>CM053595.1:3294845-3342818 GCA_028646575.1 Pseudocheirus occidentalis | reverse complement strand
AAAAAGGATTCTAGAGTTTTATTGGTATTTTTACTTTGCCTCCTTTTTCTTATGTTGGCCAGTCTATTAATTGCTTGGTTTTTTAGCTCTGTGGAACTCTGCTTCCTGGAGGGGAAAAGCTCTGTCCCAAATTGCTGGGGCCTTCACAGCTGCTGGAGCTCTTAGTGGGGTGCTGCAGCCCCCTCCCAGCTTTGGCTCACTGAAAGTGCACCCCAGGACCACCACTCAAGACCACGATCCAGATCCAGGCCGCTCAATGCAAGAGCCCGTGGCCCTGATCAATCGCTGCAGCCCCCCTGTTATCTGCAGGCCGAGGGCTCTGAAGCAGCCCAGTGGAGGACACTGCTGCTCTCAGCTGTTCCTGCTGCTACAGCCGCCTCCCACTGCTTCCTTGCCCTGGGAGCAGTTTGGCTGGACCCGCTCTTCTCCTCCCAAGTTAGCAAAATCCACTGACCTTTCTCTTAGCCTTTTTTTCCTTCTGACCTGATAAACATGGTAACTGTGCCTCCAGGGCAGCCGATCTGCTCTCCTATAGACGCAGTTCCCTGCCTGATGCCTTGGGGCCTGACCTGGCCGGGGTTTCAGCCGCGGCTCCCAGACTGCTGCGAAGATCCCCACCTGCTGCGCTGCCTGTAGCAACAGATGTGCTTTCTGTCTTGTGGAGAGTTTTGGAGCTTGAAAATCTGTTTAGAGTCCCATTTTATGAGTTTTTAGCATGTTTGTGTGGGAGCTGTGGTGCTTTGCTGCTTCTATGCCGCCATTTTGGCTCCGCCCCCCTCCAAATTACACTTTAATCTCTTTCAGGTAGGGTGGCATTTGTCAGTGTTTGGGCTGCATGTGCCACGTTTGATATCTCTGCCCTATACCATGTTCTCATATTACTTTATACATGTCTTGCATTGACTTGTCTGTTTATACATTGCTCTACTCCTCTGCACACCTACCAGTAGAATGCATGTTCCACCAAGTCAGGGATTACGTTCAGTTTTGGTTTTGTATGCTCCAGAGCATAGTAGGTGCCTAAAAGATGTTTATTTAATTCAATTGTCAAAATGTGGTGTTGCAGCTCCTGAGCTTCGTTAAGTACAGTCATTGAGCCACACTGCTACGACTAGTCCTAGATAACATTTCTACAATGCTTTAACATTTACGAAACACTTTAAAATATATCGTCTCTGAATTTTATGATTCTCTCCCTCCTCCTCCTCCATTCTTCCTCCTCTACCTACTTCTATGTAAGTGATGGGAGCGAATAGATTGCAACACATTACCAACCAAGAATTATGCAAGTAAATTGGTATAAAGGATGTAATCACAGAAATCTGTGACTGGAAAAGGAGGCTGGCAGATGAGATGTGAAGAGAAAGGGATAGCCAGTATGGCCTTCTTCTTCCCCTCTCCCCCACTGATATCAACAACCTGAAATCAGGAAGACTCATCTTTTTAAGTTCAAATCTGGCCTCAGACACTTACCAGCTATGTGAGCTTTGCAAAGTCACTTAATTTTGTTTGCCTCCTAAAATGAGCTGGAGAAGGAAATGGTGAATCTCTTCAATATCTTTGCTAAGAAAGCCCCAAATGGGGACATGAAGAGTTGGATATGATTGAAACAACTGAACAAAACCCACAATGTCAGAAAGATTAGAGGATAGTTCCAAGCATGGTGAATAGACCCCTCTGTAGAATTTATAGGAAGGTATAAGCCTGTTGTAGATGTTGAGAGGGCAATCATCATAGGAGCAAATAGCCCCTGCAATACAAACATAGGTCCTTTGAAGTATTAAGTAATAACATCTCTCTCTCTCCCCCCTCCTCTCCTTCTCCCTCCTTCCACCCTTCCCCTTTTCCTTTCCCTCTCCTCCCCCACTCTATCTTTCTAGCTCTCACACAAGGCAATTTGAGGCAGTGGTTAGCTTCCTGGTCTTGGAGTCAGGAGAAGTGGTTTTAAATCCTGCCTCAGATCCTAACTAGCTTTGTGACCCTGGACAAATTGCTTAACCTTTCTGAGGCTCAGTTTCTTTATCTGTAAAACAGGGATGATAACCCATGTACTACTGTAAAGCCAGGCATGAGCAGCTTTCCAGAGGATTGCTGCTGTCAACAGCTTCAAGGTTTTGATTACATAGTATAGTGAACTCTCTATTTATTCAGCACTAAATTAAGGCAAAACATTCACAGAAATCAAACTACAGCACTCACAATGTTATGACATAACAATTTATCACTAAACTGGGCACATAGTTTTCACCAGAGTGTCCACACAGTTTTAAACAAAGTACATTCATTTAGTAACTCAGTCATTTAGTAAGTCCTTAATTCAATCATCCTTAAGGAGGCAAGCTCCTTAAGGGACACAAAGTACAAAGGTCAAAGTTCTCCACCCCAGATCACATTGTCTTAATCTCTTCAATCAAAAAGTCTTCTCTCTTCTTAATTGGAGATTAGTTTCCAATCATTCTTAATTCAATCATCCTGAAAACATACAGGATACAGAGTACAGAGTTCTCTAACCCTAGGCCACAGAAAATCATGATCTTCTCAGTTTGCATTAAATAGCCAAGGAGAGGTCTTTTCATCTTGACTCAAGATTGGCTCTCAGCTTCCATGGTTCCTTTTCCATGGTCCCAGTTCCTGCCCAAATCTGTTCAACTGTCACCTGAGTTCAAAGGTATATAGCTCTCAGTTCCATGTCCAGCTCCTTGTGCAGTTTCAGTTCCATATTGAAGCTCACAGTGTCTAGTCCCCCTCAAGTCCTTCACAGTTTCTGTTCCTGGGAAGACAAAGCTTAACAATGTCACAAATAACAGTCATACACATTGCTGACATGCTCATCAATTCACTTTCTGCCTGTGAAATCAACAAAGACCCAACAACAGGGTTAGAGGAACCAACACAAATCATCAGTATAGTCCCAGGACCTCTGAAAACATCAGTAAGACCCTCCTCCAGGGTTTCTGTAAACATAAAACCAGAAAATCTTCTTCCAGGGCTTCTGAATCAGCAGTGAGGTCCTAGGGCTTCTGTAACAACAGCAACGTCCTCTATCAACAGACAAGTCTGACAAAGAAACATCAAAACAGACAAAGTACCACACCACAGTCATGCTTCCTCCCAGTTCTCCTCTGATCTCATTTCTCAGTTCTTCTCAATTCTCTTCTCAGTTCTACTCAGTTCTCAGTTCTCCGTCTGCCACCACAAGTTCTGTTCTCCATTCTGTTCTCAATTTGTAGCAGTTGTTAGAAGTTCTCAGGATCCTAGCAATTTTCTCTCTCTCAGCAATTCTGGCTCTCTAGCTTGGGCTTTTCCTTATATATGGTATTAGCTCCTCCCTGTTCTCCCCCTTCCTGTTACATCAGCAACTTCCTCCCACTGTGGGATTCACAAGTTCTGGATCTTAATACTTGATACAATCATGAACTTGAAACAAGGTGCTAAGTACCTGTTTGATTTCCAATACAAGGGGCAGGGAAGATCTTTAAATGCCCATTACCATTACAGCTACCTACCTGGGAGGGCTATTATGAAAGCAGTGCCTTGTGAAACTTCTGTCCCTACTCTCTGGGTAGAGGAGTGTGTGAGGGGCATGTTTAGAAATAAAGCAGTGGTAAAGACAAAAGATATTATTCATAAGTTTAAAAAACCTTTTAAGCTATATATGAGTGTTGTTATTTATATAGAGTCTTTTACTGGATTTTAAAACAACCTAGTGAGACAGGCAAGGTCCTCCATTACTATTCCCACTTCACAAATAGTGAAATTTGTATCAGAGAGGTTGGTTCACATCTACTTTGTAATAGGACTGGGGGTAGATTCCAGGTGTCCTCACTTCTCTACTACTACTATGACTACTGCTCTGACTACTATTACTACTATTACTACTACTACTACTACTACTACTACTACTACTACTACTACTACTCACACACACACACACACACACACACACACACACACACACCCTCCCTTCCTCCTAGGTATTAACTCTTTTCTTTCTACCTCCAGTGTGCAGAGAACAGGCACTACTCCCTACTCCCAAGTCTAGGCTTGATGCATTTATCTCCACTTCTACTTCTACATTATCTGTGATAGAAAATGATGCAGATCTTATTTGAGTGCAAAAGTCTATTGGCTGGTGCGTCCCATATGTTGTCTCCCATATGTTACCAAGGTGCTTCACTTACATACATGAAATTTAGACCTCTGAATATTGGAAGTAGAAATAAGCTTTGAGAACATGGAATCCAACCTTTTAATTGTATAGAGGAGGAGCCTGAAGTCCCTTGAAGGGGAAGTAACTTGTCTAGGATCATATAGCGAGTGTGCAGAAGAGCTGGGATTCTGGCCCATTTGATCCCAAGTCTAGAATTTTTTTCTATCATGTGGTATTTTTCCAAAGTTGGGGGAAGTTCCTTGGCTATATACCTTTTTGGCACATGCTAGCTCATGGACACCCCTCTGTCCGTCCCCAACCCTGACTTACCCATTTTGCAAATCTCTGTCATTGAATATTGGTGAACTTCACGAAGCAGGTATCTACATAGTTAATATTTATAAAGCACTTTAAGATTTGCAAAACCCTACAAAAACTATCTCATTTTATTCTCAGGGCTTAGTAGAGGGCACTTAAAAAATCTTTATTAAATTGCATTATTGAATGAAGGCGGGTGCTTTTATTGTTCCCATTTAACAGATGAGCAAGTTGAGGCCATTAGGTTTACTGAGCAAAGTAAATGCCTGAGGTGAGATTTGAATTCACTTGCTTCCAGGTTCATCACCCTATACCCTGCTCCAACTAATTGCTTCCATACATGGAGAATGGAGATCCAAATGTAGGTTTCTGGAGTGAAATTATATTAGATAAGTGAATAACTAGAATATTTACAATATTATGTCTCTGTTGATTTTTTTTTAAGCAAACAGCTCTCATGTGATTGGAAGTAGGAGGCAGAGACTTTGTGCATTGGGATATGGACGACAGTGTAAAAGGAAAACTTTCAGTGGCAAAAAGAGCATGTAAACAATTCAATCTAGGGGAAAGACTGTAGACAAGAAGTCATGAGAAGAGCTTTGGACTAAGTAGGAATCAGGAAACCTGAGTCTAATTCTGTCCCTGCTGGGTGACTTCAGCTGAGTCATTTAACCATTCTGGGCTTTTCTTACCTCCTTTGGAAAAGCAGAAGGTGGAACAAGATTATCTTTCAAGTCCCTTCTGGCTCTGATTGCCTGTGTTTCATGTTTTGATAAGCCTATAGGGTCCTCTTTTGCAGTAACATTCTAAGTCTACCCCTTAACTTGCTGGAACCTTTCAGTGGCTATGCTGGCTTCGATAAGTTTTGGCCTTGAAGCCATCATGAATCTGCTCTCTGTAGCTTTTCTTTTTCTAAAGGATTTCCACAAGCAGTTATTCCTCAAGTTGGCTTAACTCATTTTGCAGGAGAAACAGGGCTGATAGTGACCAGGGCTGATAGGGAGTCCAGACACCAGGATTTTGGTTTGGACCCTGCCACTTACTCGGTTTCTTCTGTAAAGTACAAGTATTCGACTCGGTCTCTAAGGTGAGATTCCTTCTGGATCTAACATTTTACATCCTTTCATTCCAAAGTCTCTTCCAGTTTTGCCGTGACCTTCCCATGGGTAAGCACTGAGTCCAAACTCCATAAACAGAACCAAAACCTTACCAAGCCCTGTCCAGCTTCTTGCTATGTATGTGCCTATTAGTTTTCAGGGACAATAGCTAATACCAAGTTTGCCAGCTGCTTTTGGGTAGAGCTGGCTCCCACGTAGGTGTGTCTCTTTGCCAGAAGATCTTAAAGACTTGGGTTTCTGATGGAGGTGTGTCCCTCTGCCTCCACCCTCTTCCTTCCCTGCTTCTAACCCAAATGGAGGCCCTCTATTGTTTCTCAAGTCGGATGAAAGAATGCCTTTGTTCCCACCGCCCCTTCAAGAGAGTTCAAGTATCTCAACGTCTGGTTGTTTTCACTGAAGTGGGTCCAACACTTTGCACAAAGACCCATTGACCTCCTAATGGCGGCATCAGGAGCCTGCCTCTCCTAACCGTGGCAGGAATATTAGGTCACCTTGTGATGAAGCAGCTACCTTCAGGCAGGTTAGCCATGACTTCACTGTGTGGTGGCTGGCCTCCCATAATGGATCTTACTCCGGGGGTGGTTGAAAGAGTATGTTCTCATAGGCGAAGCACTCCAGACTCCAAAAGGCAGCTCTTGTCCTTCTGTGAGAGAGAAGGTTCCTTCTTCCTGCCATACCTCCACGGAGGAGGGAAAACAATAAATACATGAGCTTGTGGTTCTAGAAACACTTCTACATTTTCCAAAGTCCTGTAGCGTGAGTATTGTATACATTTTACAGAAATGACTTGCCCATGGTCATACCACTAGGAAATATCACAGAGAGGTTATGAATCCAGATGTCTTGATTCTAAGTCAAGAAATCTTGCCAATACACCTTACTGTTTCTCAGGCATTGGGAATTGTATATGATGTGACAAGAGCTTGAATTCAAATCCTGGCTCTGCTCAATGAGTCATGTGGTCTTTGAAGAGTCAACCTGTTCCTCAGTTTCCTCAAATGCAAAACCAGGATTTGGGACTCGAGTATTTCTCTGATCCCTTCTAGAGTTAAGTGTTATGATGTCATGATATGAAGAAAGGGAAAATCCATAAAATCTTCTGATGAACTGTATATAGAAGGGGAGGTTAGTGTAGTTGAGAGAGCATAGGGAACAAAAAAACCTGGGTTTGAGTCAAAGAATCACAGAATTTCATAGTTTTAAAGATCTTATAGGTTATCTAGTTTCAGGTAAAAGAAGAATTTTCTTTAACTTGTCATCAACAAGCATCCATTTAGTTTTTTGAAAACTTCCCATAATAGGAACTCACTATTTCACAAGGCAACCTATTTTATTTCAGTCCCCACTCCTGTTTTGCCTCTTAGGTCAAAAAATTAAGAAGATTAAGAAGTTTTTCCTTATCTTGAGCAAGAAACTACCTCCATGTAACTTTTACTCAGAGTTTTGTCCTCTAAGGTCAACCAAAACAAGTCATCCCAGCTCTTCCATTTGATTCTATGATTTTGACCAAATTCATTTATAGTTCTGAGTCACAGTTTTCTCGTCTACAAAATGGGGATCAATGATGCTTGAGCTACCTAAGTCACAGAGTTGTTGTGAGGATCAAATGAGGTCATGTTGTCTGTGTGCGGCGTTGTTCATATTTTTGTTATTGCAGAGACAGAAGCTGATGCTCTTTCCTAATGACTTGCCCTGTGTAATGAGCACACAAAAGATTTTTGTTTGGTTCTTTCACACCCTCCTATGGATGGGTCGGTTTAAATGGAAAGGAAAGCAAGGTACAGTGTCTGCCTAATTGCTACTTCCCAGTGGCGGGTGCTCTTCGAATGTTAGTGCTGGAAGAAACAGAGATCTGGCAGCACTTACTCATCTTAACGAGGAGTAAACTGAGGCCAAGAGAGAAGGAAAGAGACTTGTCCAAGGGCATGCACACATTAAGTTAATGAGAGAGCAAAGATTAGAACCTAGATGTGTTTGGGGGAATGTGTGTGAGCATGTGAGCATGTGAGCATGTGAGTGTGTGTGTGAGTGTGTGAGTGTGCAAGTGTGTGTGCACATGTGTGAGTATATGTGAGTATATGGGTGAGTGTGTGTGAGCACGTGTGTGAGTGTGTGTGTGAGTGCATGTGTGTGAGTGTATGTATGTAAGTGTGTATGAGTGTGTGTGTGTGAGCATGTAAGTGTGTGTGTGTGTGAGTGTGTAATTGACTTCTCTAATAGGTAAATAGGTTGATACCTGGGAACATACCAATTTCTTTTTCTTTTTTTTTTCTTTTTTTGAGGGAGGGAGATAAAAAATTCTAGTGTTTTATGAGCTTTGAGGAACCTTTAATAAAGATGTTTTAAGAAGGAAGGCCAGCAAAAAAATCAGATACCTTTAGAAGTTACATGTTGAATTTATTATATATTTGAAAAGAAAAACTAGCTGCACATAGTAGAGATTCACAGTTTCATGTACATATCTCTTTTTTCTCTCTATAGGGTTTAAATTCAACAATTTTTTTTAAAGGGGTAAAGGAAAAATGTTCTAGGATAAGGGTTCTTAATCTGGGGATCTGTAATCTTGTGTTTTAAAAACTATTTTGATAACTGAATTTCAACAAACTTGGTTTCCTTTGTAATCCTCTGTATTTTATCTTGTGAAGTTAAAGTTATTATTTTGAGAAGTGATCCATAGGCTTAACCAGACTTTCAAAAGGTCCATGACACAAGAAAGGTTGAGAATCTCTATCCTAGAGAGATGAGCAGTCTGGGACATTTTATTTTAATTTAGAGACCCTTCTTTAGGTCTGTTCCTAGGCCTAGAATGCCCTGTGATTCCTCCTTCACGCCTGTCTCTGCCTGTTGAAATTGTACGTTTTCCTTAAGGCCTATGTTAAATATCAGCTCCTCCACAAGTTTTTTCTGAGGTCGCCGTAAGAAAATACCTTTCTTTTCTGGGATTTTAGAGTAAACACTTTACTTGAAGCTCGTGTGTATACTTTACTATCTTTTACTTTGCATACTTATTATGTGTACTCTGTGTATACAGAAGATTTTATTTTATTCATATATATTTGTATATGTATGTGTGCAAAAATATGTTTATATACACTCACAGAGACACATATATATGTGTATGTGTGTTTCCATATCGATATCTATATTCACAACTTTATCTATATCTATATTTGTATCTGTATCTATATCTTACAGCTATCTCCGTCTCTGTCTCCATCTCTGTCTCTGTCTCCACCCCATTGCATCCTGTCTTTGCCTATGGAAATGCTACCAAGCAAGCTCTCAAGGCACAGCCAGCCCAGATTCCACATCTACCATGAAGACTTCCCCAATCAAATTCTTCTAGCTATCATCCCATAGATAGGTTCAATTATTCTAAATGTTTCTTCTAAAGTAATAATATTCTGAAGTTCCAAGGCCCCATCCCATTCAAATATCTGAGGTTACTTCCGTCTCTGACATTCTATATGGTGACCTCTCATGACCAGCTCATGCAGCTCCAATGTTTTATGTTTTATGAGAGCCAGGTCTTTTTTAGCTGGAAGTAATCTCACGCTCCCATGTGTCCTTAACTTCTAACTTAATTTTTTTAATATTATTTGATTATTTTAATGCCCTCATTAGACTCTGAGATTCTGTCTTTTATCATTTTTGTATGTCTAGCACCAAAGTAGAGGTACTGAATTGAATTCCATTTCTTGAATACAAGCTGAATTAAATTCATTTTGTTGAATTGAACTAATAAATAATCATAGAGTACTTAGACTTGTACTTCTAAGCACACTGGGGATTATAAGAGTGGCCTGGGCCAGGCCTGACTCAGACCATGCCCTTGATCCAGCCTTGGGATTAGAGCTAAATGAGACCCTCATGGGCCATACACCATTTAGCAAAGGGAGTCAACCTCCCTTAATAGTACAGAATCAGTTCAGTTGGGTTTGGCTCTCCTCCTCCTCGTTTTCCGCAGACTTGTGTCCTAGTTAACAGGTCAGCAGCACATGCCAAGCTTGAGAAGCCAACTGTCCCTTGTGGGCTTGGGCTTCTGTACTTGGTGACTGCGAAGCTACATCTTGGATTGGAACCTTGTTCCTCTGGACCAATCAAGTCTTCAGGACTATTTTATCATCTTTTAGGGAAAAAACAACAAAACAACGAGTGTGGCCTGCATTGTCAGGTACCTTTCAACGTATTTGTTCCTTCTGCTAAAAGAGATTGGACGCATCAGTTGTGGCTCCGTTACCAAAGAGGATCCTCAGCAAGTTTCTTGTCCGGTCTTGGTTTCCTTATATTTAAAGTGAGGAAAAGAAAGCAATGTGGGGTTGTGGAAAGAGCACTGGATTGAAATCCTAGGTTTTTCTCCTTATTACCTCTATGACCCAGAGCGAGTCATTTGGCCTTCAGTGGCTGACATTTTTTTCATCTGCAAAATGAGGAGTTGGGATAATATTACTTCTAAGGCCCTTCCAGCTCTAGACCGACGACTCTGAGATCTTTGACCTGGGGATAGTTATGATCTTATTTGTAAGATGATACTAGGCCTGAAAATTGTGAAATACGAGCAAGGCCATCCTAATCAAATGCTAAGTAGCGGTCGGCTGTGATTACTGTAGAAAGCTGGGGAAGAGGGAAGACTTTGCAAGCTGGGTAAGTTCTAAGGCAGGTTGGGTTTTCTTCCCAAGGATAAGGGAGAATGCTGCAATGCCAATGGCACTGCCAATTAAAAAGCCACTTTGTTTATGGAATGTTTCCACTTCCCCAAGGAGAACACTGAAATGTGGGGAGGCAGCAACGGGGTGGTGATGGGAGCGAGGCCTTTGGTCTCATGTGGTTGCCCAGGAGAACAGTGATCCATACGGAGCCTGCTTCCTGTTGTTTACAGCTCATTTCCTCTGTCTTGAAAGGAATCTTTGGAGGAAAAGAGTCAGAGAAGAACATTCACTAGCTATAAGCTGCTGAATATTAGGTCTGTTTGAAAAAATGTCCTAGTGATTTCCAAAGATCATACATGACGGTAAAACTATAAAGGATGTTCTTTCTTGACTGAATCCCCAACGCTGACTTAAGGCTTGTCTCCAGGTTCACGTCCTCCCGGAAGCCACCCCCAGCAGCTAGCCCAGCCCAATGTGATCTCTACAGCCTTCACTATTGGTAGTATTTGTCTGGCCTTATCGGAGAAAGCTGTGGCCTTGTGCTGAGGACTGAGGATGAATAAACTAATGAGCTGTGGTACTTTCCATTAAGGTGTTTGCAGAATAGTGTAGGGGAAGAGCCTCTGGACTTACAGCTAAGAAACATAGGTTCAAACCCCCACATTACTTGCTTTTCATGTTGCGTTCAACATGAATCACTCAAGCCTGACGAATCTTAGTTTCCTCTTATATAAAACAGGAGTAGCAATACTTAAACTTCCCATCTTACACGACTGTTTGAGGAAAGTGCTGTGTAAACCTTAAAGCAAGAGCTATGTCAGTTATTCAAACGGCAATTATTATTATTATTGCATTGAACTATTATTTGAATCTTCATGTGAAAATTGAAGGCCTTCCTTCATGTAAAACCTTACTTGATTTCCCTTCCTCTGTTCCAGCATTTAGTGTCCTCCCTTCCCATATTACCTTGAATTTATTTATTTTATACACACACATATTACATGCATAAATACGTATATGTCTCAATCCAATGAAGTGCAAGTCTTGAAGTGCAAGCTCTGTTTTCTGGAAATAGATTGATGATCGCTTATTGTTATAAAACTTGCCACTGGTCCCCTTGAATCCCTGGACCATCCTTATGAGTGTTGTATCAGGATCTGTTCTGTATCCTTTGCTTACATTTTTTCTCTTTGGGGATCTTATCACATTTCCTCACTTGGTGACCTCATCAGCTCCTTATGAGTTTAATGACCCATTTAATGACCCATCAACTGCCTATTGGGCATCTCAGACTAAATGTCCCACAGACATCTCAAATTCCACATGTCTGAAACAGAATTCATTATCTCTTCTGCTTCTGAACTTGCCTGTTTCTCTCAAGGGCCACATCATTCTTCTAGCAGCCCAGTTTCATCACCTGGGTGTTATTTTTGACCCCTCACTTTGATTCACCCCACATATCTAAATCAGTTGCCCAGTTTTGTCGTTTCCATCTATAGAATGTCTTTCCCATTTGATCCCTCCTCTGTGCTCACATGGCTCTCACCCTGGTTTGGAGCCTCATCATTTCTCATCTGGACTATTAGAGTAGCCTCCTCATGAGGCTCTCTGCTCAGGTCTCTCCCCTCTTACTCCATCCTCCACGTGACCGCCAGAGTGATCTACCTAAGGTGCCAGGCTGGTAAAAGTTATTCTTCTGCTCAATAAACTTTGCTGACTCGTCATTGCCTCTAGGATTAAACATAAATTCTTCCGTTTGGCATTTAAAGGCCTTCAAACTACTTGTCTCATGTTATTACAGATTTACTTTCCTCGAGTCATAGCTGAATCAAATTGGCTTCTGCGCCTCCCAAACAGCCCATCCCCATGCCACTAGTCAGCTGCCCCCTCTGCTCTCAACACACTTGCTCTTCACCTTAGACCCCTATTTCCTTTGAGACTCACACCGGGTCGCCTTCTCCAGCCAGGGTTGTCAAGCTCATTGCCTCCTGTCTACAGCTGGCCAGCAAAACTCCCAAGCTCAGCGTGAACCAGGGGGAAACGTATCTGGGAAATGTTTGACAAATACATAAAATGTAATAAAACATAGGGAATGTTAATATGTGGTTTTCTAGTCAATATGTGGTGTGCAGGAGTGTGTTTGTATCTGGGTTTGATACTGCCCTTGCTGAAGCCTTTGCCGGTCCCCCCAGTTTCTAGTGCCCTCCTTTCCAAAGTTACCCTGCACTTATTTGTACAGATACTTGACACGTATTAAGATACATGTGTTGTCTCGATCCGACAGAATACCTGTTCATTCAGAGTGGGCACTCTTTCAATCTTTGCGTTAGTATCCTCAGTGCCCAGCAATGTTGTTGTTGTGCGGTTGTGTCTGACCCTTTGTGACCCCATTTGGGGGTTTCTTGACAAAGATCCCGGAGCGGTTTGCCAGTTCCTTCTCTGGTAGATCCATTCTGTCAGGTACTCAGAGGTTAAGCGACTTTCCTAGGGTCACACAGCTAGGAAGTAGCCAAGGCAGGGTTTGAACTCAGGTTTTCCTGATTCCAGACCCAGTGCTTTGTTTACTGAGCCACCATCTGGCTCTGTGCCCATCAACTGTAGGCTCTTAATAAATGCCAGTTAATTAATTGATCATTTCTTTTTATGGAGGAAGAAAACGAGGCTCAGAGAGACCAAGCAAATTATCCACAAGTGGGGTGGCTGGGTGGATCAGTGAATAGAGCACCGGCCCTGGAGTCAGGAGGACCTGAGTTCAAATCCGGCCTCAGACACTCAATGCTTACTAGCTGTGTGACATTGGGCAAGTCACTTAATCCCCATCGCCCTGCCCTCCCCCCTCCAAAATGAAAAGGCTACAAATTATCCACAAGCACACAGCTAGCATGTTTTAGAACTGAGAACTGAAATCAGGTCTTCTCACTCCCAGGGCTCTTGCTACGCTAAGCTATGCACAAATTTCCTGAGGACCAGACCCCTAGGCTATTGATTTTTGTGTGCCCCACAATGCCTATCGTAGCCCTTTCCTACATTAAACACGCACCGATTAGTAGTAAAATAGCAATATCTGGGACATGGAAAACACTCTCCGCCTTGGAAGGTCTAAGGGTCCTAGCCAGCGTTTTCCTGTTTTAAACCACTTTCCATGTAGGTGCTAATTAGCATGAATACAAAGCTCTGTCATTTTCAAGCATTTGTGTCTACATATAAAGTGCGTGTATGTGTGTTTATATACACATATCCTACCATCTTTTCTAAGAGTGACTTCATAATGTATTTTTTCTTATGTTTTTTGAAAGGAATGTGGCAAGTCCTTTCGTCTTTGGAGACTTAGGCCTATGGGGCAAGGAAGTCAGCCTAGCTACAGCAACAAGATACCCTGGGAGTAGAGAGAAGATGGCATGTGCCAAGCTAATTAAACCACTCACACCACCTTGACCTCTGACTCTCCTCAGATTCTGGCGGACATGGCCTGGGATTCAGAACCCCAAAACCCCAGGTTAAGCATCCCCTACTACATCCCTAAATCTTGACCCTGCTTTTAGCTCTGTCCCCACAGTCAACAGTGAGGGTAGTAATCTCAGGAGTGAAGCCTAGAGAGGATCAGGTAGTTTGCCCATGGGCAGACAGCTAGTAAATATTAGGGCTGAACGTAACCCTGCCTACTTTGGCTTCCAAGTTTAGTCTTTTCACTGTACCACATTGCACTCTGCGTAGGAATTACTGGAGGACCCAACACGTGGCAAAGGATCTCCAATCAATGGACAATAAAAGTCTGTAGAAAGATCGACTCAACTTATCCTCATGAGAAGTCCTTGTTTGACTTCCCCGGGGCCCCCTATTTTCTCATGTGTGTGATTCTGATTTTGGACAAGAAGATCTCAAAGTTCTTATCTAGGTCTGCAGCTTATGATATTACGATTTAGAACCATTCTGCGCCTCAACTTGCAATTTAGAAGCAGAAATGATCGTACCTGAATTCCCCACCTACTGTTATGGTGAAGACAGTTTGTAAACATAGAACCCTATAAAAATGTCTTCCTCCTCCTTCTTCCTAGTGTGTCTTGGGTGTAAGGTTGGAGGAGAATTTGTACTCATTGGGTAGGGCTGCTGCTCTGTAACACCAGCTATCCAAGCTCCTCGGGAAGGTAAGAAGTTAATGGAACCCAAAGATTCCGAGTTGTCTTTCTCCAACAGCAAAGCCGTGAGGATTTTGTACAGGTGAGAACAGGTAACCTCTGTGAGGGCATAATTGCAAAACCAGAAAATATTCTTCTGTCAGTTCAGATTGGTGACTAATTAATGGGTCTAATGCCTATAGTTTGCAGCACAGGGTCCGTACACCAGAGACTCCCTTGAAAGTTGAGAACACTTTCCCTCCCCTCATTTCATATCCCACCTTCTGCTTCACGATAGGGATGGGGCAGTGGGACAGGTTGGGAGGGGAAAGGGAAATTTCTGTAAGGAAATTTCAGCCTGAAAAATAACTTTGTAGTGTTCATCTTCACCCAGGGGCACATTTCTTATTGGTGACTAATAGCTTTTTCACAATCCACCTTTTATATTCATTTCTATAAAGCTACATACAATGCCAAGGTTCATTTAAAGGAGACAACAGTATTTATTTCCCCAATCAGCTTCAGAAGAAATAATGTGTTGTGAATCTTTGAAGATTCATCTTCCAGCAACCTCCTCCCTCCACTTCTCCCCCATTCCCCCAAAAGAACAGCAACTTTTGGTCCAATCCACCCCCACGACCCATTCCATCCCAAAAGGGAAAAAAAAAGAAATCCCAAAGATTTCAGGACACACAGAGCTTAATGGCTTCATAGGTTCTTAAAGCGGAAAGATCAAAGACTCCAGACAATAAATACAGCCTTTGTTTCCGAGGGTCTCCAGCCCCTTGGCTATCAGCAGAGTGTGTGTGGGGGGTGGGGGGTGGGGGGGGGGGTTGTCACCCTGCTAGCGGGCCAGCCTGATCACTGTCTCCTAGTGCCAGACTGTGAACTGACTTCACGTTAGGATAAGCCCTCTGCCCCCAGTGCCCTGTATAAGAGTTTTAGTTCAAATGGCTGATCTGTGCATGTTTCCAACAGATGCATTTGCCTCCATATTTGCCCTTTTCCCCACCCTTTTGGAAATGGCATCTTCCATTTCCCTGGGTAGGTTGGTATGAGAGAGAAGATGATTTAATGTGGCCAGAAAAGAATCTGTTTCTAAAGCAAAATGACAGAATGCTAAGAGGGTGGGGGGAAATAATCAATCAACTATCCCCTGTCATATATGCTCCCTTTCCCCTGACCTAATCTTAAGATTCCTCTCTTTTTAAAAATATGTATATAGTGTCTTAATTCTTTGAGTTAGTAGAGAAATGGACACTGGACTAGGGGCCGGGAAACCTACCTTCTACTCTTGGCTCTACAATGAAGTAGCTCTGTAATATTGAACAACCATTTGTCCTGTCCCAGGCTTGGTATCCCCATGTGTAAATGAGGAAGCTGGAACAGATGAACTCTAAAAACCCTTCCAGTTCCAACATTCTGTGTTCTATCATTTCAAGGTCCTTTCCAGTTCTTAAGATCTATATTCTGTGATTAGAACGTCTTTCGCGGTGTTAATATCCCATGTTCTCTGATTCTAAGATCCCTTGTAACTCTGACTTTCTACGTTCTATGAATCCCCCTCCATGTGTTGTTCTAAGGTTCTTCCAGTTCTGACACTCTGTGTTATGTGATTCTAAAGTCCGGTCTAGATTTAATGCTTTATGACTCTATACCCATTACAGAGGAATTTGGGACTGTGTTGTTTTTTCACATTTGTGGATGTGGGCCAGGAAAAGGAAATGGGAGGTGACTGAGGTGGGGGTCTAATAACTTTCAAACCTTCCCAGAAAAGCGATAAACAGTCTCTCAGGACTATGAGGAAATTGTTGTTCGCTTCTTGTACTTTTAGTAAGTGACAGTTTTGCAAATTGCTAGTAAAGAACTTAAATGTCTAATTAAATCTTGAAGATGTACAAGAGTTTGAAGAAAGTGATTGATGCCCACAAAGGTACGGCTCCCTAATGGGGTCCTTCTGACAGCAATTTCGAAAGCCCATTTCACGGCTGATGTCTTGTTGTGATCCATGTTGTCATTTCTTCATTACTGATTAAAATTAAAAATCTGCTTGGCAAATCCATTGTAAAAATTTCCTTCATGAAAATCGACGGGTACAAATTATTTTGTCAATCGTCTGGCAATCAAAATGTGACTGGAGACTGTTCCGTGCCGACATTTCTTTTTTTCTCTCTCATGCCAACGACTTTTCACAACAAAGTTTTTAAAAGCGTAGGTGGCAGGCTTTGCAATACTTAAAAAATTAAGGACTCATCTATATTTTTAATGAAATGTTCTGTTTATGGTGAGTTTTTTTCCCTCCCTTTTGTAGTGAAAGGGAAGGTTTCTCGGTAGGAAAGTCGGTCTGCTCTACATAATTGTCTAATGCTGTGTAATGACAGGTAGATAATAGTAATAAAAGCCTTTATTAGAATAAAATCTGTTTTGAGAATGGAAGCGTAAACTGTCTTAGATCTGGAGCAAAAAAAATGAAATCTTGGTACTTTCATGCTGAGTGGAAAATATTTACATGCAACTCAATTGAGCTGATTTTAAACTTTATATTTGCATGTCATGTTAAAGATGGTTGGAGGAAAAGAGAAGGAAAGGTTTGCAGGCATTATGGATAGGTTTCCTCTCCAGAGCAATATATTGTGGAAATACATTTAATATGGATAGGAGTGTATGTATATGTCACCAAAAATGTTTCTTGAATGAGTTATTTATGCCAGGCAGCCATTCAAAATGTTTCAATGAAAGAGCAATAAATTTGGGGTCAGAAGACCTGGATTTCAATCTCAGCTCTCTTTTTTATACACTCTGTTATGGGGACCATTCATTTTCTCTAGGCTTGAGTTTCCATATATATATATATACACACACACACACACACACATAATATTTTATATATATATATATATATATGTTTATCTATTTATCCATCTATCTATCCATCCTTCCATTCACCCATCCACCCATCTTCTATCCCTCTCTTTATCTATCCTTCCTTCCGTCCATCTACTTGGCTCCCTTCTATTTGTCTATCCAACATCTATACACCAATCTATCTATTCTCAATTACATTTAAAAAGATATCCCAATATCTTTGCACCTCTGGTGGAGCTGTACTTTATGATCAACTGATACCAAAGATTCTTTGGGAAAAGTACAGCTCTCCCTATGGGTGTGTTGGGCATGCTACTAATAAATAATTAAGCTCCAAGAGGCCAAGGACGTTATGTTATTGATCTCAGTTCCTTTTGGTGCCTAGTACAGTTTGCTCTGTATGTTGTCATATGGCAAAGATGGTCAGCTGTCATATGGCAATCAGTTGAAGGAGGGAGGGATATTTAGCTTGGAGAAGAGGGTACCCAGGGGGTATGTGATAGTTGTCTTCTGCTATTTGAAAGACTGTCTTGTGGAGGAGGGATTAGGTTTGTTCTCTTTGATCCCAGAGGGCAGAATCCATAACAGAGGAATGACTGGAAGTTGCAAAGAGGCTGCTTTAGGCTTAGCATTAGGGCAAACTTCCAACAAGTGACCTGTCCAAAAAAATGGAAGGGGCTGCCTCTAGTGGGGACTCGTTTTGTATGTATTTGGGACTAACTGGCTATTGAGTCTCTTCCAGCTCTCAAATTCTTTGATTCTAAGATTCTGCAGAAGGGAATTAGTATTGAGAGGCAGAAAAAGCACTGGATCTAAAGAAGAACTAGATTCACATCCTTCCGTGGACACTCACTGTGTGACCATGGGCAAGTGTCTCCCCTTCGGCAAACCTCTCAGTGTCCTCATCTGTAAAATGGGGATTAGAATACTCTTCTCAGAGATATGTGGTGAGGGTATCGGGGTATGGCACAGCTCTTTGAAGACCTTATAGTGCTACATAAGTTGTAACTGTTTTAAATATGTATCGAATAAAAGCTCCTCCATAGTCAAAGCTACGTCAAAGTCAAAGAGCTTCTTGAAGGCTCAGCTGGAGGAGCCTCATTGGACATCCTTTTATACTTGTATATAAATAGACCTTTGAATGAAGACCCAGCACATCTAGCATGTGAATGCTGCTGTTTCAGAAAGGCTGAAGACCCTCTGAACCGTTGACCATCAGCCGTTCACGGTGGCCCAGGAGGCTGGAAAGAGTGAGAGGTGACATGATTCAGTGGAGTCAGGAAGAACCACATACTGCTCGCTGACTGACTATGGTCAAGTCACTTCATCTCTCGAGTATTTTGAGTTTCCTCATCTATTAAAAGAGCGTGTTGGACTCATTGCCCTCCTAGATTCCCTTAGATCATCTTTGACCCTATGAACATTCACACCAAATACAGGCACAGATTCCCAAACACTAGCATAAGCTTCACAATCTGAAAGTGCTTTAGCATAGACGTGTTCTTAATTAAATCTTCAACAACGTGAGGGAGGCAAGGAAGAAGTTATTACTCCTATTTCACAGATGAGCAAACTGAGGCACAGAGCAGATTATTCACTTGTTGAGTGATGCTGCTATTAAGTGACAGAGGGAAGATCCCAACCCTAGTCTTATTCAATTCAATTCAGCAAATGCATATAATGTTCTGGGACTGAAAGGGTCCAGAATGTACAGAGATGTGTAAATATGTTAACCTTTGCAGGGAAATGTCTTAAAGGAAGATGAAGATTCTGAGGCCAGAAAATGAGGAGGAAGGGCATTTGGGGCAAGGAGAGTGGGCCGTACTCAGGTATGGTGATCCGGAAGGCTGCGGGAAGAAGGTGGGAGTGATTGGAGGTTTGTAAAAACTCCACCAAAAGGACTGGGCTAAATGTAATCGGAGCTTTGTGATTCGCTCTCACTGGGCTCAACATTCTGGGAGAAGGCTGCTCTTGGCCTTATTTCCTGGAAGTATGTGGGTTACTGGAGGAAGGTGAGGAGCACCTCTATTATTTGGAAAATGCTGGTAATAATATTAATAGCAGAAAGAGCATGACAATCACAGCCATTTTCATATACTTTGCTCACAGCAAGCAGTGAGGTCAGAGTCAGAGTCAATAAACATTGACCAAGTGCCCGCTATATGCCAGACACCAGGCTGGCAATGCAAAGAAAGGCAAGGGTCCCTGTCCACAGGGAGTTTCCACTCCAATGTGGGTGGTGGAGACAGCACATAAAAAGAAGCTGAAAAGGGGAAAGAGGCACGATGGAGTAGGAAAGCAGAGATCTTGAGATGACTTCATCCTGCAGAATAATGAGTTTCTGGAAATCTTGAAGTACAGAAAAGTAGCTGAGTGCAAAATCAACTGAGTGTCAGAGAGGCAGCTTGGGGGGAATGGAAAGAAGACTGGATTCGGAGATAGAAGCCTGAATGTGGAATCCTGGCTCTGACCCAGCGAGTAGAGGGAGGATAAGTGACTTGCCCACGGTCCCATAGCTAGTAAGGGGCATAAAGCCAGAACTTAAACCCAGGTTTTTTGGCTTCAAGTCCAGCGGTCTCTTTCCTTTACCACATTTGCCTTTCTCATGACCATAAGTCACGCCTATGAATGAAAATAACGGAAGGATTCGCTTTTTAAAAAATCAGCTGGTTGAGAACTTAGAATTTACTCCCAAGGAATGGTTTATTCTGTTATGGGTGGGAGGTGTTTGTTTATAATTTCCTCACTCCATTTTGATGCTCTTGCCTTCTAAATCTAAAGGTTTATATTGCTCATTGGAGGGTGAAAACAGGAGGCTGTATTTTTAAGTATGAGATTTTAGGGTCATCTTTAATGAAAACCATGTAGATCTACAACGTGTCTGGTGTCTTTTTATAGAGTTGCCTGCATGTTAAATACGTTGTACGAATCAGAGGATTAGGATGGAATTTATAAACAAGGTAGAAAAAGGATGTATTTATAGATTCGCTTCCTTTCTATATCTCATTTGGGGCATTTCTGTCTCTTCAGATGTAGCCGGCCTATAAAGGTGAACGTTTTCACATTCAAATAAATCCACATTTTTTTTTCTTCCTCTAAGAAGCAGAGGAAATTAGGCATTGGGGGAAAAGAACATCGACTATTTTAATGGTCAAAGGGAAAAAAACCCAACAACCCCATGATTAGGTTATTTTAAATTTTGGAATAGAGTTGATTTCATATATATGATGATGTCCTGAGCCTGTATTTTGTGGATGTTTTTGTTAATACAAAAACCCACAGCTGGAATGTTGTGTCTGTATTTCCTACACCCCCTAAATGGGAGGTCTGTGGCATTGAGGGCTTGGGAAAGACTTTCCTTCCATGGGGACCTCAGGAAGGCATTTTGGAATGTTGGCTCCTCTGTCCCTCCAAGAGCTCTGTGATGTCTAAATGAGAGGCAGGGACAAGAATGGTTTGAGTCCACTTTTAAAGCCCAGGTATGGACATTGAAGTGGTAAAGAGAGAAGCAGTGTTTTTAGAATGGAAAGGAGATTTAGCATTATATAGCAATTATATAATTGAGCCAGGAGGGGCTTTAGAATCATAGTCTTAAGAAGTGGAAAGATTCCATCCAGTCCAACCTGTACATGTCTCCTCTACGACAAATGACCACACGACCTCTCTTGAATTCCCCCAGTGAGACAGAAACCATGGCATCTCCGATGCTACACATTTCATTTTTACAAAGCTCTTAGACCAGTGCAGCTTAGTGGACAGAGTGCTGGACTTGGAGTTGCCCTGGGTTCAAATTGTACCTCAGATACTTTCTGGCTCTGGGACTCTGGAAAAGTTATTTCATCTCTCTGAGTAATGTTTCCCTCTTCTGTAAAATGGGGATAATAATAGCCTTTGGCTCCCAGAATTGTGAGGATCCGCTGTGGTCATAGAGGTAGGCTACTTTTCAAACCTTAAAGACCCATAGAAACGTGAATTCTTACCAGTTCTCATCAAGCCTGAACCTGCCTCCTAGTAACTGTTGGCGATTCTAAGGTCCTCCCCACCCTTCCTACCTATTTCTACCTTCTATGACCGAGTAGGGTGGAGGTTTCATCCCTCTTCTATACGGCAGCCATCCCCATGTTGGAAGGTAGTTGTCTTATTTTCTTTAAGCTTTAACTCTTCTTTCTCAATTTTAGCACCCCCAGTACCTTTGACCAGTCTTTGCACGGCATGAACGTGTCCTTAGAAGCAGTTGTGCGGTACATGGGATAAAGAAAGACCTGGATTCAAATCCGACTTCAGACAGTTACTAGATGTGTCACCCCTGATACTTAATCACTATCTGACTCAGTTTCCTTGATTGCAAAATTGGGATAATAAAAGCTTCTCCCTCCCAAGGTTGTTGTGAGGATAGCTTTTGTAAAGCGCTCAGTCCAGTGCCTGGCACAAATGAAGCATTATGCAAATGTTTGCTATGATTATTATAATGACAATGTTTGCCTCAGTTTCCTTGTCTGTAACACTGGGAAAATAACAGCACTTGCCCACTCGACAATGCCTGTCATATAGTAAGTGCTAAGCCAACATTACTTATCATTAGCTCTTGTTATTCTGTACATGCCCTTGCTTCTCTATGGCTTTCCTAAGATATGAATAAAACGCTCCTGGGTGGGGGGGGGCAATTATGGGAATTGCCTTGACTGTCCAGATGCTGTATGTGCATGCAGCTGGTTACTGTGCCACACTGATGACTTGTACTGAGTTTATAGCGAAGTCAACAGGCACACATTAAGTGCCAGACCCCATGCTAAGAGCTAAAGCCTCCAAATCTTTTTCATAGAAATGGATGTTGAATAATGTCTTCTTTATCTTGTACTTGTGAAGTTGACTTTTTGAATTCATTTTTCCTAGAATGTCAGATCTAGATGGGGCCTTAAATTCAAAGGACATTGAAAGTCAGTATTTCATTTTATAGAATGGGGGAACAGGCCCAGAAAGATAAAGTAACTTGTTCCAGAGTCACACAGCAAGTTACTAGTAAACATGGGACATAGAAGTGATGGTCCTTGATTTCCAAGTTTGGAAAATTCTACTGTTTTCTACCCTTTTAGCCTGTGTCCTGGATGTCAGGAAATAATTAGGCCAGGAAGGAACATTATTTTATTCAGAAGCACATGATGCTATCCTTTGTCAATGATTAAGTGACTCAGTCCCCCTCCCTATGTGCCTCCATTTGGACTGCATGGAAGCCCTTTCTAACCATGATGTTATTCTGTTAGGGCATACTTGTCAGTTCTGAGGCCTTTGTTATCGGGGGAAAGGGGTTGAGGCAGAACTGCCCGGGGAATGTAGGGGAAACCACTCATCCTTTCTGAGGCTCCGTTTCCTTTTGTCTGATGGAGGGAAGATAACTGAACTTCAGGAAAATAGAAGGGATGGGGATAACAAAGAAAGAGAATATTTTCTTTTCTCCAAAATGACTTACAGCTATTACTGTATCCACGTTGTATTGAGAGAGAAAATACCACAGCTTAATTTAATTCAAAGGACATTTATGGAGCACCTTAGGTGCACCAAGGCACTATTGAGCAGAAAGAATCTAGCCCTGGCGTGGGACTATGAAATCACAAATAATCAGCAGCTGAAAAAGGACACATGAACCTGTAGCAACTTTATTATTATGGAAGAATTAAATCTTACAGGAACAGGATAAACTGAGGATTCTGACATTAACTAGTAGAAAGAGAGAGTCAGGATCATTCCAATAGTTCTAATAGTGTTTGAGACTCTAGCCTGCAAAAGTGATTTGTGATGCCCAAATTGCTTTTAGAATAAAGTCTCATATGTTTAGCTTGACCTTTAATGTTCACAATAATCTATCTCCAATCTATCTTTCCAGCTTCGTTTTGGAAGACCCCTTTCCATGCACCCCCGCGCATAGACCAGCCGACTACTCAACATAGTCTGACCATTTCTTGCAATCTCCTGACTTCTCTCACATGGTTCCTTCTGCCTGGAATGAACTTCTTTTTCTCCCTTCCTTCTCTCTGACAATCTCCACCTGCTTCAGGACTATTCATACTTCAAAGAAGAGGGCTATTCCAGCCCCCTTCCACAGATCTTTCCTAGCATGTTGTTTGTGCCTCTTTTAAGGAGTTATCACAATTCTGTTGGGTATTATACTTATGTATGTGTAGACCTTATTTCCGCCATTATATGTCAAGCGTCTTAAGAGGGTGTGCTGTTTTATTCATTTCTGAATTTCCTTAGTGCCAAGCATAGGGACAGGCAGATGACAGTGGTTCAATTAATGATTGTTGAATTGAATTGTGTTGAAAGAATTTTGGAAAAATAGGGCAGGGCTAGAATGAGGCCTCTTCAATACCAACCGTGTGTGTATATGTGTGTGTGTGTGAGTGTGTGTGTGTGTGTGTATATGTATATCTATATCTGTTTATTGCTTTTATCCTACAATAGTCAGAAATCATGGTGGTGTAGAGAATTGGGTGCGGAATAAGGAGGTCTGGCTGTCATCCCCGGCTCAACCATGGGCTTTTTGTGATATCATTTAAGCCAATCACTTTTCTCTCTCTTGGACCTGGTTTCCTCTTCTATAACATGAAAGAGGTGGACTAAGTGATCTCAAGGTCTCTTCTGGCTCTGACACTGTGTGTTCAGTGATCCTAAGGGACCTTCCGGTTCAGACAGCTCTAGGAATCTAGGATTCTAAGATTATTGTGTTCCCAGAGCATGATGATACAGGCAGCTCTGTAAATAAATGTAGTTCCATAGTGCCTTCTTTACTAAGTTAGGTACAAGTTCTCATAGGGAAGGACTTGCACTTCTGTTTTTTAATTACCCCCTGCATCAGGAGCTGACATTCCCAACAGAGAAACCATACAGATCTTTGAAATGTTATCTTTGCCTTTTAAAAGTAAAAGCTGATACTTTCAGTGGGCGGCATTCCCACTATCAGACATTTGGTTGAATCGTAAAAATTACTTCCCACCCAGCTTAATACATTTTTTTTTGACAGTATCGGGTGCGTTAGGAATGAAATTTCACCATTTTGTAGCCAGCTCTTCCATTTTAATGGCCAGACTATTTCGAACAGAAGGTATTGTGGGAATGTCTATGCAAATCACTAGTGTCTTAGGGAAGCTGCCTGCTGAACACTCAAGCTGCATTTTGGAAGGAAGCAAAAGGGAGCTTGGATATGCATGCCATCCCCTTCCTGAAGGACCAGGTGCTAGGCCTCCGTTCTTGCTTCAGGTCTGCTCCTAACTCATTCTGTGACTTTGGGCAAGTCATTTTCACACTTTGGGCCACAGTCACTTCCTCTGCAGCACGAAGGGGATGGGCCCAGTTGGAACCTGGTTAGTATGTGCTTTTATAAACTTCATAAGGTTTGGATTGGGATTTCACATACTTCGAAATGGTTCGGCCGTTTTAAGCCATGTGCGGTCGCCTATACAATGCAGACTCCAGCATTTAGCCCAATGCTTGGCACACAATGGGCGTTTAATAAATGTTTATTGACTGACTGACTTCAGTTTCAGCATCCTTCAATTTTGAGGGGCTTGTGTAACCTCTCATTTAGATTTGGGGACTGTTATAGGCAGGAAACAGCTCCAAAAAGTGGGACCAGATGAAGAACTTTTTCTTGGCCACGGCAATGCATGAAGACCCTCTACAGAGGCATGGAGTAGCTGTGATATGCATTGGCAGAGGGAATAAGTACGCTGATGAAATGAAATTAAAATAGCTGACATTTAAATAGTACTTTAAGATTTATAAGATGCTTCCTACAAAACCTTCTGAGACAGTGGCAGAGCAAGGATAATTATCCCCATTTTGCAGATGCAGAAATGAAGTGCAAAGTTCTTTCCCAGTGCCCCTTGGAGATTCCTAGTGCAAGGCTCATCATTTCTGCTCTATAGTGGTGGACGCTGGGACTCAAAGGGCTCAGTCACTTCTTAACATTTCTATGTGCCAAGTACCGAGGATGCCAATAGAAGCCAAAAAAAGCCCAATGTGTCCCTGGAGTCAAACCACTGGCATTCTAAAGGTAAACTCATCTGCCCCGGTTCACACAGTTACGAGGCATCGAGGAAGGTCAGGTGAGTGCAAGGCCATCCTGTTTGCAGCCGTGGTGCATTTGTGTTTTGCTTCTCCTAATACAGACGCTTGGGACATTGAACATACTTCACAGATGCTTGGAGGACGGAGTTGAGTATCAATCAACCGTTAGTGTGAAAAATATGCAGAGGTTTTAGGGGACTTTGCCCTCAACGTGCATAAAAAATGAGACACGGCATCCCTACAGCCAATGTTATTTTTCAATACCACAATATTTCCATGGATCCACAAACTTCATTGATACAGATTTTTTTTAATCAATAGATTTAGTGACACATTCATACCTCCTGAGTTAATTCTCATCTGGTTTTTCCAAATACAGCCAGCCCACGTGCTTGAGGCCTTCTTTGAGGGCTTTTCATATTTCATGGGTACCAATGGAGTACTCAGGCCACCTAGAATCTCTCCTTCTTACTCAGTTCTCTCCTTCCAATCATACAGATACTACATATCTTTTATGCCATTTCTTACATATGGATCATCCCTAAAGATCTCTTTAATCAGCCAGCAAGCATGTTTTATATGTTATGTAACATATAATTTACATACACATCTATCACATATATTATATGTTACCTTTTAGGCCATTATAGACTAATTTCTTTGGAGGTTGTGGCGTTCTAAGATTCACAATCATGCAACACCACAATGATAGTGTTTTATGAATTAGCGTGTATTCTGGAGTTGGCCTTAGCTGCTATGTCTGTCCACTTGGCAGGAAAATCAAGTGTTTGATGGCTGAAACAGTATCTGGGCTCTTTTGGGAGAACATTTGTGTTTAAAAATATTTATTTGTTTGTTTTGTTGGGATACTACTTAAGATCTTCAAAAATATGATCCAATTTCCCAAATATGGTCCAATCCTTTCTATTCCTTTCGTTTGATTCTGGGCTCAGCTCATAATCCTCTTTTCTTTCTTACTGATGTATTAACTCAGTGGACTCAAGCATATATCCCCTGGTAGGGACAATGGACATTTTAAATAATTTTTTCCCATATGCATTATTAAGTTGATCTCTTTAGAGTAATGAGGGACTTCCTTGAGAAGGCCTAGTATTGCTCTCAGGCTTAATACCATTGTAACAATGTCATCTGTAAACAAGAACCTTTAGAGAACTTCATCACTTGTAGGGACCTCTCTTCCATTTGAGGCTTGGGCAAGAGATCCATGGCAAATACCTTTGTGGAGCATACAGCTCCTTTTTCATGTGTCACTTTATGTTAAGAGTTAAGTGATTAATTTGCAGAGTTCTTTCTGTAGTTGTATTTGTCAAACAATTTTGTACAATCTTAATAAAAGCTTGAGAGGAGGAATGGATTTAAGAATGGATTTTTCTCTGAGTTAAAGGCTTTATTTGCAATCAACAAACAATAAATAATGCAGTATCTTAAGCTTTACACATATCAGCCAATTGCTAAACTATAAAGATATAGACTGACATTGGAACTTATTTATGAAAAACCTGATCGTTCCCTTTGTGTGTGTGTATGTCTCTGTCTCTGTCTCTCTCTATCTCTCTCTTCCCCTCTCTCTCTGTCTCTGTTTCTGTCTGTCTGTCTCTCCCTCCTTCCCTCTCTCTCTATCTGTCTCTGTCTCTGTCTCTCCCCCTCTCTCTGTTTCTGTATGTCTCTCCCTCCCTCCCTCTCTCTCCTTCTTTCTCTCTCTCCCTCTCTCTTTCTCTCCATATATATGTATAAATGCATACATATATGTATATATGTGTACATATATATCTATCAAGAATGTTCATTTTTGGTGTATGTGTATAATATTCTCATTAAGATTTTATAAAGATGAAAGTCACCGTCTGGGTCAATAGATATCAATGTACTGTCAATTGCCTCTTTGAGGACAGCAATATTATCTATGATTTTTCCCCTTATTCTTTTAGTGTTTGCCTTTCCCTGAGATTTTTGTAAATGCATCCCTCCATGATTTTAAGTTTGGATTTCTAGAACGGATTTTCTTTTGGTGTGCTTGGTCTACTCTAACTGTTCTTTCTGTCTTTGTCTTTTTAATTAAGTGTCCTTTCTAGTTTAGAGACTAAAGCACATTAAAACATATTAGGGACTAAGATGTTATTGGCCAAATGTAGTGTTTCTACTACCATAGCTGGTGGGAAGGAAAGAAACAAAACAAAACTTGAAATGTGGATAAATCTGTACCATTTTCTGTTTATTTTTTTAAAATTTGTTTGTTTTGTTTTTGGTTTTTCTGCGTGTTTCATCTTTGAATGCACTTCAGATGATATGGCTTAGTTGGGTCTCGTGCCAAAGTTTTTGTAGACTTGTTTTCATCTCCAATTCTTTTAAATGTTTTATGAGATGATGTTCTTACTCTAAGATTCACATTTACCATCATCCCCGGTAGTGTTTTATGAATTAGTTTGTATTCTAAGTCAGGGTTGCCCCTAGCTCCTCTATCTCTCTCCTTGGCAGGCAGAACAAGATGGTTCATGTAGTTTAGGGATTCTTTTCCCTTTCTTGTTGCACCCACTCCTTTAAACTCCAGGAAATGATAAGTGGGGTCAATACCTTTGTCTATTTCCATTTCCCATTTTTCAGGATTTTGTTGCCTTGTTTCACCCTTGGATAGTGGGAGCAAAGATCAAAGCCTCATTAAAATAGAGGAAAAGTTTAATATGAGAATAAGTCCAATACTGTTCTACTCTGTATTAATTGAGCCACAGACTACAGAACATGTGAAACAGCGATCTTTTTGTACAGTATCCTGGTCAAGTCACATCCAAGGAACAATTCGGCTCTGAAGTTTAGTATTTTCAATTTTAAAATCCTTTCCTGCTATGACATTCCATGATTCTATGATTCCTCGTCTGTGTAGAACTTAAATGCTTCAGACGTGAGATTTCTTTTTCAAGTAACACAGAACAAATCATTGCTCTCCCTCCTATTTCTTTGACCCTGCCCTCCCTTCCATCCCCAGCCGCTCCCCCCACCCTTGAGTCTTCTCTCTACCCTAGTGGCCTGCAGTCTCTCTGAAGACAAAAAGTCAAAACTCCAAGCTTGCCCTTAGAGCCTGAACACACCCTGTTTGTTTTTTGCAATTGTTAAACTGGCCACCCAGCCTGTGAGACAATGCAGACCTGCTGCTTACTGTCCCCTGGCAAGCTCAGAGGCCCCAAATTGGTACCTTATGGTTTCTAGCTGGAATATAACATAGAATAAAATGCTAGAGCAAGACAGGACCTAGGAGTCATAGAATATAAAATGTCTGAGCTGGAAGGGACATTCAGATCACAGAACTATTGAATATTTGAGGCGGAAGGAATCTTAGAACCATAGAACACAGAAAACTGGAGTTGCAAGTGAGTGACTTTAGAATCAATTACTTATAATAATTATAAGAATAGCTAACATTTATATAACATTTTAAGGCTGGCAAAGAGTTGGCAAAGAAAAAAGATATTTATTTGCTCTATCCTCATAACAAGTCTGGGAAATTGGTGTTCTTATCATGCCCATTTTACAGATTAGGCAACTCAGGCGAACAGAGGCTAGATAACTTTCCTAGGGCTGCACAGCTAATAAGTATCTGAGGCAGAAACTGAACTCAGGTTGTCCTAGTACCATATCTGGTACACTATCCATCCAATGCCCTGCCGAGCCGACCCATAGAATGGTGGAAGTGGAAAGGGCCTTACAGATCACCCGGCCTACCCCTGTTATTTAATAGCTGAGGAAAGGTCCTAAATGGCCGAGTTATTTGCCCAAGCCACTTGATGCAGCGGATAGAACACTAGCTCTGGATTCAAAGGAACTGGGTTCAAATTCTACCTCTGAAACTTATTAGTGATTGGAGGCAAATCACGTAATCTCCTTGGGCCTCGGCTGCTTCATCTGTAAAGTGAATGGGTTGGACTGGAAGACCGCTAAGGTCCCGTCCAACTCTGTGTCTATAATCCCATGACATACCTTACAATTCAGAAATCCTAGCTTCTAGCTTTGTGTTCTTCCTAAAACGTGGTTTTCTCTACTTTTTCACTCAGTTTCCCAGTTTTGAGATGGATAGTTTCAGTTGGGGATGTGTCTCTGTCTGTGGAGCATGCTGCAGCTCCATGAATTCAACTGAAGAAACACTTTTAATGGTCTCCCGAGCGACAAACTCTGGGTGTTCCAATATAGGAAATATAAAGAAGAACGAGAAATTGTCTCTGCTCTCTTAGAGGAGTTTAGAGTCTTATTTGGGTAGAAAAAAATAAAGTTCATCAATACTAGATTTAAATAACTACTCAAGACAACAGTACAAGAGGTGTCACAGTCAGTACGCGACTAATTGTCAAATATGTAGCACAGATAATGAGCACTGTAGGAGTTTTGAGGAGCTGTTGTGTAGGAAGAGGAGGATTTTGATATAAGTGCAAAAGATCTTCCATCTTTGGTGGAAGAAGTTGAGCACCACTGCTGCCCCCAGTGGCTAAGACTGAACTGATTCCGGGCGGAGGCAGCACACATGAGCTTCTGCCTTGACCTTAAGAAAACTGGTGGATTTTTTCCTTTTCTTGCCCCTTGTCTGAGACTGCTACTTACTAGCTATACTTTTAGAAATACAGGAATTATCCATGAGCAGGATTCAAAATGTTACCAGGGAAGGAGACAAGTTTTGGATACTAACACTTGGTTCAGACCATGAGCAAAGCCAGAAATAAGCACGGACTGGGAGAGTAATTGGGGAGTGGTACTTTTCTAGCCATTGGAGAAGTAGATGCATCTAGTGTTTGCTATCTTCCGGTGATCTTTTATCAAAATCCTCCCTTTCCTACATAGTGGTCCAAGGACCACTTTCTCCCTAAAGTCTATGTCCATGTCTCCCCTTTCAGTTATGTTCGACTCTTCATGACTCTTCATTTGGCATTTTCTTGGCAAAACTGGGGGGGTTGCCATTTCCTTTTCCAGCTTATTTTACAAATGAGGAAACTGAGGCAAACAGGATTAAGTGACTTGCCTAGGGTCACATGACTAGTAAGTATCTGAGACTGGATATGAACACATGAAAATGAGACCTCCTGACTATAGGCCTGGCATTCTATTCACTGCATCAACTAGCTACCCCTAGAAAATCTTATACCCACTCCCAAACAGAAGTATCTTCTCCTCCCCAAGATTTTCTAGCTTTTTGTCTGAATCTTTACTTTGTCCCGTCATACCTTAGATTGTATTTTCTTTAAACATGCCATTTCTTACTTTGCCCTCTTGTCTTCATTGGAATATAAGCTCTTCTTGGACAAGGATTGTCATTGGTTATCTGTACCCCCAGAGCCTAGCCTAGCAAACATTAGGCACTTCAACATTTGCTGAACTGAACTGAAATTAGTTTGAACCGAATTCAAGATCTCAGCCTCTTTGGCACAGCATTTTAATGAGCAGAGCTAACTGCACACAGATGTGGTCGTGTGATGAAAGAGATGATCATAAGATTTTTGCTTTTGCTTGTGGTCTGAACCAAGCTCCAAGTGCTAGAATTCCAGAATTGTCACCTTCCCTGGTAATATTTTGAATCCTGCTGATGCATAATTCCTCTTTTTCCAAAGGTGTGCCTTGTGAATAGCAGTCTCAGGTAAGGGGAACACAAAAAAGGAAAACATCCAACTGTTTTCCTAAGGTCAAGGCAGAAGTGCCTGCTCCATGAATCAATGCAGTCTAATAAACAGTGACTGAGGGTCCACGAGCAAAGCCCTTTGCTAATGTTCTTTCTGATGTTCAAAGACTCTTCAATTGTATCAGCAGAAGCCAGGCTATGGCAAGTCCTACCAAGAGCTGAGTCCGAGCTTGGTAGTCGTTGCTTCTCTATCATGAGAGGACGTATGATGAGCATGTCCTCTGATGTATGTAACATAAAATGCTAAAATTCAAGTGGATTTTAGAGATCACATAGCCAAACCTCTTCATTTTACAGAGGAAGAAACTGAGGGCCAGAGAGAAATGACTTGCCTAAGGTCACACAGTGAGTTAGCAAGAAAACGGAATATAAAACCCTCTGCTTCTCAGTGTAGGACCCTGGCCACTACACTAAACTCAATCAAATTCCACTGCTTTCTGTATATTGAATCCGGGGTTTAAAAAAATCTTTATTTGGTTATTCTGGTGAAACATAAAGAAAAAAAATCAGCTCTATGGGTTTCGGACAAACCAACTACCTGCACAAGCGAATTTTTTTTCTTTTTTAATCAGTTGTGAAACTCTTGGGAATTCTTCAGTCTGTAGCAGTCAGAACATTCATTTCTCTCTTTCTCCTTTTGGACAACTGCCTGAATAAGATGGAGAATTTCAAAGACAAGATGAAATCTTGCTGAGAGACTCCAAGCCAAGATCAAAGGTTGGCAAGTGGTGGGTTGGGCGAGGAGGGAGATCCTGTAACAGGTATTAAAAAAGAAGATTTGTGGGACCATGTTATTCTGGATGTCTGATACAGGGTTAATGTGGAGATACCTCCTGAAGAGAAGGGATACTCTCATATAACTGAAGCTGTGCCAAAGCTGCTCTTGTCATCAGAGATCTGATATCTGCTCCGTTGAACAAATGAGAACCTAATAACAAAAATGTAGGAACAGCTAGCATTTATGTAATATTTTCAGATTTGCAAAGTGTTTTGCTTGTTGCTGTTTGTGGTTATTCAGTTGTTTCAGGCAAGTCTGACTCTTCATGACCCCATTTAGGGTTTTCTTGGCAGAGATACTAGAGTGGTTTAGCTATTTCCTTCTCATGAAGGAAATACATGAGGAAACCGAGGCAAAAATGGTCATTGCCCAGGGTCACACAGCTAGCAAGCGTATGAGGCTGGATTTGAACTCAGTTCTTTCTGTACCCAGAGTTGGCGCTCTCTCTGCTGTGCCACCAGCTGCCTCCTATAATGGAGACCTTTGAGATCATTAGCTTCAGTCTTATATTACCAAAGATGAAAGTGAAATTCCACGTGGGGAAGTGATTTTTCCATATTCACACAGGTAGTTGAGCCAGCATTTGAAGCCCAGCTCTTCTGACTCTGAATCCAGAAATCTTCCCACTCTTGACGAGTGACACAAGCAATCGTCTTGGGAAGTGGCCAATCAGCCGCTGCTGTGATTGTTACAACAACCAAGTGAGGCAGGTAGTGTAAGCATCCTTATCTCAACTTTCCGAGGGTGGCAGAGATCACATTGCACTTATAGTCAGGGAGACCCGGGTTCTGGTCTTGCCTCTGACCCTCATGGGCAAAGGCACACCCTCTCGAGCCTTGGTTTCCTCATTGGCAAAATGGGATAACCTCACTGTTAGCATTGTTATCACATAGCCTTTGATAAGTCTCAAAAGAGATAGTATCTATTTTAAAACATCACTTAACATATAGTGAAATGCTATATAAATGTCAGTTGTCAGCATCACCATTATCTCATCCTCCTCTTTCTTGATGAGATTCTGATAGAAATGATCTAAGGAATGTGAACCACCCAGCTCTCATTCCTTCGTATTCAGTGTTCTGCAGACTCTCATGCCTTTTTTAACTGCATCAAAGTGTTAGGATGTGGGCTCCGTTCAGAAGGCTCACCGTGAAGCATCTTTGGGACAATTCCAGAAGCGGACAGAATGACAAGAAAGGCCTGCCACGCCTCATCCTGTTCCTGCGTGATTTTAAAACCTTCCACCCAAAGCACTGGACCTGGAGTCTGGTGGGCCCGAGCTCCTCTCTGAACTCAGACCCTTATCAGCTGTGTGACCCTAGGCAAGTCCCTCAGATTCTAACATGTAAAATGGGGATCGTAATGGGGATAACCTCCCAGGGTTTTTGTGACGATGAAGCTCGGTAACATTTTATAAATCTTTAGGTGTTATTAAAGTCTAGAGGCCGTTATTATTCAGAAAGCTCTTCATTCCACTGGAATATCTGCTAAGGAGATACTTAGTAAGATGTTCTCCATATGTTTTTATGGCTCCGTGGTGTTCCTGGGCCACTGTGGACGACAATTCCACTTAGAGAGATGGTTCTGTTCCAGCGAGTCCACTGCTAATAGCCCAAGAATGCTTTGGGGAGATTTGTATTCTCAGGGAGAGGCTCTGTTGCTGGTTCGTTTATGAAGGATGGGGAGCTTGTGGGTATATAATTCTAGCTTCTTGAACATGCCTTTTCTGAATCCTGTAGATGCTCAATTATTTCAACCAGCAAGGATATATGTCAACAGCTTCCACTGATACATCTAGCTCTTTTTATTGTGGGGGGGGGGGTGAGGGGGAATCCCAAGGGCACGAAAGAGGGCTATTGGTTTGGCTTTCCTCTGCTATCAAGCCAATCACCGCCATGGCTTCAGGTAGGGTCAGATTATCATTTGATAGCGTCTAGTTGATTTCTTAGATTTAAGAGAGTACATTTCACACAGTCTGAGACACTGACCCAAATAGTGGCCCTTCCAGAGTCCAACCGGCCGGTATTTCGGGGGTTCCTGCCGGGCCTTTATGGCTCCTGGAGTGGTCTCAGGTCACTACATATCACCCAGGCTGGCATTCCCCTGCATTTCTGGGGTACTTTCCAAATCTGTCACGGTCCATTTTATAGTTCTGAAAGTGTGCATTAAGATTGGTTTTGGATATGGGTTAATTGTTTTAAACCTATTCTTCCCATCCACCTTTGATTTGGGGATTTCAGTAAGTCCCTTATTGTATTCAGCCACCGTTTTATTTTTAGTTAGCTTTATACCTGATATGACTTGCCTGGAGGAGACCGGGGTATTGCAGTTATCACCCTTTATACATAAGTTCAATGTGACATCCAGGTTAAAGCTCAAAGCCTTCACTCTCTCTTCCTTTGCATACCCGAACAAGTTTGTACTTATCAAGTCTAAATGACATTTTGATGCCACTGGAGAAAGATTATATTAGATGAAGAAACTGTTTAATGTATTTTTAATGGGACCATATAACTCATATCAGCCATAAACACTGTGTTTAACAAAATATTTTGGTTCACCCCCCTCTTTAATTTGGAAGCTATACTGACTTCTGTTTAGGAGGATTGAGAATGGCTTCAAGCTAGGCCAGAACCAGAATGTTCCTCCAAAATGGGATGTTTGGCACTAATTGTTTTCCACGTGGATATCAAGTACTAAGAAGAGTTCCCATTATGTTTTGGTCTATTTTTTATATTTGCTATACATGAACAAGACATGATAAAACACAAGCTTTGCAGCAATCAGCAAAGTTAGCAAAAATGGCATTGTGCTCTTGGACAACTTTATCACTATCTGCTGAATTAGTAATAGTAATTGAATATAATAGATAATAATATAGTAATATATTACATAGAGAATATAATAATAATATAAATAGATAATAATAATTGAAAATAAAATAAAATGATAACTCTTTATACCCCCAGTCTTTTTGGCAAACCCTTTTTGCTCCTCAGTCAATATAGGTTTTGTATTTTAGAGATAATATTTTAGTGATAAAAGCTGTAATATCTTTGCATAAAGGACATGAACATGTCATGGAGCCTGTCTTTGGAGAGCTCTCTGGTAATCTCGTATTTTGGTTAACAGGTATGTGATACTTTCTCATAAGAGAGGTGGGATCAGGATTTCTTGGTGAGGAAGCTGAAGTGCTTTGCTAGTAATGCAGGGACTGCTGGGAAGTGTTTTGATTACGTTTTGCAAAAAAGCTAGAATTTCTGTTGCCTTCCCCTAGTAACTGTTCTGTTGCTCATTACACTCATGGAGATTATACTTTCTATTTCTCCTTTGTTCCAATTTGTATTTTCATTGTGCTAGACTTTTTGAGACCCGATAGAATCTCAGAAATTTTCAACATTCTCCTTATTTGGTATTTTTTTTTTTAACCGCTGATTTCTTTACTTCTCAAGCCTAGATAGTAAAATTTTTGGCTGACATTGCATTATTTCATTTTTTGTGCTTATATTGCTTTATTTTTATGACTTTGGTTTTCAATTTCTGATTAAAGAAATTTGGGATGTTTGATACAAAGGGTTAGCTACATGGTGCATTCGATAGAGTACCAGGCCTAGAATCAGGAACACTAATCTGTTTTTAGACACTTAACTGCCCATGTGAACCTGGGCAAGTCACTTAAAACTGTTTGCCTCAGTTTCCTCATCTGTAAAATGAGCTGGAGAAGGAAATGGCAAACCAGAATCTTTGTCAAGAAAACCCAGATGGAATCACAAAGAGCTGGACAGACTGAAAAATCATTGAACCGCAACAACATACTGTGAAGCCTGAATTTGAACACGGATCTCCCGGGTCCAGTACCCTTTCTATACTATCACATTGGCCTTGATCCTTTTCTAAAGATATCTTTAATTGTATATTTCACAGATATTCCCAGCAATCAAAATTAACACACCAAAACAGCAATTCTCGGGGTGGAGACAACTCTGCCTCCCTCTCATGCCTACTCCCCATTCCACACTCCCCTCTTAAAATTAAGAAAAAAAAAAGGGAAGAAAAATCCTATCTCTTGAAAATCCTAAAACTGGTTGGTGGGATGTTGGTTGTTGGTTGGAGCTCTCCCTAGAAATGTCCCAAACAATAGTTTCTATTATGCAAAACTGCATTTTTTTAATCAAATCTGTTTTGGAGTTTTTTGAACCATAAAAAGACCAGTGTGAAACCACAAGCCCTCTATGTTTTTTGCACTCTTATAACTTAAAAAAAAAATGCCTGAATGATTTAAACCATATTTTACAAAAACAAGTTTCCCTTGTACCGGGCCATGGGTGCCAGGTTTCAGCTGGCTGTACATTTTTACAGGCTGCATTAGTAACCTTTGCAAACAGCTTTCAATCATGGAAATATTGACAGGCCCCGGACTCTTTGGGCAAAAGTGGGCAGTACTTTAATTCCTGACTAACTCGAGGAGACTTCAGTTCCTGGTAGTAAGATTTTAATCTACCGTCAGACCAGCTACACACACAGTCCTTCCCTCCAGGAAGGATTTCCACATTTCTTACGAACTTAAGCCTTCTGATCTTTTTAGAGACAGAGCCCAGCAAAAGAAAGGCTCCACTCAAAAGAGAGACCACAGTACAGTTTCACATTTGGGGGAATGCTGTGCAGTTGGTGCTTGTGATCAGGCTGTTAGCTGAAGTTATACTTGAGAATTTTAGGATAAAAGGACAAAAATATACAAAGGTATAAAACAGCTTAGAAAAACAAGGGGACTCCTTTTAGTTAAGAACACACCAGAAAGGAAGAGCTCCCTAGTCGACCGTATTTGGGCCTTACTATCCTAGATTCATCCAATCTCAAAGCTGGAGGAGATCCCAGATGTCATCTATTACACCCCCTTCCTGAATGAATCATCAATCTCCTTTACGATATCCCGAGCACAGTGACCTTTCAACTGCCATTTAAATGGCCTAGACGATGGGGAGCTCATCTCACTTTTGGACAGTTCTGATGGTCTTCTATTGAGCCACGCTGACCTTCCTGCGGTTTTCACCCATTGTTCCTGGTTCTCTTGAACGGGGCCAAGCGATGCAAGTCTGATCTTTCTTCCCCATGAGAGTCTTTCTGATCCTTTTTTGCTTGAAAAAAATTGATTTCACTCAAAGAAGCCATTAGAAAAGATAATTGATACAATAACCATAACCTTAAAAACATTTATTTGAAGATAATGATTTTATCTTCTGAAATGTTTCCCTTTTCCAAATGAAACATCACCGGCTGAATCAAATGATCTTCATAGGCTGAGGCTTAGATAGCTCTCTCCATTCTGGAGAATTCAGAACCATTCAGAACATGCTACAGCTTGTCAATGGCCTTCTTAAAACGTGGCAATGAGAATCGATCATAAAATTTGAGATGTGTTTCGACCATGGAAGATGGTTGAATAGTAATATCACCTCCCATTCTCTGGGCTGCCATTCTTCACTATCATGTTATTCCTTTCCCAAAATGCAATTGTTATTAAGGTGTCTGTGGCACTTAAATAACAATAATAATAATAAGAGACAAAATATTCTTTACTGGATTTATAGAGTGCCTTCCACATAGGGAGCTCACAGTGCGTCCCATTAGGCTAGCATTATTGGTTCTACTTCTAAAATACCAGAACCTTTGACCATTTCAGTAGGGAATAATCTCCTAACATTGATGGCCTCAAACTGAATTGGGAATCTCAAGAGATCTCAGTGGACAGAAACGTGATACATATTGGTGCCTTCTAATTCAGAGATTCTTTTGAGAAAGTTTGAACGGGGATGGGGGGGATGTTAAAAAAAAAAGGAGACTATTTGCAACAGATATCTAAGTTCAGGAACCATCTGTTGGGTTGATGCTTAACATTCTTTAAATATTCCCTCTCCCTCCCCCCTTTCTGACTCTTTACCAGTATTCTGGTAACCACAGTTTAAAAAAAAAAAAAGAAAGGAAAAAGGAGAAGAAGCTGCAGGAATAAGGAAACACTAGAGGAAAACATCTAACTGAGCGCCCAGTTTTACCTGCTCTGGAATTATCTCCTTTAAATAGGAGTCAGGACACACAAACCCACCAGGGTTCTAGGTCTGGTTCTATCACTAACTTACCAGGTGACATTATGGGAGTCCTTTAGCCCCTCTAGGTTTTAATTAAAAATAAAAGGTATGGACTTGATATTTTTAAGACTTGTTCTAATAAAAGTCAGTAACATGTTCCCTACATGTAATGAAACTTAGTTCCAAATATAATAAAGTTTTAGGAATTCATTTATAGCAAATAGGTTTGAGTGGAAGGACAGAGGAACCTAAAGAAAGTATCCCACAGTATAAGCTCTTTTCTTTGTTCCTTTTTTCCTTTTTCCTATTGAACTTGATTTCTGCTTAGGGCTTCAGGATTAGGTCATGTTAGGTCATAATTTCTGGGTTTCAGGTATCTTTGTCCCCTCTCCCCTTGCCGCCTTGAGAGCAGCTGAAAACTAGGTGGATACTGATTTTGTGCCAGAGCCTAGTTCCCAGGGAGAACCCATTGTTCTCCTTTTCACTGTAGCCTTGGAGACTGTCTCCTGAACAGAGATAGTTGGCTAGCAAGGACTGGGACAAGACTTCCTGCCCAGGAGCCTGCTAAGGGCAGGTCCACTACTTCATCGACATCTTTCCTCTCCTCTTGGAGCTGTTTGTAGAAGGGAAATGTGTCTCCCAGGGGCCATTTCACTGAATCCATTTTCTATCCCAGCACAGGGGTAATTTCTTATGGCTGTCTGTGACTTCTGTCGTCTTTTTGGGTACAAAAGTGCAGGAGGAAGCAGGTTGCCTCATGTTTCCCTCCTTAAAATGAAGTTTGGAAAAGATAAATTCTGACTCTCTCTTTCTCCCTCTCTCTCTCTTACTCTCCACCCTCTTGTCTTCTTTCCTAGAATGCTTTGCAAACCAGTTCAAGTACCTATCATCACAACCTTCTAGACTTTCTCTCCAGAACATCCATAGGCTGTATATCCTGGGATTGCTGCCCCCTGCAAGGCAAGGGTTGCCTATAAATAAAGGTGGCGTAATAAAGATGATGGAAAGACCTGGGATTCAGGAATCCTCACTTTTAGGTCTGGGACTGCTCCTTGGGCTAGTGGACTTTCTTAAAATGTTCTCAGATCTTTCATTTGTAAAAATAAAAAAGTTGGATGAATATAATAAAACCCCAGAATTGAAAGTGATCTGAGAGGTTCTCAGGCTGAATCTCTGTATTAACTTCTATAATAGATTCAACAAGAGATAATCTAGGCTTTATTTCAATACCTCAAGTGATGGGAAGCTCCTTATTATACAAAGTAATAGCTTGTCAGACAGTTCTACTTTGATAAGCTCTTCTGTGTGTTCAACAATTTGATTTGATAGACATTTATTAAATGTTTACTTGTGGAGGCACTGTGCTAAAACTTGCCCATTCCTTACTGCTTACTGCCTTACTGTCTCTGGTGTTATAGAGCAAGTCTCTTCCCACAAAACAGAGACAGGGATGACAAATGCAATTCAACACCTTCTTTGCGATTCATAGTCTTAGAGAATTGTTCAGAGCTTTGAGAGGTCAAGTTACTTTTTCTGAGTCACACAGTCAGTATGTGTCAGAGGGAGAACTTGAACCCAGGTCTGTCTGACTCAGAAACCAACTCTTGATTCATTACAGGATGGAAGCCTTTATCCATATTACAACTTGTTGTTGTTGGTTTTTGGCAATTGGGGTTAAGTGACTTGCCCAGGCTCACACAGCTAGTGTCTGAAATCACATTTGAACTCAGGTCCTCCTGACTCCAGGGCTGGTGCTCTATCCACTGCACCACCTAGCTGCCCCCCATATTACAATTCTTTAGCTATTTGAAGACAACGACCATTTTCCTAGTCTTCTCTTCTCCAGATAAAATGTCGTTAGTGCATTTTCAGCTGATCCTCCAAGGACATGGTCTCCAGGTGGCTGACCAGCTTGATCATGGCCCTCTAGGCTCATCAGAGGCTCTCGTAATTGGACGTGACACTCCAAGACTGACCTAGACTGAGTCACACATTGAGGCCCAATAAGCTCTCAGATGCTTTCATTATTTTGTTCCTTCTGCTGAAGGTGGATTAACTGAAGTTGGTTCTTTCATAACAAGTAATTGGGAAAAACCAGTTTCATGTACAAATGGTTGGCAAGGAAGTGGAGGCAGCCACAGCTCATCAGTAATTTATGCTTCCTGAGTTTCAATAAAATGTCTGTATTTGGGGATAATTTTTTCCCTCCACTTAAATTCAGGCATAAGTGTTTTCAAGGTTATGGTTATTACATCAATTATTTTTCTAATTTCTTCTTTGAGTGAAATCCATTTTTGCCAAGTAGAGAAGGGTTGCATTGCAAGTGGTGTGAAAGGGTTTTAACAAGTAAGAGAGAAGCCATAATTTTGGCAAGAAAATTGTGACACTTTAAAAATTACTAATTATGGATGGGGTGCTCTAGAAAGCAAGTTTAGCACTGCATTCTCCCGCTGTTTCCAATTGGTTTGTCATTCCATTGCGATTCCTGCCCTGGGTTTCTATGGTGTTGCTGGAAGTAGTTCTGTGGCATCTGAGTTCTGGTCCACAAGTAGCTAGAATGCTGAGGCCATTCTGGGCAGTAAACTTTGACCCAAAAGAGGTTCAAGGCATAATCTCTCAAGAGAAGGGCCTGGAATCAGGAAGCCCTGCTTTTGAAACCTGTTGGGGAAAAAGAATAGCATTGCTGTTAGAGGACTTTTGTGAGGCTCAAATGGATGATGAGCCCCCAAAGCACCATGTCCATTTGAATGGTTGTTATTGGAATTGGCCTTCTGATCAGTAAATCTGCACCTCATTTCCTGAGTGGCTGCTATCTCCAATTCATTGCACTAGATGGAAAAAGAGAATGGAAGAGCAAATTAGAAGGCCTACTATGAGGGAGAACATATCAGTACTCTTTGTTCTCTGCTCCTCTGCTGGTCTCAAGTGCTGTGGGCCTGTGATTGTCCTAAGGCCTCTTCTATTTCTGGCGTTCTATGTCATATGATTCTAAGACCCCTGCCAGCTCTGACATTCTACAACTTTGAGTTATTCTTCTCCTACTTGGATGAAGACATTATTTTATGCTTTTTGGTCATTGTCCATAAGTCTAAGGATAGCCAACAAAATATTGGAAAAACCTATTATACGGAGAGGACTATATTACTTTATGTCAGAATTCCCTCTGTATGTGCCGCATTCTCTTCCCCTACCCTTCACTAATGAACTCACTAGAAGCTCCATAAGGGTAAGGACTATGCTGAACTGAACTTTACACAAAAGTCAGCATGGTATAGAGAAAATATTCCTGGACTTGGAGTCAAAAGACCTAAGCTCAAACTCCAACTCAGTCACTAACTGTGTGTGATTGTGGGAAAATCACTTAACCTCTCAGTTTCCTCATCAATAAAATGGGAACAATAATCATTGTCCCTGTATGATGCCTACAGAGAGACTTAGAACATACAGTAAGACATGGTAAGTGCATTAGAGCCTCCTGTGAAGTCCTACTTAGATACCTCAACTTGACATGAAGGTGATTCTAGTTTCTTAAATACTGCGCTAGTATAACATATTTGAGTACAGGCCTCATAATGGATCTGTCAGTGAATGGCTGGCTTGTTTAAATTCCCAGAGGCTTAACATTGAAAGACTGGCCAAGAGGTGATTTTTTTTAACATAAGAAAGCATAATGACCAAATGGTGAGATGTGTAGAGTCTGTTATGTGTATTGGTGAAGGCATACAGATGAGATAAATCATGGATGCTTGAGATATTGAAGCGATCATGAATAAATTACAGCAGCAAAAGTGAGTTCCCCAAGACATCAGGGTTTGGGGGGAGAGGAGTTGTTATTGTTATTGTTAAGGGAACTAGAGAACGTTTCCTGGTGGAGGTGGCATTTGAATTAGGCTTTAAAAGATGGGCAAAGGTTCAGTGGTTACAAAGGTGGAAGGAAATAATGATAATCAATCATAGGAATGATCATTCAGCGCCGTTAGAGCAAGTATAAAGAAAAGGAAATTCAAAATTATTTGAAATTCTTTCTTTGCCTATTAAATAACACCTTATTCTTTTATGCCGCCTCCCACATGAAGATTTCCCTGATTTCTCCCGAGGGGAAGCAGCCTTCCCTTTGGAACTGGTAAGAGCTTTATTCCGACAAGATAAGTCCATGACAAACATCTTGACCATAGTGTTCAAGACTTTGCTTTATCATTCTCTATATATGTTTCTTAAGCTTTAGCCCTGTCTGCTCCTTTCCCCCCCAAATTGTAAGCTCCACGAGAACAAGGATTGTGTCTTATCTAAACTTTGGCTTTCCCCCAAGAGAATGCTCATAACACACATTGTACAGAAAGGCAACACATTAATGAAGTGCTTACTTTGTGCCAGGAACTGTGCTGAGTGGAATACAAATGTGGGGTACAGATATAAGCAGAAAGCAAGACACTGCCTGCCCGTGAGATTTCACTATTAGTAGGGGAAGGCAACATGTAAAGGGGAGATGAAAAGTATGTGTGGGCCTAGGCTAGGGGGTGAAGAGCAGGTTACCGGGGTAGATAGAGAGAGTCCTGCAGAGATGAGTTAACAGTGCATCTTGGGAAAGAATGGAAACCTGACTGGTCTGGGCTTCCTCCTCAAAATGGAGGCTCTGGGAAGAACCAGCCAACCTGAGCCAGAGGCTACAGGGATGGGGTGAACTTCCAGGCTGAAAAGATTTCTATGGCACCATAGAAAAGGTCTTATGAAGATGAGGGAGAAATGGTCTAGAGAGAAATCAGTAGATACTTAATAAATGTTTGCTGCACAAATAAATGTGAATATCCACTGCCGCCTTCTCTTGCCCATGAGAAGCCCCCTTCTGCCAGAGGTGAACCGGCAAAAACTGCTCTAGGAGTTCAGAAGAGGGCCACTGTGGGCCAGGGGTCAGACATAATAAAGTTTACTGGAGGAAGGGCGGCTTAAGCGTTCCCTCTAGAGTGCTCAATAAAGGTCTGTCAAATTAATAAATGAGTGCAACTGTCTAATTTTCTAGATGAAAAAATGAAGCACAGGTCAAGGATTGTGTCTGATGTCCCACAACTGGTCAGTGACAGGGTAAAGACTGGACTCCGATGGATTTCCAGTCCCGTCACCTATTCCATGAGGCAGTTGGTGGCTCCGTGGAGAGTGTGCTTCCTGGACAGAGCCAGGAAGATGGGAGTTCAAATCCAGTCTCAGCTACTTCTCTCCGTGTGACCTCGGGTAAGTCACTTAACCTCTGATTGCTGGACAAAAGGATTCATTGGCTAGGCTGGAGAAGAAACGGCATACCCCTCCAGTGTCTTTGCCAAGAAAGCCCCGTGAACAGTACTAGTGCTCTTTGGTACGCGGAGTCACAAAGAGATCGATGTGATGCCGACAACAATGAGAACTTGGTCGGGAACCTCCCTGTTGCCCCACCCTGCATCCTAGTTTCCCCACCCTGCATCCTAGTTTCCCCTCTAGGTGGATAAAGAATAAGAAGAGGGGTGTCCTAGCGTCCTACTCCCTTTCTGTCGCGCTCAGATTCTCTAGGTGCCCTGAACCCTTTCCCGGGCCTCAGTTCCCTCAAATTCAATTGGAGGAGACTGTTGTCTTCTCCTCACAGGAGAGCGAGGTCCAAAAAAATACATGAGGTAATCGCTTATAAAAGACTTTAAGAGAAAATAGATGTTATATAAATAGGAGACATTATTTTGCACAATCTCCATCCCCCTGCTTCACTTCCTCTCTTCACATCTGCAGTGCTACTGATGGGGCTTGGGAGGAAGGAACACTTGGAACCCAACCGCGGCTACCTTGCCAATTCCGTTTTCTGAGATGCTGAGCTCCGAGTTCATCGCCGAGAGGATGATGGGTGCCACTAGCAGTGGGGCTTTTCCCCACCAAGGCAGCGGAGAGATGGAAATTGTGGCACGGATCACAGGAAGACTGGCTTTTCCTGGAATTAGGCAAGAAAGGCCACGCTCAGAGTGAAGGGCTCTCTACTTGCTGACTGGGCCATTTTGAGAAAATCACTCAACCTCTCTCTTGGTTTAGTTTCTTCATCTGAAAAATGAAGGGGTTGGATTAGAGGGCCTGTACCCTTTGAACTCTAAATCTATGATTTTTTGACCCACTTTCCTTTCCTCCACGACATCCTTACAAGGTCAGGCGAGCAACTATTAAGACCCTCTCATTTTATATATGAGGAAGCTGAAGCACAGAGAGGGACAGTAACGTGCCCGGGAAGCAGGGGCATGTAAGTAGCAAGGCTAGAATTCGAACCTCTGTCTCCTGGCTCCAAATTCAGCTCTTCCACTACACTATGTCACCAGTCTCTGCTAATGTATTCTTTGCGCCTTCCATCTCACACTGGTCACATTCAATGAGCCAAACTTTCCTGAAAAAAATCGCACACATAATGTCAGAAATGCGTTGATCTAAATGAAAGACTTCGATCCTAACATTTGCCTTTTATATACCGTGTTACTACAGTAATAGAATTCTCCTTAAATCTCAAACAGAAATTTTCATCTGAAGTGTTTTTGGAAGGGTGTTATTACAGACCTTCTAATTTCCACCGCTGCTAAGCATGTATTAATAACAAGGAGAGGTAGAGAGCTGCTGCTCCAACCAATTGGGGCTTGACATTTAGTAGATGAATTAAAGTTTACAGTCAAATTGGTTTTTAACTAGTAATATTAGTGGTCTTTGTTCCAGGCTTTTATATTCCCTGCCTTATTCCCCCCCTCCCTATGTTTCTTTCTTCTCCCCCCTCCCCACACCTTATCCTTTCGTATAATTTACTTGTATTTCTTTTCTTCTCGTGTTTTTCTCTGTGAGATCTGTGCCTACATGCTTTGTGGAATTAGTCCTTGAGTAAGGAGGACGGGGTGGGAATCCAGCAGGGTATAGACAAAGATTGAATGACAAGGAAATATGGCGGCTCTGATGGATGGTGATTGGGGGGAGGGACTGGAGGGGATGGTGCAGGAATTCCAGAGGAGGGGGGCAGGTGCCCTCCCCTCCTGCCCCATCCATCTAGGACTATAGGTTGAGAAGCCAGTTCAAGGGAACCCACAGTACAACCCAGTTCATTGTCTCTTAGTCTAGTCTAAGATCTGGTCTAGCTCACTGAAACAGGCACCTCGATGGGTGGACAATGTTACAAAGTTCTAGGTCCTGAGTTTGCCTTTGTGTGTTCTTCTATCTCTAATTTGTTAATGACAATGGTAATAATAATAATGACGGTAACAGACATTTGTGTAACTCTTTGAAGTTGGATTTGAGCCTCACAACAAGCCTGTGCCATACAATTCCATTCCATAGACTTTTGAGTACTTACTGTATACCAAGGTCTGTATGAGGTGTTGGGGGATGACACAAAGCTTAGCTAACGTTCAGTGCTTCCCTCAGGGAGGTCAAAGGCTAGTGGGGACAAGAGTACTTGGTCTGACCGTGGGCAGCTCTCACCATTTCTTGAAGTTTCAGTTTTTGATAAAAAGAGGGAGTTCGTGCAATGCAGATCTGAAAAGAAGCTTAAAGATCACATACTCATCCTTTTTTTTTCCCATAGGAGAAGAAATTAAAGCATAGATAACTCATGAAAATTATTCAGTGTCACACATGTAACAGCAAAGCTATGATCTGAACCCAGACCTTTTCATTTCAAAGCCAGGACTATTTCTATGGGACCATACACTTGCTGAGCTCTGATGATTGGGTCTAAAATTCCATATTCTTCCACTTCACATTTCCATTTTTGGATTGTGCCTCAGTTTCCCTGGTCCTAACTCACCTTTTCAGCTTTATGATGCAGTACTCTGCTGTAGCTAGGCCTCTCCCTGTTCCTCATAAATAACCCTTCGCCTCCCATTTCTTTATCTTTGCATGTATATTCCTCCACGCCGGGAATGCACCTGTCTTCCGTTCCTGATTTCCTTCAAGACTCAATGAACATGAAATCTTCCAAATGAAACCTTATCTGGTCCCCTTAGTTTCTGGTACCTTTTCACCCCTCCACAAAATTACCTTGTACTTACTTTGTATATGTTTTATGTTGAATTGCTATTTGCATATTAAATTCCCATAGTAGATTGGAGATAAAGATTATTTTATTTTTGTTTTAGTCTCTTCATTCTCTAGCACAATACTTGGCAAGCAAAGGACTCGTGATAAATTTTTGTGGATTGACTGGTAAAGTTGAATGGATTTGGGATCCATAAGGATGGGAGGCAAAGCCCGTTTCAGACTTCCCATTTCTTAAGTGACAATATTTGCATTATCAAGAGGCTAAGAATTAATTGACTAGTTAGCACAGACGATGACTTTGCTCTTGGCGTAGAAGGCTTCTGTGTCTTGTCCCCGGATCATTCGTGTACATGGACAAGTGGGAGAAATTTAGAAGTAAAAATCAGGGAAACCCTGAATACCAGAGCTCTTTTGTGGTTATTTGTAAAATGTCCTTTGTCTGTGTCATGACTTGGCCTGCATAGATACAAATTTAGGAATTGAATTAGTGAGCATAAGCTAGAGCAAGGTCTCCGACCAAAAGCTCTCATTTCCGTTCTAGGAAATGCAAGTGGGGGAGAAATGGTTAGGCTTGAAGGCAATAGCTTGCTTGTTTTTTGGTCTAAGGGACCTGACACTTGGGATTAGGAAATCTTAAACCAAAGAGACTGGGAGCCTCTGGGCCAAGACTTTCAGGGAACAAAGGATGAGAGATTTCTGCTGCTTCTGGAATAAAGGCATCCTATTTTTCTAAAGGAGTTGGCTGAAAGTCCCTAAGAATTTTCTTGCTGGGTAGATCAGGGTCTGGCAGCAACAATCAGTGGAAGTGAGGAGAATAAGGTGAGCAGGATCGATGGGAAGACTTTGCATCCTGGCAGCATCAGTTATGAGTTGTACTTTTCTGCACATTCCTTGGTCATACATTTTCCTTAACTAAGCAGCTCTCTACTTGTAACTTCTCTATGTGTCTACTCTCCCAGGAGGCATGCTGGAGCCGGCTTTTACCAGCTGGAGAAACATGTACCACCAGGATACTGCTTTTTTTTTTTTTTTTGAGAACCGGCCGTTAAATAGCTACCAGCACATCTCTGCTTATTGAGGACTTCATAGAGGAGGTATCTCTTCAGGTTTGAGTTATACTAGGACAGCGGTTCTCAACCTTCCTAATGCCACGACCCTTTAGTGTGGGCATATCTACCTGTGGGCAGACCTGCCTGGAGATGGATAGAGAAGCGGCGTCTCCATTCCTAAGATCATCGGAAATATGTGTTTTCCGATGGTCTTAGGTGACCCCCGCCAAAGGGTTGATTGACCCCCAAAGGGGTCGTGACCCACAGGTTGAAAACTGCTGTACTAGATGTTCCTTTGGGGCTCCTTCTAACGCAGTCATGTAAATAAGAGTAAAGAACAAAAGATGGACAGTCTACTGCTCCACTGAAACTTTTAAGATATTAAAAGAATGAATGAAAAGACATTTATTTAAATGCTGCTGAGCAAGTCTCTAATGAATAAGTAGTCAAAGGATATGAACAGCTCTCAGAAGAATAGCGAGTTACTAACAACCCCATGAAAGATGGCATCAGATCACTAATAATAAGAGAAATAGGAATCAAACAACACTGCACTTTTCCTACTGATGGTGTGTGTCAGTGGGAGAGTGCACCTCTCCCACATTCATGAGGAAGATGATGGTTGTCTTGCCATACCCTTCATTAAGTGTCATTGCTTTGAATCAATTGCCTTTTCTGGCTAACTATTCAAAGGGGGCCTCCTTGGACCTCAGGAACTATATTATTGTGGGAATACCTGGAACTGGAGGTTGTTGGCTTCCTAGGGAATGTGACTCATGAATATGAGTTGAGTGTGGTAAGCCGGAAGCTACTTATCTGTTCTCTTCAAATGTACATCAGGGAAAGAGTCCTGGGCTTATCGGTAGTCAGAAGACGGGAGTTCAAAGTCTAACCTCTGTCACTTCTTAGCTGAGTGAACATGATTAATGCCTGTCACCCCTCTGAAGGTCAGTCCTCTTATCAGTAAAATGGGGTTGTTTCCTTTTATAATGTTTTAAATAATATTTAATTTAATTTTTTATAAAATATTTTATCCTTATAATAATTAATAATTTTATAAATTAAAAGTTCATAATTTATTTATAATATATTTA
>CM053595.1:3266909-3294345 GCA_028646575.1 Pseudocheirus occidentalis | reverse complement strand
TAATCATCATCATCATCATCATCATCACCATCATCATCATCACCATCATCATCAACACCATCACCATCACCATCATCATCATCATCATCATCATCATCGTCATCACCATCATCATCACCATCATGATCATCATCTTCACCATCATCACCATCATCATCGTCATTGTCATTACCATCATCATCACCATAATCATGGTCATCACCATCCGTCAGAGACACAAGGTGATATCACGGGCATAGAGCAGGACTTGGAGACAGGATGATCTGTTCAAATCTCCCTGCTGACGCTTACTGGCTACATGACCATAGAGAGGCCATTTAACCTTTTTGTGCCTCAGTTTCCTCAAATGTATATTTGTGATACTTATTCCTATAATGTCTACCTCTCAGGGTAGTTTTAAAGATTAATCAGCTAGTCAATCAATCAGTCAGTCAACAAGCATTTATTAAGCCCCTACTACGAACCAGGACTGGGGATCCAAAGAAAGGCAAAAAACGGTCCCCACTCTCAAGAGCCTCAGAGTCTAATAATGTATGTAAAGCTCTTTACAAATGTTAATGTGCAACGTATAGCCAGTTATTATAACAGAGTATTGTATTACATTACATTGTGCTGTGTTATGTTATATTATGCAATGCTATATTATGCGATATTACATCATTATATTATGTTGTTACATCACATATCATATGTCATACCATATCATGCTATAAATTCCATGGAACAGAAACTGGACGGTGACTTTCCTTTGGCACAGAGCTTGCTGGATGTTTCCCCTGTAGATATAAAGTCCTTGTGAAATTCTACTACTGGGTACCTGGGGGAGGGAAGGGTGGGGTAGAAATGAGGGAAAAAGAGCTTCTGGGGCCAGGTAGACGTCGCCAGATGGTTTATATACTTTTTTGTTGACATTATTTAGAATTAGTTAAGGCATTGAAGATGCTTCTGGGGATTGGAGATGTCTTTGAGTTCACAATGGACATTGTTGGAAGCCTTGCTTTCGGTCATTGCCAATTGTGATCAAATAAAACAATGTGTGTAAATCACTTTAAAAACTTTCAAGCCTGCATAAACGAGATTATTATTGGTATCACAAAAACTCCCAGCGAGGGCTTGCAGTGTTGAGATGCAGTGTTGGTAACAAGCAGTATTAGACACAAGTGTGGAGCCTTTGGTCTAATGAGTGTTAAGAGCCTAGGACCAAAACACCTCAGCTCTAGTTTTGCTTTTGGCTTTTCAATGCTACTGCACTGTACTTCACAGTTAACTAACATCTATTACTTAACTACTGTTTATGTACCTGGCACTGTGCTAAGTCCCAGGAATACAAAAAAAGGCAAAAACACAGTCCCTGCTTCTAAGGTCACAGTCTACTGTAAAATATGCAAATTTGGACTTTTGTGATTGTTATTTGAGGTAATTGAGAGTCCATACTACTGAATTCAGAGTTCTGTTTGTGTCCTTAACAAGAAGAAAACTAGTTAATTCTCTGGCACTGATTTTATATTTAACATTTGTGCATCTAATTCTAATTTAACATTTGTGCAATTTTACTTACCCTCAAAAGGGACTCATTATTTATTAAAAAGGTTCTATATATCTGAACCAAAGGGATCTAAAGAATCATATCTTTATTAAAAGTCAGATTTGAAAAGCAAGTGATTTAAAACGAAGTATAAAAGAAGAAACTCAAACACCCAGGAGATCCTTAAAAAGGTTACCAGAGTGATGAGCAGCTGTATGTCTTGGGCTCTTGTTCCAGTTTGGCCACTAAGGAGTAGGCAAAATATTCATCAGATATCATGGGATCAGAAATGTGGAGCTAAAAAGGACTTCTGAGGACATTTAGTTCAGGTTTCTCATTTTACAGATTGGGAAGCTGAGGCCCAGTGAAGTTACATGATCTGCTGAAGGACATACAGTTAATAAACATCAGAGCCAGGACTCCAATCCAGAGCTACTAAATTTAAACTCAGTTCTCTTTTCACTGCATTATGCTGTCTTTTGGTGGACTCAGTTTCTCCTTAACAAGTTGAAGAGATGCTCCAATTATTTTGCTTGTCCCCAGAGAGTAGAACAGGGAACTAGAAGCAAGACTGAAAGCAAACAAATTCTGACTGAACACAAGGAAAAAAAAGGTTCTAAGAATTAGATCAGTCTTAAGAGTAGAGTGGGCTATCTCAGGACAGGGCTCCTCTTCGTCACTGAGAATCACTAATACGAGGATATTATAGAATATAGGATATTAAGGAATTCCTGTTGGGGCAAGTCGCTTTACTAAGTGATTTTAGAGGTTTATTCCAATTTTGAGATTTTTTAACATTTTTGTAAAATATGGTGAGCAGACTTGATTTTAAGTCTCTTTTAACTAACTGTTAAGTTCTTTCACTTTAAGGCTACTTCCAATCCTAATGTCTTATGGTTCTCCAATTGTAACATCCCATGTTCTAACGTCCCTTCTAGCCCACGCTCTGTGCTTTTGCTTTTTTTCAATCTAGTTTAGGCTTTCTTCCCAAGGGCAAAGTCTTTCTTCCCAAGGGATATAGCTACAGTTATAAGGACAGGAGCTGATATTTAAACCTTCCCATCACTTTCACCTCTGGTAGAAAAGGTGAAAGAATAGGATCTTTGAGTTTGGAAATAAGGTTCCTGCTCCTGCCTGTTTTTAAGTGAGAACAGAGAGTGCTTCCATTGTCTTGGCCAAGAGGAGATGAACCTGCCTGTATACAAGAGGCAGTGCCAAAGTACAGGTGTGGTCAGCCGAATTGTCAGGATTGTTCGGAGTCTTATTGTGACATGCTCCATGGTTCCCTTGAAAAGTAAAATCCATGGTGTCCAAGAATATTTCAGCAAATTACAAAGAAATACATAGGAGAAATGGGATATTAGCAGCCTCCCTGAGATGCCTTTGATGGGTTATTGTTTCTGGCATTTGGTTACATCTAGAGAAGTGATCTTCTCTGAAATTCGAATATCCTTTCTTCTTTTTTCATCATTATGCTAATTGTTTTTACAAGCAAAATTTAAATTATTTTTACATGAATATTTTTGGCACAAAAGAGCTTTGTGTTTTATAATTCCAGTTCATCTCTGGAAAAAAGTGGTAACGCTGTGCAAGCGTGGGATGATGGCAAGAGCAGTGGGCTGAGAGTCTGGACACCTGAGTTCAGCTTAGAAGCAGTGCGACTTCGAGGAGACCATTTCACCTTTAAGGCTATACTTTACTCACCTAGACTACCAGGGCATTGGGTTAAATACCTTCCAATTCTGCTTCCAGCTCTGACATTCTGTGATCTGTGATTCTAAAGTCACTTCTAGCTCTGCCATTCCATGAGTCTATGAATCTTTGTTAGGTTTGTGAATTTATATTGGGCTGTTGAAAAATAGACTTACAATGAAATAATGCATTTAATTCACATTCAGCTTTCAAAATTCTATTCAGCCATAGAACAAATTCTGATTGACAGAAACTCCTCCAAACTGGCACCTCCATTGTGTTTCAACTATGAGTACCTTCAGAGCATTGTGAAAGAAAAAAACAACCAAAATACCCTAAGTCTGTATTTCCAGTGTGAATATTCTTGACAAATAAAAACACAGACAGGCAGGAAGAAAGAAAGAAAGAGAAAAAAACCAGAAAGAAAGGAAATTAGAAAGGGCGTAGGAAGGAAAAAGAGAGACAAAGGCAGTTCAAGAACTTGTTATGTCAGGGATGGTCTGGAACTGCCTTACTTTTGGAAGAAGAGCCCGAGGTGACTAGGAATCTTTACAATAAGGAAGAAGACAACAGGGCAGGATCAGAAGGCATGCTTATCATTTTGTCTTCCACGTTAATCTGGGAAGAATTAACACTATGTTGAACAATAGAATCCATGTCCAAAAGGTCAGATAGAGGGGCTCAATCAAATAAAAAATAAACTGCTGAGGGAGGTGAGGTGATCATATCTTGAGAACTGGAAGGGACATTAAAGGTCATCTATTCTAATATCCTCATTTGACAAATGAGGAAACTAAGTCCCATTGAGGTTAAGTAACTTGCATAAAGTATTAAATGACAAACTAAGGATTTGAACCCAGGCCCTTGGACTCTAAAGCTAGGAATTTTTCTATTACATCATACTGCTGCCTTCTGGATTTTAATTTTCTGTTAAACCATTTTTGTTCTATTCCTAAATAGAGCTGTTACTCCTTGGTAATTCAATTCATCCTGATCAGATCCAACTAATTTCAGTGACAAATACTGATCATGTGCACATACAATAGGTACTATGCTAGAGTTGGGATGATGGCTGTTGTTCATTCTTTGTCTTGGAAGAGTTGTGATCACGTTGTCATGTCTTAACTTGGGAGTGAATTGCATTGCAGTGAAGTAGAACAGCACAGAGTCCTCAGCTTCACCGGTCATCGAGGTTGGGTGGCAATAACCCAGGCTGCAATGGTTGAGCTTGGTTTCTTCAATGTCTGACCAAGATCTAAAGATTTCATACCACCTGCTTTAGTCGCTTTCATGGTTGTGGGAACCAATTGTTCTCATGCACCCAGTTCACTGGGGGAAGTCTTCACATGCTTGGGGTAGATAGCTCCCTAACTCACCTATGGATTTGAGGCCTAGTGGTTACCTTCAACCTGGTTACCTAGATGGTTTTACCAGGGTGTGACTGCTGCCTATGCTATGGCTTCTTGAAGTCATAGATAGTGACAGTGGACTCCAAAGATGGATGAACAGCCATGGAAAGGCTTGGCAAGCCCTCATACCAGAAGTGCTAGTCCTCATACAATCTTTTAGGATTATAAATAAAAAAGCAAAATGGGTTCCTCTCCTTAATGAAATTATATTCTATTGGGGGTGATATGGCTTGCACATAAATGAGTCAAATGCTGAGAAAATTCATCAAGGAGAGAGGACCAACCACTGGGGAATTCAGAGAAGGCTTTGTATAGAGAAGATGGCTTCAGAGTTAAACTTTGAAATAAAATAAGACTTCTGAGAAACTATGAAGAGGAGGAAGTAAATTCCAGAGTGCTGAGTGATCTGTGTAAATAGAAGGAGGTGGGAAAAAGAGACCTGAGTGGAGGGAACACCAGCACATAGAGTTTCTGAAGGGCAGTAGTACAAAATACGAATTGAAAGGCAGCCGGTAGTCAGATTACAGAGAGCCTTGAATGACGGGTGAAGTGTTTCCATTTTGTCTTATGAGCAATAGACATTCCCTGAAGGTTTTTGAGCAGGTGAGTGAAATGGTGCATATGTGTTTTAGGAATATTAATTTGGTAGCTACGTGGAGGATGAATTGGAGAGGACTAACACTAGAAGGAGACCAATTAGCCTATTACAATAGTCTTGGTTTGAGGTGTTGAGTATCTGAAATAAAGTAATAGTTGTGTTCACAGGAAAAAAAGAAAAGGGAGATGTTATGAAGAGTGACTGGACACGGGGGTGAAGGAGTAGAAGGAGTCAGGGAGGATCGCGAGATCGTGAACCCAAATGACTAACAGGAGGTCGATGTCCTCATCTGGAAAAAGGAAGTTTGGAGGAGTGGACCAGCCACTCTCAGATACATATGGCCCAGCTCCAAACCCTATTCTTGATCGTCATCTTTTGGACTGTTGCTCACTTACCCAAATCCATCTATAGCTCCCATTCTCAAATTATCGTCAGTGTTGAAAGTTCCACTTATGTTAGCAAGGCCTTTAATGTCTTGCTTTGTTATTTGATAGTTCCTAACAATGCTTTGTAGGGTTTTTTTTTTTTATGGCAGCATCATTTGTCTCCGCATGGATCACTGGAAATACTGTAGGTGTTGGCGGTCATGTTTGAAAAATTATATGCTTTTGGAGAACCATAAAATGTCAGCATTGGAAACATACTTAGAATCAGGTGCTGAAAGTTATGTGGATTCTGCATCCCATTGTTCCCAGTCCTGCTTATCAATCAGTGTTGGGAGAGGCTCTGGTGGGGAAGAAGATACCAGGTCTGTAGATTTTGTATCACCTGCTCTTCGTCCTGTGTCCCTACCTGCAAATTATTACCTTGGGGAGGAGCTGAGATGTGTGTAATGCCAACACGATATTTACCACACCCATGATCATGATAAAGACCATGACTATAATTCCCACATGACACTTGATCACAAAATGTAACACTCTCCATGTAGAGGACAGAACCAAAACATTTATTTAGACACTAGAAAACCAAATCCCCAAATCAGTAAACCATTTCCATCATAACAGTAAAGAAGTGAAAAAGCCATAACAACACAGAGAGCCGCAGCATCCTTCAGCCTTCCCACAAACCAGTATTAGATCAATATTTACTGACAAGCCCCTCTATCTCCTTGCCTTAGCTTCCTTTCTCTCCCACCATCACTTTGGCTCTGACTGCCAGTTTCCTGCAGTTCTGCTCTACCTTTCAGCAGACTCATCCCACCACAGGCTCCTTGTGACTACATTCAGCCTGTTAGGGGGCAGAGTTTACTTTCAAAGCAGGGGAGGTCTTCAACTCCCCCCTAAGCCTATAAAGGGGCAGGGAAGATCTTCATGTTTCCATCCCCATTACAAAGAGCACATCCTCTTCTGCTGAGGTGGAGCTATCTGGCTTATCTTAAAGTTACTATAAACTCTGTCCCCACCTTGAAGGCATTGCTGGTCTTCAGTGATCAGCTCATCAATGTTGCTACCTTGATGTACTTTTGATAAAATCCCTTTAATTCTCTTTGTCCTGAGCTTTGCCTTGTTTACCAGGGTGAAAGCCAAGTGAAGACTTTTTCCTTTCAATCCATGGCACTATAGGATACTAGAATAGTAGGATATTTTAGGGAAGGAAGATGCTGTGGTTCAGTAGAAAGCATACCTGCCTTAGAATGAGAGGACCTGGGTTCAAATCCAGCCTCTTGTGATTGTTTTTTGACACTCTTTTGGGGGCCTTGGTTTCCTTACCTATAAAATGAGGAGATCATACTAGAGGGCTTCTGAGATCCCCTTGAGCACCAGATCTATGATCCCATAGTGATCGTGGAAGAGAGAAGGTCAGAGTTTAGAATTGAAGAGGTTCCCCCGGGAAGTTCTACAGGCCACCGTCCTCTCCTGGGAACTTGCCATTAACAGAGGAATGATATGGTTTGGTCATTTGGATTCTGCTCCTGCTCCTGCCAGTACAAGCCCCTTCAATTCCAGGCCAGTCACTGTATTTTCTAAGTCATTGAATAACTAACTACCTCTTGCAGAATGTTTTTACTTATCCTTAGTTCCTTCAGCCAATCTTCACATAAAATAGTTTCGAGTCCTCTTTATCCTCCTGGTTAGTCTCCTCTGTATATATTCTATGCCTCTGAACAGGCAAATGGATGCCACTGAGCCCATGCATCATGTACTTTACTCATAGTAGGGTTCCTTAGCCCTCTTTCAGAGATCACGTTTTATTTTTACCTAGTTAACATGGAAAGAGGACTGATGGCATTGAGGCCTCAGTTCCCACATCCATAAAGTGATGTCATTGGACTAAACTATATCATCTGTTTCAACATTCGCATTCCATGTTCTGTATTCAAGTGCTCCTTCCAACTCTGACATTTTGTGAGTTATGGTACCAGCATCCCTTACAGATTTGACATTCTATGGATCTGTGACTCCTCCTTTCTTAGAGAAACAGAGTTATGGGGTAAGAGATCAATTCTTTAACACTAGAGCTTAAGAAATTGCTCCTCAACAAACATCATTCATCCATATCAGCACATGCAAATGAAGACAATGAAAAAAAATCCATATAGCCCAATTCAATTAGATTCAGTGAGATGCATGATTGCGCATCCCTCCATTCCTGCACAACTACTTACTCCTAGGGTAGTGTGAGCGACTCAAGCCAGCGGTCAGTGAGACGCATAATCTGTCGGCTTGGCTGGGTGGCTGTCACTCACAGCTGCTGCCCACTGCGAGTGGTGGCACTCCCTATATTAACACCCTGCTGGGATAATTCTTTTTTATCCTTTTTTTTTTGCCACCAAGTGGGCCTGCCACCACAGTGCTGTTTTTCATCTTGTTAATTGAGTCATTTATCTCGTTAAAAGGTGAAACTTTATCAGGGTTTATGTGCCAAATGTGAGAAGGCATATTTAATGATACATCAAATGTTGGAGACAGGCAGGTGCCTCTATAGAGAGAGAGAACACTGCCTGAATGCTCTCAGGCAGGACTCTGCCAAGACAACTCAATTAAATTCTCTTGATTAAAAATAGTATTGAGTTCCTAGGCAACAATGGAGTCGTAGTATGTCTGCTTATATACGTATATGAACCTCTAAACCTATAGCTGTGTCCTTTGTCATCGCTATCACTTGGGTCTTAGGAAAGGTCCCTGATTGGGAGTCAGGAGCTAGAGTTCTAGTATGGTCATGAAATTACTCTGGGACCATAAAGGAATGACTTTATCTCCCTGTTCCTCAATTATGCAACCTCAACAATTCCTGCCCTGCTTTCCTCATATAGTTATTATGAGAATCAGATGAGATAATTAAGGGAGACACATGGCATATAAATATAAGGATGATGGATGCAAAGTTCAAGGCACCACATAAGTATAAAGTATTATAATTGCTACAACTGTTCTTTACAGAATTGCAAAATTTCTGAGTTATAATGAACTCAGTGACCCATTAAATGAACCTATGTGTGAAGAAGAATCTTCCCTGTAACATACCTCATAAGTAGTTAGACAAACTTTGCTTGAAGACCTCTAAAGATAGGATTGACTACCTCCAGAGGCAGCCCTGTTCCTCCTGGTGGTAGGTCTCCTTGTTAGGAAGAAAAATCCTGGCATCAAGCCTGAATCTGCCTCTCTGCTGCTTCCACTCATTGCCCCTAGTTCTTCCCTCTGGGACCAATGAGTCTAATCCCTCATAACACGACAGTCCCTCTAATACCTGGAGACAGCTCTCATGTCACCCCCAAGTCTCCTCAAAGCTGTCTTAAGTTCTTTCAATTGCCCCCCAATATGGAATGGATTTGAGACCCTTTACCATCCTGGTTGCCCTTCTCTGAACACTCTCCAGTTTATCAATATTTTTCCTAAAATGTGGCTCCCGGAAGTGAATACATTATGCCAGAAGGGACTGTTATCTCCTTATTCCTGAATGTTTTGCTTATGCTGATGCAACCTAAGACTACATTGAGTGATTGCTACTAAATCACCTATCACATTATTGACTTGCACTGAACTAAATTTATTTTAAAAAAGCCCAAATTGTTTTTCGTGAGATAATGTGGCTCAGTGTAAGAAATTTCAAAAGAGAGTTTAGGAATTTACCAAACTCAGTTCATAGTCAAGTATAGTCTTAGGACAATTTTTGCAAATTTGGGGTGAACAACTCGTGCATGTAAATACACACACACATAGATATATACACATACATATTATACATACACACACACATATGTGGCGAGAGAAAGAGAGAGAGAGAGAGAGAGAGACCATTAAGTTCAGCCTTTATGAGCATGTGCAGAGTATTCAGGTAATGCAATCTCTATGTGAATTCTGGGATGTTTGCAGATATTTTAAAAAGTGACTCTGGTCTGCTAAATATAGGATAAAGAAAAGTGTTTTTGATTTATTATGGAGTCCAAACTGGGGAGTCAGAACTGGGGTGCTTTTAAAAGATATTTTTGGTGAAGGCTTTTTCTGGGCTTATTGGCTTTGGAGAAGGACCACAAGCTGCTGAGGGCATTCAGACCTCTAACTTGTACTGTGTCATCAATCCTTTTTTGATGCTTAGTAGAATTCTGGGTAAAATACACTAGAGTAGACTATGATAGAAGGCTGAGGTACATGTTTGTGAATATAGCACATGATGCCTGGGCTTTGAGCAAATCCTCTTGTTTGGTCAGAGTCCTGGTCATGTATAGGTACTAATAACCCAGATGGTAACTAGAAATCATTTCAGTTAAGGATGGGTTTGAGGAGTTGTGAATATTTGGCCTGGAGGAAAGAATGCTTAGGAGGAAAGTAAATCTTTGTCTTTAAATGACAAAAGGACCTTAAGTTAGCAGAAGAAAAATGTTTGTCTTTTGCTACTCTGGTATGTAGAATCTGGACCAGTGAGTGGATAGCAGTTATAAGGACATGGATTTTGGCTCAGTACAAGAAGGAAATTCCCAAGAATCACACTTGTCTGACAATAAAATATGTTGTTGCCTTGGTAGATAGTGAGTTCTTCATTATTCAAAGTGTTTAAGAATAGGCTGCATTATAATTTGTTGAGAATGGTAGAGAATACATTTATTCAAGAAATGGGGAGTCAAATTTACCCCTTTTATAGTTACTTTCAGCTTTATGGTAAAAGAATTCTTTAAGACACAAATACATTTCTGATAGGTGACTAAAATCATGCTTCCTTTAGAATAATTTATTTTTAGCATTCATTCATTTAAAAAAAATAAACTTAAGTTCCAAATTCTCTCCCTCTCTCTTACCCTTCACACACCCATTGTGAGGGCAAGAAATGTGATATCAATTAATTATACATGTGAAATGATGCAAAGCATACTTCCATTTTAACCACGTTGAAACAACAAAAGTAAAAAAGAAATATAAGCAAATGAAAAAAAATTATGCTTCTATCTGCATTTAAACTTCACCAGTTTGTTCTCTGGAGGTGGATAGCACATTTTATCATAAGTCCTTTGGAATTGTCTTGGAACACTGTATTGTTGATTATAAGTCATTCACAGGTCTTCATCATATAATATCATTATTACTGTGTACAATGTTCTCCTGGTTCTGCTCAATTTACTTTGTGTCAATTCATATAAGTCTTCTCAGGTTTTTCTAAAACCATTCTGCTCATCATTTCCATCACAAGCATATACCACAAATTGTTTGGCCATTCCCCAGTAGATGGATTTACCCTCAATTTCCAATTCTTTGCCACCCCAAAAAGAGTTTTTATAAATATTCTTATGTGTATAGGTCCTTTTCCCTTTACTTTACTCTCTTTGGGATACTGACCTAGTGGTGGTGTTGCTGGGTTAGCAGTGAGGCATAATTTTATAGTCCTTTGCACACAGTTGCAAATTGCTCTCCAGAATGGTTGAACCAGTTTACAACTCCAGAAACAGTGCATTAATGTGCCAATTTTTTTCACATTCCCTCCAACATTTGTCATTTTTCTTTTCTGTCATATTAGCCAATTTGATAGGTATGAAGTGGTACCTCAGAATTGTTTTAATTTGCATTTTCTATAATCAATAGTGATTTAGAGCTTTTTAAATATGACTATAGACAGCTTTGATTTCTTCTTTTGAAAACTAGACTGTTCATATGCTTTGTCCAGGGTCAAACTATTATCAGTTGGGGAGTGACTGGAATATTTATAGATATGACTTAGTTACTTATATATTTGTGAAATGAGGCCTTTATCAGAGAAATTTGCTATAAATTTCTTCCGCCTTTCCCCCCTAAGTTTCCTACTTTCCTTCTAATTTTGGCTGTATTGGTTTTGTCTGTGTAAAAACTATTACATTTAATGCAATCAAAATTATCTCTTTTATATCTTGTGATCCTCTATAACTCTTGTTTAGTCATAAAATCTTTCCTAATCTGTGGATCTGACAGGGAAAAATTTCCATGCTCCCCTAATTTGCTTGGAATATCACTCTTTATGTCTAAATCATTTCCTCGTTTTGACCTTATCTTGGTATATGGCGTGAAATGTTAATCTATATCTTGTTTCTGCCAAACTGTTTTCTAGTTTTCCCAGCAATTTCTGTCAAATGCTTAGGTCTTACCCCAACAGTTTATGTCTTTGTATTCATCAAACACTAGAGGACTATGGTCATTTACCACTATGTATTGTGTGCCAATCTATTCCTCTGATCCACTATTTCTCAACCAGTACCAGATTGTTTCAATAATTACCACTGTGTAATACAGTCTGAGAGCTGGTACTTCTAGACCACTTTCTTTCACACTTAGTTTTTCATCTATTCCCTTGATATTCTTGGTCTTTTGTTCTTCCAGATGAATGTTGCTTTTATTTTTTCTAACTTCATAATTTTTTATTTTATTTTATTTTTTGTAGTTTGACAGGTACAGCACTGAATAAGTGAATTAATTTAAGTAGAATTGTCATTTTTATTATATTGGTTTGGGATACCTTCTAGCAATTAGTATTTTCTGGTTGTTTAGATCTTTCTTTATTTGTGTGAAAGGTGTTTTAAAATTGTGTTCATGTAGCTCCTGGATTTGTCTCGTAAAGTACTTTATATTATGTGCAGTTATGGACTTGATTGGTAATATATAGAGAAGCTAATGATTGAGTTTATTTTATATCTTGCAGCTCTGCTAAAGTCGTTTTCAGTTGTTCCTTGAAGACTCTCTATGTTTACCACCATGTCACCTACAAAGAGTGAGAGTTTTGTTTCCTCATTGCCTTTTCGAATTCCTTCCATTTCTTTTTCTTCTCTTATTGCTATAGGCAGCATTTCTAATACAATATGTAATAATAGTGATGATCATGGACATCCTTGCTTCACCCTTGATCTTATCAGAAAAGTTTCCAGCTTATTCCCATTATAAATAATGCTTGGTGATGGTTTTTGAGAGATACTACTTATCATTTTAAGGAAAATTCCATGTATTTCTAGGCTTTCTAGTATTTTTAATAAGAATTGAGTGTTGCATTTTGTTAAATTACTACCTATTGGATAATCATGTGATTTCGTTGATTTGTCATTGATATGATAGATTTTACTGGGCATTTCCCTAATGTTGAACCATTACTGGTCACGACATATGATCTTTGTGATATAGTGCTGTAATCTCCTTGCTAGCATTTTATTTAATTTTTTTGCATCAATATTCATTAGGGAAATTGATCTATAGTTTCTTTCCTTCTTTCTTTCTTTCTCTCTTTCTTTCTTTCTTTCTTTTTTTCTCTCTGCTTGGTTTAGGCATCAGCACTACATTTTTGTTGTAAAAGGAATTTGGTAGGACTCCTTCTTTGCTTAATTTTCCAAATATTTTATATAATATTGGAATTAATTGTTCTTTAAAAGTTTGGTGGAACATGAGTCTTTTTCTTAATGGTATGGGGACAGATGATACTGCCAGAAGAATCCTAGAAATCAGTGCTAACAGTATCAGTCCTAGGCAAGAAAATGAAGACCTTAGGGCAATAGGAAATGCTTTCATGCCCACTGAAAGTGATGGCTCTGGAAGAGAGGCAGATTTAGAAAATGAACATTGGCTTGAACATAGAGTATGTGAAGATGAATATTGTGAAATTACATTGAAAAGGAATGTTGAGGTCAGATAGTGGGGGATGTTAAAGGCCATATTGAGTAGTTTATGTTTTATTCTACAGGTAATAGCAAGCCCTTGAATGTTTATAAGCTAGAGAGTCAGATAGTCAGACCTACAATTTAGACAGATGTTCTTGGCAGTTTTGTGAAGAGATTGGTTTGCAGAAGGTAAAGACAGGAAGCAGTGAGACAAATTAAGCTATTACAGTAGCCCACAGGAGAAATGATTTCTAAAGTCAAGTAGTAACAATTTTATTGGAAAAAAGGGAATAGATGAGAGAGAATATGGTAGACTTGTCAAATAATTGGATATGCAGGGTGAAGGATAAGAAAGAACCAAGGGTAACTCAAAGGTTGTGAACCTAGGTGACTGAAACGATCCTGATATTCTCAACAGGAATGAAGAAGACTGGATGCGTAGTGAGTGTATGGGGCATGGGTATGGACCTGTTGAATTTGAGATACTGAAAGGACTGTGCAGGTGGAGATGTCTAGAAAGCTATTGGCAATGTACGATTAAAATTAGTAACAGAGATTAGGGCTAATTAAATTATATTTGGGCATCATCTGTGTAAGGGCAATAGTTGAATCCATAGGAGTAGATGAAATCACCAGGGAAGACAGTTCAGAAAGAAAAAGGGATTCAGTACAGAGTCTTGGGAAATATCTTCATTTAGATATGATAAGCTAGCAGCACAGAAAACTGAGAAGGGGAACAGCAAAAAATCAAACCAAAACAAACAAGCAAACAAAAACCAAAAACAAACCAGAGCCAGGAAACCTGCATTACTAATACCAAGAGAGGAGAAAATATCCAGGAGGAGGTAGCGTAAAGTTTAGGCAGAGGACTCAGAAAAGCTGTAACAACCAAGGGAAGAGTAGTTTCCGTAGAATGGCGAGTTCAGGAGCCAGATGAATAGCTGCTGAATTGTTGAATTTCATTTTGAGGCACAAACAAGCGAGTGTTGAGAAAGTGGAGTCAGTAAATGTAGAGGACTTTTCAGAAATTTGTCAGGGAAAACGAAGAAAGACATAGGAGAATTGTGTTGTGAGGGAACGGCAGGGTGGAGTGAAGCTTAAAAAAGTTTTCTCTAGTTTAAATTTATTCTTTAATTTACTTATTTGTTTGTTTGTTTATGTGTAGTTTGGGAAGACTTGACATTCTTTGTGGGTGGAGGAAGGAGATAGTAGATGAGGAGAAATAGCAAATGAGAGGACAAACTCCCATAGCTGATGGGAAAAGAGAGAAATGGGGATACAAGTAGAGGCTTAGACTTTGGCCAGGAGAAGGCTCTCTCAAAGACTGAAGTGAGAGAGTAGAGTGCAGGTAATGATGTGCACTAGTTTTGAGGGGCAGAATAAGGAAGTATCTGGAACTCATGGTGATTAACCTCAATTGTTTCTAGTAACCTGGGAGGTAAGGTCTTCTGTTGAAAGACGGGAAGAAGAGGGTGGTTTAGGAACCCTGAGAACCACAGAGAAGGTTTGGAGCACCAGCTTTGTGAAATATAATAGCAAATTGTGAAGAATAAGAGGATTTCTTGGTATCTGAAAGCTTCCAACTGATACTTTTGTCCATTTGTTTCAGTCATGCCCAACTATTCATGACTCCATTTGTGGTTTTCTTGGCCAAGATAATGGTGGATTGCTATTTCCTTCTCCAGCTCATTTTACAGATGAGGAAACCCAGGCCAATTGAGTTGAATGACTTACCCAACATCACACAGTTGAGATTCAATCTGAGGCCTGATTTGAAGTGAGGAAGATGAGTCTTCCCGGCTCTAGGTTAGGCACTGTAGCCACCATGTCATCAAGCTGCCCCAGCTCACCTAGCTGAGATTAGATAACATGGATTTGTAATAGCACCCATCAGCAGGACTGTGTGGCTAGATGGCCACTTATAGTCATCAGTTCAGTAGTAGGAAGAGAATGTGGATGATCAAAGGTTGAGATACATCTTGGTATGAGCAGCAATAGGGAATTGGGGATAAGAGATTCAAGAGAAGAGGATGGTACATCATTGAATTGATCTAATATTGGCCCAGACTTTTAAGGGGGGGGGGTAAGGGAAGTTAGAGCAGGAGTGATGGACTGGGCCAATGGGGGAGGTAGAGCTACCGAAGGTCATTGCAAGGACAAATAGACTTAGGAGGAGTGAGACAGAAGGAGAGATGGGAATAGGAAGTTAGGGTCAGAGAAAGGAATTTTGAAGTTAATTTTCAAAATTATGTGTGAGGATGACATTGAAGGTGTGATCATCCTTGTGGGTGGTGAACAGGAGGTAATATAGTATGTATATTTACATACATGTATATGGTAGTATGCATGTTAAGGTACATGTATATGGTAGTATGTATATTTACATACATGTATATGGTAGTATGTATATTTACATACAAGTATATGGTAGTATGTATGTTAACAGGAGGTAATGGTCTAGAACAAATGAAGACTGGTTTAAGAGCTTGAAAATGTGTAGCTTTGAGAAGAGAACATTTAGCAGTAACTGGCACAGAGTAGGTACTTTAATAAGTGTTTATTGATTGGGTCATTGAAAGAACAGTGGATTTGTAGTCAGAGAACCATAGTTCAAATCCAGGGTCCATCTGTGTGATTTTGGACAAGTCAGATAATCTCTCTGGGCCTCAGTTTTATATCCCTAAAACGGGAATAATAAACTCAATGACCTGAAAGATTCTTTCCAGCTCTACATCTTATGATCAAAGGACTCACATAAAGGAGGGGTTAAATAGATTTGTCCTGCTTGGCTTTAAAAGGGAGAACTAAAAGTAAATGGGTGGAGTGTGAAGAGGGGAAGATTTTGATTCATGAGAAGAAAAAGTTTCCCCAAATTCGAGGTGTTCCAGAATGGAATGGGACTATCTCTATAGGTAGTGAGCTGTAAAAAACTGGGAGTTTTCAAGTGGAGGAGAGGAGGTTATAGGGAGGGCAATCGTTCAGGCATAGGTTAGACTCAGTGACCTCTAAGGACCCTTCCACTTTCTGTGAGCTCCCTCCATGGCTGTTTAATTTACTCAAACTCTTTCTTTTCTCATTCCCTCCAATGGGGAGATGGGAGTTGTAAAGATCAAAGTAATGCAGTCCTTACTAGGACAAAGCCAAATGCCACTCGATTGGCAACTTTCTCAAGCCAAACTCAGCAACACGGTGCCAAATACCACATTGATACAACAGAGCAAAGGCAAGCCTGGAGCTGCTCAGGGCAAGAGATAAGGGGCCAGATCCCAAAAGCCAGAGTTTGTGATTCTCATAAGCCATGAGAGCAGAGCTGGGTATATTCCCCTTTTTTGCTTTTTTGTAATTTATTCCTGAACCCTATCTATTGTTCTGGAATTTACATTTGGACATTCATTACAGCTACTGACCCAGTTTCTTTGGATCACATTTCTATATTATCTGACTTTCATCTTCCTACTCAATGCTCCCCCATTTTTATTCCTTGATTCTCCCCCATTCCAGAATGAATAACATAACAAGAACTTGCATTGAAATGTAGAAACTGGACTCTTAGAAGAGTCATTTTCTTTACTGTACTGAGATTTGGTCTGAGGAGATTAGCATGGCCTTTTTGAAACTGGCCAAATCCACTTCTCACTCCCCTACTAACAGAGGAAAGAATTGACAGCCTTGTTGCCATGGTAGAACAAAAAGACTTTCTTCATCCTTTTGGCTTTCTCTCTCCTGGATTTCTCCGTATTTGCTCACACCATCCATGTCTAGAATGAATTTCATACCTTCTCCCCACCCCCTATCATCTACACCTGCTAAAATCTCTCCCTTCCTTCAAGACCTAAATCAAACGTCACCACTTCCTCCACGAAGCTTTCTTGGATTACTTCGACTCACCTGGTTTCTTCCCCTCGGATTCCTTAAGTACTCTGATCCTTTCTTGCACTTATAATATACCCTGACTTGTGTCCTATGTAACTTGGAGTTGAATAGGGCATGCACGGTTTCCTAACCTGTTTTCAGATTGCCGTGTGTGGAGCTCAGTGCTTTGAAGATGACAAATGACCTGGCCGCTCCCTGATGGCCTCAGTGCTTTGCGGATAGTGAAGCACTTTCCTTATTGGCCACCTCACAGGAGAAGACAGTGACCTGACAAGATGAATTCCCAGAATTTTTCCACCTCTAGATCTATGATCCTGCAATATGCTGACTTAGGGGATTTTTAAACAGGGAGTGCCTTCTTCTTGTTCTCTTCCTTTTGTTCTTCAAGTGGCATTCTGTAACTCTTAGATTTCCCATGAGGCATAGGGGAAAGGCAGCTCATCTCTTCCCTACCACAGTTGTCATTTGACCATGAGACAATGGGAACTTAAGTAAATGTCCTATCTAGGCAAACCTGAGATTGGATTTCAGAGCAGTAATTGCTTTTTTGGTTTGAGCTTTTTCCCTGAGTACAGATAATTAAACACTGACTTTGAAAGGGACACATCCAGGTTTCAAAGTGACCTTGTGAATTTAAGTGTTCTAGAGGTCCTGAGTTCCATCGTCTGAACTAAAAAGAAGGGGAGGGAACAAGCATTTATGAAGTACCTACTGTGTATCAGACGCTGTGCTAAGCTCTTCACAAACAGCGCACCACTTGATAATGAAAAAGAATATTCTAGAAATCTTCATCTTTGCCTTTTAACATTCTCTGGGTACCAAAAAGCCACATAGGCCACTCATTTGTTACCATTTGCTCTTACCAAATGACTTGTCCGCCTCCTTTTCTGATCACATCTTGTTGATATATTTTGTTAATTTCTTGAGTGTCAATTACCAACAGTGACATACTGCAACCTACTTACATACTTCATTCATCCCCATTGCTCTTTCAGCTCCCCTTAGTTTTCATTATTTATTATTTATTATTATTATTTATTATTTCATTATTTCATTATTTTTAACTGCATAGACCTGTCAGAAGAATATTAGTGCTGAAAAGACAGGTTATTCCAGTTTCCCAAATGCAGTCTAGCCTGGTCTGGTCCCAGATCACGTTCTGATTGTGGCATCATGTCATGATGGACTAACTTAGTGCAATTCTCATTGAATTTCATGCAATAATCTAAACCATGGGCGTTCTTCACCTATTTGGTTTTCTTCCCCTGGGTGGACTGATGACTTAAATGTCTTTTTAGTGGCCATAAAGATCACTGATGAGTCCCATAGCATTCTGAAGTTTGATGCAGTCAACATGATGTCATCTCCCATCTTTTTATTTATGCATTTTTCATTTGGACTGGCCCTTCCTACCTCACCCAGGCAGAGAATACGGTAGTCACCCAGGAATCTAATGCTACTACTCATCAGCACCAGCACCAGCACCAGCACCAGCACAGAAGCTTTCATCTGCTCTTTTGCTCTAATCTGAGCCAGTCTGTCCCCTCCTCAGGCAGCCAGGAGGCTCACCATGTTTGTATTAGATGCCTAATTGGTATTAGTCTTACTGCAGCTCAAGGTATTACAATCCTTAGACGTTACACTTGGCTAATGTCATCCTAAAACAGAAGTATCTGGAGGGTTTCACCATTTCTATGGCATCCTTCTGTTTGGATTTTGCACAGGGTATCCTTCATGTCAGTGGTGAAAACTTTTGGTAAGCATACATTTCTTGTATGTAAAACATGCAATCTGGTAATGCCAATGCTGGTCCATTTTATCTAAGACAATTGCAATACTATACTGAGTAAAGTGCTGGGACTCTGCTAATTGCTAATGCTCACAGCTGGCCTGTCAGATAGAGATATATCTAAGTGGTTTATAATTGACCTTTAGCTCTCAGGCCAAGTATACAAGCTGCCTTTAATTCTTAAAAAAAAAAAATCCTTTTCCCCCCTTCTTTCTTGAGAGTATCTGTTCGTTCTTCTCTGGCCAAATGTCAGTAATTACCATCATCAGCTGCTAAAAGTAGAGAGTCTATAGAAGCAATAATTTTTAATGATAAGGAGACCAAATGCATTTTATCTACAAGAAATCTTCCTTCCTTCTTTCATTTCTTCCTTCTTTCCCTTTCTGCTTTCCATGTTGTGCCCTTTCTTCCTTTTCCCCTTTTCTTCTTCCTTTCCTCCTTCCTTCTTTTATTAAATGTCAACTATAAGGCTTAGACCTGTTCTCAAAGTTGTAAGGAACGCAGTGTAAAACATTCTTTTCCCGCCAAGTAATTGCAACTTCATAGCAAATATACACTCATATTCTCAACAAATATATTCTATGTTCTAGGATTTTAAGGTCCCACTGAGGTCTGATATTGCAGATCCTAAGAACATTCCCATCTCTAAAAGCCCGTGGTTTTATGATTCTAAGGTTTTCCCAAGCTCTATATCATATAGTTAAGTTCTAAGTTTCAAGAAACCATGTTGTGTGACAGTGAAAGAAATGGGCCTCTTTATTCTACCCAAGTATGCCTCTAGATTTGAAGATTGGCTCACGTGGCAGTCACAGATAGGTGAGAAACACATCCCATGTTTCTCATTTCAACTGTGAATAGGAAAAAAAATTAATCACATCTCATCTGCTGACAGCCAAAAGAATTTCAAGTAAAAGAGCTCAGCTGTCGGCCCTCCCTTCAGGATGAGAGAAACGGAACAAGCTCCCTCAACTTGGGCTTTGTGGAAGCTTCAGATTTCTAAATCCTAACAAAATCCCTTCCTTCTGAATTTGGCTTTTGTTATGGAATCACATTCTTTGTTGGCTCTGTATCTTCACATAATAATGTTACACTACATGATCCGAGGTTGTCTTTTTGCTTTTTTTAAGTCCAGGTACCAACCTTTTAGGCTGGTAGAAGGGTATATGCATTAATGATAGGGATTTTTTTTCTAGGTCATCTAGTATAATTTCTGACTGCCTTGTGGTATCCAGTAAAGGGTTAATGACTCAGGACTACAGAACCAAAGACAGAGATGAGAAAAAGTGTTCAAGAGTTCTATGGGGTGGGGGGAAGGGAAAGCAATAGACATTTATCAAGCACTTACCCTGTGCTAGCCACTGTGCTAAGCCCTTAAATATTTCTCATTTTATCCTTAAAACAATATGGGGAATAGGTACTATTATTATCCCCATTTTACAGATGAAGAAACTGGGGTAGAGAAAGATTAAATGATTTATTCTGGTTCATGAAGCTAGTAAAGTATCTGAGGCTGGATTTGAACTCAGGTCTTCTTGACTTCAAGTCCATTGTTTGAGCTTATATTTCTAAATTACTTCATACTTTACAAAGCACTTTCTTCACAGCAGCCCTGTGAAATGGATAGTACAAGCTACCCCCAATTAATAGATGGGGAGACAAACTCAGAGTCTGGTGTCAGGGCCAAGTCAAACCCAGATCTCTTGACTCCAAACCAGCATTATTTGGAGCATACTTAGCTGCCTATCTACATTAAAAGCATTTCTTAGGAACTTAATATATGAGGCCTTGTGAGAGGTGCTGGAGACCCCTTGAATATCTTACAGTCTATAAAGGGACACGTCCATAAGCTGCAGCACAAAGTAGACCGTGGTAGGGGTAAAAGAGAGATCCAGCCAGTATTAGGGAATTAGATCAGTCAGTATTAGGGAAAGTTTAGGGTAAAGTTCATGGAAGAGGTGGCATCTGAATTAGGCCTGAAAGGAAGATGAAGGTTTCAACACGTTAGGCGCTGGAAAAGGAACGTATTTCAGGCACCAAAGGACAATCTACACAAATGCTTAGAAGTGGGAGAAGCAGACCAAGCAGGAAACGGTAAATATTCCAGTCTGACTGGACTCTGTGCTTGTGTGAAGGATGAACCGGATAGGGCACGAGACGGGAAGCGAGACAGGAAGGCTGGTCAAGAGATTCCAACTCTAACAGTCTTTGGATTTCATGTTCTGTATTCTATGATTCTAACTCCCCTTCCAGCTGACGTCCTAAGAGTTAGAGGGCACAATATTCCAAAAAAGTATAAGAATCCTACAGGAAAAAACACTGCTCAACTATAACTATTCAAACCCGTACGACCTAACGTGGTCCATTGGTTCTGTGAAACTGCGAGTTAGGGGAGACAAGGTTACAGGGGACAATTGGTGCCGAAGGAACAGTGTGGCAAATGGAGGCAACATTACTCTGAGTGGGAAGAGTTGGGGAAGCGCCTGATGAGGCGAAGATCTGGGATCTCTAAGAGGACGGAGCCATCATTTCTTTCACAGACGAACTCATAGGACTCTATGTGAGATTTTTTTTTTTAACTCAAAGTAGGTGACGACCAGGGGGCACAGTGTGTAGAGCATTGGAATTGGAGTCAGCAAGACTAAGTGCAAATAAGGTCTAGACTCTTTCTCCTTGTGTGACCCTGGACAAGTCTTACTTTCCTTATCTGTAAAATGGACATAACAAAGATCACCTGCTTCCTAGGACTGTAAAATGAGATAAAATTTGTAAAATGCTTTGCAAACTTTAAAGTGCTTGAAAGTGTTATTATTATTAAGGGTGATCATTATTATTAATATTGTTGGGCCCTTTCCTCTCCTCCCCATTACCTCGTATTTATTTTGTATATATATTTTTTAAGAACATGGAAAAGAGAACAGCACAGGCTGGGCAGGTCTGCATGGTTTGCATCTGTATTGTCACTGGAGGAAACTCCTCAATCAAAGAGTTCACAGAGTCATTAAGCATGGAGAGTATTCTTTGTACACACATATATGTGAACGTGTTATCTCTTCCACACTGAAATGTAACCTCCTTGAGGGAGGGACCATTTGCTTTGGGTTTTTATATTCCAAGCACATAGTGGGCGATTGGTAAATGTTTGTTGATTTGTCAGTTTGGGCTGATGATGCTTAAAGGCAATTAAAAAGGTTAAGAAGGAGGACACAGAGCTTGGGGGTCATTGAATGGTGTCCAAGGCAGGAACTCAAAGAATAACAAAGATGCCAGCTCAGAGAGAGAACAGTTACCGCCACTTCACAGGGTTAGGCAGGAGACGCTTGTATGGTTAGAGAAAAGTGTTTAGAAAAGGCAGAGGGGATTGATGCGGAATCAGGCATGTAAGGTGAACGCTGCAAAGAAGTGATTTGTCTCTAAGGAAATCCAATCCAATTTAGGATTTTTTTTAAAGTGCCTACTCTGTGTCAGACTGAGAGTCCCTGTGGTGTGACAGGTAGAGGCTTGGACTTGGAGTCAAGTTGATCTGGATTTGAAGCCATCTCTGCCACACCTTAGCTGGTTATGTGACCCTGGACAAATCACTTAATCCTTTAGGGTTCCAGGCACGTCTTGCAGACTATAAATTGTAGAATAGTTGTCTGTTTGCCTTTATGTAGGGAGTTTCATCATCAGGATCCACACTGGTTAAAATGTGCAAGATACCAAGCTAGGAACTGGAAATACAAAAATAAGATTGAAAACAGTTCTTGCCCTCAAGAAACTTGTATTCTAAACTTTATATGTGCATGCATGTATGCATATGTACACACACATACACACATAGGCACACACACAGATATACATGACATGTATACACATGCATACACATACATACATGCTATGGTCCATGAGATCAGATACAACTCAACAACTGAACCACAAAAGAGGTGTGTGCTCACGTGTGTGTGTATCTGTGTGTGTGTGTGTGTGTGTGTGTGTGTGTACATACACACATATCTCTATCTATATCTTTGAGGAAGAGAGGAGAGAGCATTCGGGGAGATTAGGAAGGGCTTTCCACAGAAGATACCAGATAAGCTTAACCTTGAGAAACCAGAGCTTCCAAGGATGTGCACCTTCCAGGCATGGGGATGAAAGGGGGACCACCTGTGCAAAATTATAGAGGCAGAATATAGACGGTTGATTTTGGCAAACAGCAAGTAGGTTAATTTGATTGGAACATGGAACAAATGAAGAGGAGTCATGTAGAGTAAGCCTGGAAAGACAGCCTGGGGCCAGATTGTGAAGGGCTTCAAGTTCCAGGAATCTGTATTTTATCCTTGTGGTAAGAGGGAACCACTCATCATTCTTGAAGAAGGGACTGATAGGGTGAGATCTGTGCTTCAGGAAGATGGTTTGGGCAGCTATGGACAGGCCGGATTGAAGCAGGGAGAGATGATGAGCCAAGAGGCCAGTTAATAGGAAGCTGCGAGATCTGGGTGGTGGAGATGAGGGCCAGAACTAGGTACTGTGAAAGCAGACTTGGAAAAGTTGGGTAACTTGGTGACAAAGCGTAGATTTTTTTGTGGGGGGAGGGTTATGAGTTGGAGGTTCTGACACCAAATCTTTGTCTAAGACTTTCTAAGTCCTGTTGTAGCATTAGCGTGTTACCTAGACCCCAGTTCTTATTCAGCCAAAGGCCATGTAGCTATAGGCTAGAGCAACACGAATCCCCATGTACCCTAAGATTCCCCTCTTCTCTTGTGCGGTAAAAGACACAAAGTTAAGTAGGGCCCCCGGAGGTGCTCTAATACATTCCATTAGCTTTAGTAACCTGTTTTGTTGTTCAGCCACTGAGGTGTGTCTTCATACAACTTCACAACTTCACACACATTGAGTTGTGACTTCATTGACCACAGCATGCCAATACTGTCCATGAAGTTTGCATGACAAAGATACTGGAGTGATTTATTATTTCCTTCCATAGTGGATTAAGGCAAATAGAGGTTAAGTGACTTATCCAAAGTCACACGGCCAGTGTCTGAGGCCAGGTTTCAGCCCAGGTCTTCCTGACTATGGGCAGCTGGATGCACAATGGAGAATGTGGGGCCTGGAGTCAGGAAGACTCATCTTCTGGAGTTCAAATTCAAACTCAGACACTAGCTGTGTGACCTTGGACAAGTCACTTAATGCTCTTGCCTCCTTTCCTCATTTATAAAATAATCTGGAGAAAAAAGTTGGAAAAATGCTCTAGTAACTTTGCCAAGAAAGCCCCAAATGGGCAGGATTATGAGGACCCTGAATAGCCGAATTGACTGAACAACTTCCTGACTCCAGGCTCAGCTCTTTATTCACTGAGCCACTTAACTGCCTCCAAGGTAAACAGAAGTTAAGTGACTGGCCCAGGGTCACACAGCTAGCACATGTGTGAGGCTGCACTTGAATTCAGGTCTTCCTGACTCCAAGCCCAGTGCACTATCCACTGAGGCATCTAGTCGTCTCTTCAATAACATCTACCTTTGTCCAAACTCAGTTCATTGACCTCTCAGCAGTTATGCTTTCAGACAGACTACCTTTATGAGGTCGCGTGCATAGCTCATGGCTCTTTTCCCCCTTACAATGTGGCTAAGATACTCCAAAGAGGCATCCTGCTGGGAGAAAGGTGACTGCTTAACATATTCTGGTCCTTCACTGTGATTCTTATTAAGACACCATTATATAATTAGTTGTTAAATTAAAAATGTTTAAGGCATGTAGACTTAATGTGAGTCAGCAGTGTGATGTATAAACCAAATAACAAATACTTTCTTTGGCTACATTAATAAAGGCATAAGATGAAAAATAAAAGAGGAGATATTAGTTTGTGGGTGTTAGCTGTGTCAGGCCACACCTGGAGAGCGTTGTCCACAACTGAGCGCCCCATTTTAGGAAATCCCTTGACAAACTGTAACACTTCAAAGCAGGCATTCAGGATGAGTAAGGGATTAGAAATTAGATAAATTGGCTTCTAGTCCTTTAACCATCCTGAATTAGTTGAATGAATAGTTGAAACTGGAGAAAAGAAGACTCATGAGGAGCATTAGCAGGTTCTAATCTGGAAGAGCAAATAGATCTGTGTTTTGCTTGTGTGTAGAGCTTGAGGCAATGGGTAAAAAGGAACTGTGGGAATCTGCTATTGGATCCCCTTCCCCACCTTGAAAGTGGGGGGGAGGAGAAAGAGGGGGGTAGAGAAGAGAGGGAGGGGGAGAGAGAGACACAGAGAGAGAGGGAGAGAGGAGAGAGAGAGGGAGAGGGAGAGGGAGAGGGAGAGGGAGAGGGAGAGGGAGGGGGAGAGACAGGTAGAGGGAGAGAGGGAGAGAGAGACAGAGAGAGGGAGAGAGAGAGAGAGCTGTTCTCTCTTACTGAGTGGGTGTCTCTTTGGTTCATGGTCCAGTTGTCTTTGACACAAATCTCTCACCCCCAGAGGGCCCAGGAAACCAACCTGGATCCCTTGTCCAGATTCTTTAGCAAGGGGCCTGAGCAGATTTGTTACCAAAACGTTCTATGTTCTGGAAGAGGTGGAATGGGGGTGGGCTGAGAAGCAGCACCTGGGGTCCTGACTCTGCTTGCTCAAATCTGTTAACACTTTGGCATTTTCTACAGTGGAATGGGCACCTCCCATGTGAATTGGGGAGGTTTTCAGGCAAAGGTCCGCTGGCTACCTGTGTCAAGGGAACTGGAGAGGTGATTTGTGCTTCAGGATGGGGTTAGACTTGACGGTCTTGAGACACAAGCTCTCTTTTAATTCTGAATTATGATGGTTTTATGCTCCCCCAATTCTGTTATTCTATGATTTTATCACTATAGAATGAAATTCAAATTTTCTGATCTGGTATTAAAGGCTCCACCACAATCTGGAGCCATCTCTCTTATTCCAGACTTACTTTATTTTCCATTCGTTCCAGGCTCCACCTAAACTCTACTGTTCTTTCCTCTCTCTCCCTGTAGTCTTCCTCCCAGTGCTCTGTGCTCCCTCCTTTTCATGTCTTTCTTCACGCAGTCAGAGGCAGCTGGGGGAACTGTGGATGGAACACTGGGTCTGGAAGACCTGAGTTCACATGTGACCCCAGACACTTGCTACCTGTGCCACCTTGAGCAAATAAATCATCTAACCTCTTTCTGACTCAGTTTCCTTCACTATAAAACAGGGATAGTAATACTTCCTGTCTCTCAGGGTTGTTCTGAGGGTCAACTGAGATAAGTTTCTGTAGTGTTTAGCACGGTGCTGGCCCACGGTAGCAGTAATAATCATTCACATTTGCAGAGCACTTGCTTAATAACACATGCTTGGTTTTTTTCTTGCTTCCCATTTCTGAAATCCCTTCTCTAGTCCCCCTCCCCCATTTCTACCTGTTAAAATCCTACCTATCAATTAAAGCCCAAATCAAACTTCGTGTCTTTTATGAAGCGCTCCTGGATGGTGGTTGATCCTTCCAGGAAGTAGCAATCTCCCCTCAGAAATCCCATGGTTCCTTTGTTGCATCATTCTTTAATGCATCTGTCCTGTCTAGTTGAATACAGAGTATCAGAGCACTACGGCCGTCATGCATACATCACGTCTTGCACCAGTGCCTCCGTTCTGCTGAGCCGCTCTGTAGTGTGCAAATGATTCAACTGTAGATTGGAAACTCCATGAGGTCAGGGGCCTAACGTCTTATCTAAACTTGACCTTCCTTTTGGAGGTGGTCTGCTGACCACATCTATTGAGCGAATTGACGGAAATGCTACCAAAGGATTCCAGGAAAAACAGATCTAGGGGGTTCGGGGGCAGTGGGGAGGAAGTGACTTGTTTTATCTTCCAAAGGATTCCTTTTCTTATGATTGTCCTCAGATCGAGAAGTCTGCCTGGGAGGTATGCTGGTGCATACACTGATGCTCTGGTCCAGATCTGTCTGCTTGGCTGGCTTTTGAATAGAGCCTGGCCACTTCCCAGAAATGCAGACTCCCAGGCCTGTGCAAAGTGCCCCAGGGCCAGACTGAGCGGGCACTGCCTGGGGGGCCACCACTGCTGGAGCTCTTTTGCTCAACACTAAAGTTGCCCATTTAAAAGCAAGTGAAGTCCTCTGCCCAGAGCCAAGTTACCAAGGAAGCCTCTTTCCCCAGAATGGGTCACAGCTGAGAACCCATTTGATTTCCCTGTCTTTTTACAAGTGAAAATTCTCCAAACTCCAGGTGCGTGTCATGAATATGTAAACACTGCCATCAGCCGTTGTCTTATTTCGACTTATTGGCAGGATTATTTTTTAACCTTAAAGCTGAGAGAATGTGAAAATGCCTGCTTATTGCTGAGCTGGTCTGCACAGTGGGCACGTAATTTGATTGTTAAATACCAAGGGGTTACTTCTCAAGGATGTTTTTAAGAAGCTTACTGTTAAATTGCACAGGATGGAAAGACATGGGGGGGCAGCTAGGTGGTGGCTAGGTGGTGCAATGAGCAGTGAGTAGAGCACCGGCCCTGGAGTCAGGAGGACCTGAGTTCAAATCCGGCCTC
>CM053595.1:3244016-3266409 GCA_028646575.1 Pseudocheirus occidentalis | reverse complement strand
GTGTGGCAAGACATTGAAGAAACCGATATCATCTGCTGCCCATGACCAGTCATCCTGACTTTGTCCTACCACTGGACTTCAATGACTCTGGAAGAGTGAGTGAGGCTGATGCCTTTGTGAGACTCTATCTCACTTAAATCCAGTTCATGTGCAAGTCAAGATGTCACCCCCTGATGCCATTGGTCCTCTTTGAAAACAAAGAATGAACAGCAATCAAATGAATTGCATTTGAACACACCAGTTTTCCTAGTGCCTGCCTTTGGTACTGAATCAACTCAGGTTCTGAAGTCATCTGCCTGAAGCTTACATTAATCCTGGTAGGTGGCAGATAATTGGTCTGTGATGATGGTAGCAAAGAATATAAAGTTCTTCCTTTCTTCTTTCTGTCATTCTTCAAATCCCACAACATAAGAAGTCTGGGGAAGGACCAGTTTTTTAACCCTTGAGCCCAAGAGATCAAAATTCATCTGGCAGTCACTTACTAGATGTTGAGGTGGTCCAGACAATGGTTTCCACTATAAGTAGTCTTCATTCACTCCTCTAGCCAGCAATTATTAAGGGTTTATTATGTTCAGGGAAGACTAGCACCTCTGGTGTGAGGGCTTGCCAAGCTCTTTTCAGGGCTGCTCATGTGCCTTTCATGTCAGCCTTCACCCAACTCTCACCTGTCTCCAAGAAGCCGTAGCACCTGCAATGGATTCTCTTTGAAAACAAAGGGTGAAGAACTACAGCAACAGAGCATCCTACAAGATTATGGGGGAGATGAGATTCTCTGCTTTCATGGAGCTTATAGGCAGCACTTAACTCATGCACTGGTAGTCACTTGTTTTTTCTGGGCATCATTTTCTTCATCTGTAAATAAGGACCCTTGACCAGATGATTTCTGAGACCATTGCGGCTCTCATAGGATTAGTAGGACGTGTGAAATAATTTCTAAGTTTCCTGAGATTTTTGAGCAAAGAAACAACTTCCTAAATAAGTGTTCCACATAAAGTTTAATGGTAAGATTGAAGTCTGATTAGTGCTTTGAACCCCAGTTATGACGGGGAAAAGATTCATGGCCTTCAGCCTCAGTTTCCTAATCTGTAAATTAGTTCAATTTGATGAATGAATTTCTAAGTTTTGTTCACTCTCAATCCCTTTAGCTTTGAAAGAGATCCCTATCTTCTGTCAGGCAGATACGTCCTGTAGATGTAGAGACATACTGCATGATTTGGGGTTGAGTAAGTAGATTGCATTAAAAAAAAAGATATTTCTTTGAAAGGAAAAGTACGTATAGGCATACACTGAAAATATTAATTACCGAAAATTACCATGTAAAATATACTTATTGTTTAAAACCATTTTTTAAACTTTTGCCTTTCTGTAGATTCAAATTAAGATATTCTATGCATTTTTGTCAATACTATTTTCTTCATCCCTGTTAGTCCTGTTATTCTTTTGCTAAAATGCCAATAGGCCCAGCTCAGGTTTTGAAGAACTCAGATCTGGGAAATAAGTCAGATTTGTGGTCTATGTTTGTAATGGTAATGGTAATTTGAAGACCTTCCCTGTCCCTTACCAAGCTGAAGGGAATTTGAAGACCTTCCCTGCCCCTTAATAAGGCTAAGGGAAATTGAAGACCTTCCCTGGCAGTTCCTTTATCTTTGTCTAGTCAAGTGCTAGGCTCAGATGGAAGCTCATTCCCTTGGTGAAGCCTTCCATGGTTATGCTAGTCTTCAGTAATCTCTCCCTCTGATGTCCCAGAGGATTTGTTGTCTTATATAACTCTTTTGACAAACAATCATGAACTCTTAAATCATCTTCATTTTTTCCTGGAAGGTCTGGGTCTTATGACTTATGGTGGTCTTGATTCCACTACTGTAGTCTCTAGCACAGGGTTCTAAGAACATAGTAGATGTTCAGTCAGAAACAGGATTAGGGAGGGGAGGAGAACTACCTAGAGTAGTGGTTCTCAACCTGTGGCTTGTGACCCCTTTGGGGGTTGAACGACCCTTTCACAGGGGTCACCTAAGACCATCAGAAAACACATATTTCCAATGATCTTAGGAACCCCCTCTATCTGTCTTCAAGTGGGTCTGCCCACATACAGATACACCCACATACGAGTATTAAAGGTTCATGGCATTAGGAAGGTTGAAACCCACTGGTCTAGAGCGTACCAAGTGCAGAGAGAATGAAGAAGGAAATTTTGTAATATGAATTTTTATAAACAGAAATACTTTCAATGCCAAAATATTCTGCTTTGTAGTTCCCATAGGGACTTGTGTCAAGTATAAAGGTCCTAAATTTCCCACTGGATAATAATCCATAAAGGGTGCCAATTTCAAACCTTGTCATGGATGCAAAAATATCTTGATGTAGCAAAAAGTGCCAGTAGGGTTGGACTCAGGACTTAATTTGGGTTCTGACACTGATTATCTGTGTGACCATAGAGAAATCTCTCTGAGCCTCAGTTTTCCCATCTGTAAAAAGGAGAATAATTATATTGCACCAGCTATCTCACGGAGTTGTTAGAAGGAAAACATTTTGCAAACCTTAAATAGCTATAAAATGTGAGTCATTATTAACATTTGGTCAAACCTCTGCTCACTGTACAAATCTTCCCATGGAACATCCTTGACTGGCAGGCACCCAGCCTCTACTTGAAGACTTCCCGATCTCATAGGCAGCCCCTTCCATTTTTGGACAGTTCCAATTGTTAGGATTTGTGGGCTTTCACCTCTTATCAACTGTGTTTTCAACCCTCCCACCTCGTCTTCCTGCCTCCAGCTCATCCTCTCTCCAACTCATCCTTCACACCAATACCAATGCCAAAATCCCCTTCCTAGGGCACCATTCTGATCATGTCACTCGTTGCCTCAAAAACAGTCAGTGTTTTTCCATTGCTACTGAGTAAAATGTCAGCTTCTGATTTTGGCCCTTAAAGCCCTCCCCAATCTGGCTCCAGCTTACCCCTGCAGACATTTCCTTCTGCTCGTCTTCATTTACTTTGTGTCCCAGACAACCTGGACCACTCTTCAGTCTCTCTGTTCTGTCTCATCTCTATGCCTTTATTCATGTTGATCTTCCTTCCTGGAAGGAATTCCTTCTTCCAGTGCTATCTTTTCATGTTCCTCTCTTCTTCAAAATCTACCTCAGGCATCATGGACTCCATGAAGTTTTCTCACTCTCTTTTTTCCCCACAGGCATAAACAACCGTTCCTCCTCAAATTTCTTGTAGTTCTATCCCTGGGTTGCCTTATTTTATTTATTTTCCTCTTTGTATTTTATTTATGTGCAGTGAGTCTCTGGACTTGCTCTCCCAACCCACAATAGTACTGCTGGGTTAGTTTGCCAGAGCAAGGCCACTGCTCTGTCTGTGCCCCTTAGGGGTCTAGGGAAAACTCCATGAGGAGCTGGAGGATCTTTGAATGCTATCTGCTTGAATTCTAATTCTGATATTTTCCCCTAATATCAATGACCAGTGTCAGTTAATATTGCGTCATTATTATTGATAGCATTGGATTAATACTGCATTATCAATTTCATACTTAGTGAGATGATAAGGAAATAATAGTATTCAAACACTCACCTTCCACATAGGGGTATTTCCTCTTTATCTCTGCTGTTCCTAAGGAGAATGAGTTCAGACTTAAAAGTCACTACCAATCGTAGATTTCCTATGCTTCTGAACTCAGTATAGACGATGGATAAATTTGCTTCCTTCCTTGCAATAAAGCATCTTATTTCTGGGTCAATCTATCGCTAGGATTGGGTCAAGATGATCTCTTCTCAGGGATACTCCTTTCTAGGTTTGACTTCTGGGAATTTTTGAGCTTTTCTGACCTTTTGAGTTCTCATAAGGCCCAACACAAAAGGAAAGGAGACACAGACAGGAAGTGGTGCCATGCTAGACCTAGACTTAGAGAGTCATCTCTATGCCTTGTGGGGAGCTGGAAAGAAAGAGAGTTTCTCCCTTACCCTTTTGTACTTCATTATTTAGTAAGCCTAAGGGAAATAATAAAAAAAAAATCTATGCATTCTTTGAAGTGGAGATTCAGGCCTCTTCATTCCATGTCTGTCTGTCTATCTATCCATCTATGAAGTATACCTACATCTATATATTTATATCATAGATACTTCCTGAAGCAGGCTCACCAACACAACTACACAGGACTGCATAATCCTTTTCTCTCCCCTCCATTCCTTCCCCCCAGATTTCCCCAACCCTGTCACATATCTGTATATGCCTTGCTTCCTTTCCTTTTGATGGCAAATTCCACAAGAGTCAGATCTATGCTATTCCAGTCTTTGAGTCCTCAGTGCCTAGTGTGGGGCCATGGACAAAGTTTGTGCTTAATAAATATTTCTTTGATTGAATTGAATAAAGACTGTTGTGGTAGAAAGAGCATTGGATTTGGAGTCAGAGTAGAGGAGTTCAAATCCTAGCTATAAGATGAAGAAATGGACTAAATGATCTCTATATACCTTCTATCTTCACATCCTATGATCCTATGAATTGATGAATGAGTAGTGATGAGTCAAAGAAAATGTTGCTTTTCTTGACTAACCGGGAAATAGAAGTTCATTGAATGACACATCATAGAAAGGAATATTTAAGTAAAGAATTAGTTGATCTATATAAGATTGATATTGATGTGTTATGATCTGTCCTTGTATTTGAATATTCATTATGCCCCATAGTTGACATGTGGTTTCAGTCTACTGTTTTTATACTTTAATATTTCTTAAACTTCAAATAAAAATAGTATCACTGTTTAGGACATGGAGTGTTTTATGGTGTTAGGTCATTTCTTTCAAGCAGGTGAGGCTAATCCTCAGCATTGAAAGGTTTAGGGATCAGTCCATGGTCACATGGAGAGAGTAGACTGAAGTGAAGTCCAATGTCTAGAACTGAGAAGGCTGATTTTCTAGTCCAACTCTCTTGTTCTATGAATAAAGAATTGAGACCCAGAAAGGAGAAGAAAACTCTCCCAAGTCATACAGGTAGTAAGGAACACAGTCTACCTTTGAACCCAGTCTTTTGACTATAATCCAGGACTCAGTACCTTAAGCCTTTATGAACTTTGCTTCAGGTCTTCAGAATTTTTTTGAGCCCAATTGGAGGTCATAGGATTGTAAGATCCAGAGCTGGAAGAGAACTTAGAAAGGCATGTTAGGGGCCAGCAAATTCAGTTCACTCATTGATAAATGAAAAAACTGAGGACTAGAGAGATTACAGGAGACATACCTAGAGTTACATGTATGGTAGATATCTGAAACAGGATGTGAACTCACATCTTCCTTCAAGTCCAGTGCTCTACACATCGCGCCACCTACCTGCCTCAATGGGCTTTGGCTGCCACTTTCATTTTTCAGATTAAGATAATGAGGTCCTGAGAGAAGTGGTTCTCTCACAGGGTCACAAAGAGCAAGCAAAGAGAGGTTGGATGACCATGTGCTACTAGTTTTATAGAAGACCAGGAAAGAGTAACGACTTTTTAAATATCACATTCATGAAAACTCTCCACCAATTTAGGTGTAATAAAATATGTGCCTGTGTGTGGGAAGATTTATTAGTCATATAGATAAATAGAAATTCTAAAAACAATATAAATTATCATCTGGGAAGGAGGCACTTTGAAATGATGTTAAAATAATATTAATGTTGATGATCTCTAGCAGAAAACTTAAAAAATAAATGGTTTGGAGAAGACTGGATGAACTCTCACCAGATTAAGGTCATTAACGGGTTAATAAATTTATTGTCCATCTTTTTACAGCAGGCAGAATGGAGCCAGCTATTCTTATGTGGACTGTGAACCTACCTTTAGTCCTAACTGATAGATGGACCTTGGAGGGGCTTGTTCAAGGGAGTGCTTCTCGTTGAGATGCAATGCAATGGACAGATTTGTAAAGCTCATACCAGAGCAAAGTCCTGTATTCTTGGCTCTACATGTCCCTGGGGCCAGGGCACAGCACTGGCTGCTGTCCTGTAATTGATGGGGGCAGATCGCAAAATCGACTGGTCAAATGACAAGTATGAAGAGACGTATGAAGTGTTGCTGAGCAAAGAATACACTCAAAACATACACGCCAAAGTACAATCGCACACGTATGCTTATGCACACATACATGCACACAACAATGGCAAAAATACGGCGAAAGGTTCTGTGCCCAAAAGGTTGGGAGGGAATACAAACAGTGAACATCATGAAATTCAGCAAAAGTTATTAAATACCTGGAATCATTGATTTAGAGCAGAGAAGAGTCTTGGAGATGATCAAGTCCAATTTCCTCATTTTACAGATAAAAGAAACGGAGGCACAGGCATTAAGTGACTTGCCCAGGGTGATGCATCTTACCTAAGGCAAGACTGGTGCTCAGGGCCACCTAACTCCAAGTGTATCTACCATACTGCCTGATTAGCTCAATGTCCTTAACTGCTTAATACGTGCCATTCACTGGGCAAGGCCTTGGGAAGACAAAAATGCCAACAGTCCCTGTCCTGGGACTTTCGTAATCTTTTAAAAAACAAGATGGAGTTTGGAGCTTATGGTTTTATGTAGGACTCTTGGCTGAGCCCTGCAGATGGAAAATGAGTTAGCCCTATAATTGAATAGGAGAGGAACTGGCTGGATTTGCATTTTGGAAATGGGGCAGTGCTTTTTCTGGAAGCTCCATGTCAGAAGAACTTGTCACTTTACTACTAATATTCTCCCAATGATGATACACAATTCTGAATCATTGATCCCCGTGCCATAACTCCCTGACCTGTAGCCCTACAGTCAGAGTAAGCATTAGACAAGACAGTAAAAGTGAATTCAATAAGGACAGAGTTTCACATTTGGGTGTTAATTCTACCTTATTTCAATTGCAATTTGGTCCATGACATTCAGTACAGGACTGTGTGGTCAGCTTGAGTTTGGATAATGATCTAATGTTCACAGCTAGAATAAAGAGGTAAAGGGAAAACTGAGGGTGACTTCTGATGCAGTAGCTTCACACTGGAGGGTCTTACCCCTGCCAAAAGGTCTATCCTGAAAAGCTTTTCTTGTATTCAGTGATGACGACGTTAATAATTGGAATGAAGATGAGAATTTTTCAGATACTTCCTGCTCTCTGTACGGACCCTTTGGAGAGACAGAAATTAGGGGACGGACAGATAGTACAGTTAGTGCATTAACTCCGGGTACTCAGGTCCCTCTATACTCTAGCTTCAACCTATTTCTCCAATCCTGTCCCATAGAATTCTTCTACACATATTCTTTGTTCCAGTCAGGCTGTATTATTTTCTGTGTTTTTGCATAGTTGTCATACCGCCTCCACTCCCCTGTCTCCATGCCTGGAGTGGACTCGCTCCTTCTTCCCACTTCTATCTGTTGAATGGCCTCCCTTCCTTCAAGGTCCAGGTGACCTTGGTTTTAAATTGAGAAAATGTAGGTTTGAATCCCAATTTTATAATTTATTAACTGTATGTCCTTGGGAATGTCATTTATCCTCTTGCCACCTCCTTTTCCTCATCTGAGAGAGCTGGAGAGACATGGCCGGAGCTTCCTCCTACCTCTAAACTTGGAATCTTCCCAGGATCTTGAGGAAACCTCCCTCTTGCTCCACTCTCCTCTCCACCAAGTGAAAGTGAGTTCTTCTTCCTCAGATATTTTAAAGAATGCCCGGGATTCCTACTTTGCCTTTATCTGTTTCAATCCCTTTTGTATAAGATCTAACTGGGTGTGTGTCTCCCTATTTCTAGATTATAAACTCCTTGAAAGGTCAGTGTTGTAGCTATCTGTACATCCCCAGGGCTAAATGCTTTCCTTATGCATGTTTGCTGAATTGAATCCATGATTCTATTAGCACAGATACTTTGTCCACCAATGTAGACTGCAACCCTTAGTAAAGTTTCAAGAATTGTTGTGGTAGGAAAAATCATCTGATGGACAACCCAGCGATGAGACCCTCTCTGCTTTGCTAGGCTGGTCCTCAGGTGAGAGGCACACTCCATCTGTGGCCCTCTACTTGAAGCCTTGCCAACTTTTCAGAGCCTGCTAGAAGTTTGTTCTCTACCTTCATGGTCAAGTCACTAAGCATCTATTAAATACAAACAAGACATGCATAGGGTAAACTGGAGATAATCTCAGCAGCAGAAAGGCATGAAGACAGATTGGGAAAGGCTTTTCGCAGAAGGTGAGATTGTATTGACATTTGAAGGAGGCCACAAAACTCAGGAGACAAAGAGGAGGAGGGAGAGAATTGTAGGCATGCGGGATAGCTAGTGAAAATGTGTGGTGTGAGTTTTAGCAGACTTTATACTTGACTGCCTGCCGCCATGGGGGGGCGGGGCGGGGAGAAGGAGGGGAGAACACTCAAAACTCAAGGGACTTCGGAACTGAATTTTGTAAACTCAAAGTAAATAAACAAATCGTTTTAATGAAAATGCATGGTGTGGATGGGTAGAGGGTCTGTGTAAGGAGCATCAAGGAGGCCAGTTTCATGAGCAAAGTGTAAGAAGAGGCTCTGCTATGATGAACCTTAAGAGGCCCCAAAGATTTTATATTTGATTCTAGAGATAACAGGAAGTCAATGGAATTATTGAATTGGAGTGTGACACCGCCAGACCTAGCTACATTTTAGGAAGTTCAATTTGACACCTTACTGGAGAGCTCTTTGAGAGTTTTCTGTCCCTGCTAGGCTATGTCCTGGAGGCACTGGAAGAGGATGTCAGTGGAGACCCAAGAGCCATGTTTTGAGTTCATATCACAGCTTACAAAGTTCTCAATAACAAGGGTTTCTTTACCATAACTTCACCAAGGTTTGCTGTTGGTCTTCCTGTTTTCATTGTCTAGGACTTGTATATTTATTGGTGTAGGGTAGGGAAGCTCAGAGAGGAAACCCCTGTTACCAATGCAGAGCAACAATTCTCTAGTCTTTGCCGGGTTGCTTGGGGGCACAGAGAGGTTAAATGACTTACTCAGAGTCTCATAGTCAGCCTGTTATCAATGATGGGATTTGCACACAAGTCTTCTTGATTCAGAGATTGGCTCTTTATCATTACACCACAAAATCCTTAAATCTCTGATAATACAAATAAAACTTGATCCTATTCCCCACCCTGTCCCCACAGGAAAAGAATCAGTGGGAATGATAGCCAGATTTATGAATTATTTCTTACCCGCTGAAAGCTCCAGAAAGGAATACAGAAATTTGTGGCATGCCAGCCGATCCGTGGAGGCATTAGCAAGCCCGACTGACTCCTGGTCCCCAGAAAGCAAGAGGGATCATTTGTAAATGGAGGAACTATATGTGGAGAATGGTCATTTCTCATTAGTAAGATTAACGTGATCAAGGGAATAGAATAGATGATTTACATCTAAAATACAGCTGATCATGGATGCAACAATGATGAATAAATACATTTTGATGACAGAAACTCAATCTTTTTTAGGAATCAGTACAGGAGATTTTAACTGTCACATAACATTGAGGCTTATCTTTGATGTGGTGTAAGAAGGCTTTGATTTATTGAAAATGGTGATAAAGGCAGCCTGTGCTTTTGGGCTTAATCTACTTGTGAAACAATCTTGGATTAGTCACAAATTACGTTTTTCCTTGTTCTTTGGGAATGGAAAGACAGTTCAGTTGCATAGAGAATTGGGGTAGATGACAGGGGAATTGGATTGGATGACCTTTCAGGGCCTTCCCAATTATGAGATTGTATGACCATTCTCATAGTATTTAAGAAAATGGGTTTCCCTTCCTCCTTTTTTCTTTTCCTTCAGTTTTTAGTTGAAGTTCTAAGTCATTGTTAATTAATTCGTTCAGTAGCAGAAGAAAATTCATTGAATGGTTTTCATATGTCCAGGCAGTCTAGTGTAGTAGGAAGAGTCTTGGATTTGGAATAAGGAAGCCCTACATAAGAGCTACAGATTGTCACTTCAAAACTGTGGAACTAGGGAAAAACAATTTCACTTTTCCGAACTCTGTTTTCCCATCTGTTTAGTGGCAATAATATTTATACTATTGTAATGGTAATGGGAATTTGAAGACCTTCCCAGCTTTGAAGATATAATCTGTCCCCAAAAGACTGAGTTTAATCATGTAGAACCTGTGAGTTTGCTGAAGGGTAGAGCAGAACCCTCAGGAAGCTGGGAGTGAGAGCAACTAGACATAGTTAGCATCTGAGGGAGACAGTTAGGCTTGTGAATAAATGCTGGTTTGTGGGAAGCTAAAAAGATGCTGTGGTTCTCTGTGCTGTTGTGGCTTATTAACTTCTTTGCTATTGTGATGAAATCGACTAATGGGTTTTGGGATTTGGATTTCTGGTGTCTGAATACATGTTTTGCTTTTGTCTTCTATATGGAGAGTCTGTCATATTTTGTGACTGAGCACTATGCAGGTATATTTATAGTGACCATTGGTTCTGTGAATATTGCATTGGTGTTACAACTATTTGCCTCATTGTGGTTGTATCATTTTTCGATTGTATCTGACTGTGACCCCATTTGGTGTTTTCTTGGCAAAGATACTGGAGTGGTTTGTTATTGCCATTTCCAGCTCATTTTATAAATAAGGAACTGAGCAAGCAGAGTTAAATGAGTTGCCCAGGGTCACACAACTAGTAAGTGTCTGAGGCCAGATTTGAACTCAGGAAGATGAGTCTTTCCAACTCCAGGTTCTGCTCTAGCCACTTAGCTGCCTACTGCAATTTGCCTCATAGGGTTCTATGATAAGCAAATGAGAGAATGGATATAAAGTACTTTGCACTATTATTGAATTTTCATCAGAGGCACATTTTATTCCATGTTTGTGTATGTAGTTAGTTCAGTGAATGATTTCTCTAACTGGACTTTTAGACAATATAGCATGGCTTTCAGAAAAACCTAGAAAGACTTACATGAACTGATGCACAGTGAAGTAAGCAGAGCCAGGAGAACATAATACATAGTAACAACAAGGTTGCACAATGATCAAATACCTTAGCTATTCTCAGCAATACAATGATCTAAAACAGTTTCAAAGGATTCTTCATGAAAAATGCTATCCATCTCCAGAGAAACAACACATGGAATCTGAATGTAGATTGAAGCATACGTTTAAAAACTTTCTTTTTCTTTTTGCCTGTGTTTACTTTCACAACATTTTTTAATATGGAAATGTGTTTCGCATGATTGTATCAGTATAACATATATCAAATTGCTTACCTTATAAATGAGGGGGGAGGAGACAGAGAAGAGAGAAAGAGAATCTGAAATTTAATATTTAAAAAAAAGAATGTCAAAAATTGTCTTTACAGGGTGGCCAGGTGGTGCAGTGACTAGAGCACCAGCTCTGGAGTCAGGAGGACCTGAGTTCAAATGTGACCTCAGACACTTAACACTTGCCAGCCGTATGACCTTGGGCAAGTCACTTAACCCCAATTGCCTTCCCCTGTCCAAAAAAAATTGTCTTTACATGTAAATGAAAAAAATAAAATATTTTTAAAAAACAAGATAAAGTATGGCACACAGTAAAAAGAACATTAAGTTGATCAGAATTTGCATTTGAATTACAGCTTACTAACTAGGTGGCCTTGGCCAAGGAACTTACTTGGTCTGAGCCTCAGTTTTGTCATCTGTGAAATATGGGTAGGTGTTTTCTAGTACTCACATTTTATGACTCTGTGGTAAATACTTTAATTCAATGGGACACATAGATTTGGCAGACAATTGGAAAACCCGTTTTTTCCCCCTGTTATATTCTTTGGAACCCTGGCTACTGATTATGAATTCATTTGTTCGTTTAACATTTACTGGGCAACTGCTCTCGGTAGTTCCTATTGTAGCTGCTCTAGTAGATTCAAAGAAGTATGCGATATAGTCCCTGTGCTTATGGACCTTACTGTTTAATAGTCCAAATCCAATTTTTTTTTCTTTTTTTTGCAAGGGGGAAGGCAAAGCAATTGGGGTAAAGTGACTTGCCCAAGGTCACACAGCCAATAAATGATAATAATGTGTCATGTATCTGAGGCTGGATTTAAATTTAGGTCCATCCTGAATTCAGGTCTGGTGCTCTATTCACTGTGCCACCTAGCTACCCCAGTCCAACCCAGATTTGAGCAGGAATTTATCCTGAAGTTGTTCAACTATGACTTGAATACTTCCAGCAAAGAGAAACCTACTCTCTCCTGAGGGTTTCCATTCTGGACCGACTGCTTTTGTTCCTTTCTTTAATTTTGTTTTCTTTATTGTAAGAAGTGACTCTCTGGTCTGGGGAAGAGGTGGGAAGTAAGTGGAAATAAAAGTGATATAGGGAAAAGAGGTATCAATAAAAAAAACCCTACAGCTGTCTATGGTTGATTATTCTGTGATGCTTGGAAAAAGACTCAGACATCTTGCTAAATGCCATGGGCAGCCTCATTCTTCTGTATAGGTCTTAGCTGCGTGGGATCGGGCAGCTTGCCTAAGCCCTTTCTGGAGCTGGGTTAAGAGGCTTGCAGACAGTGGCCTGATTTGGCCTCCAAACCAGGTGAAACCACAGTTTCCAATGCAAAGGGACTGAGATGAGGTTAGCAAATTCTGAGTTTTGGGCGGAGGCTGACTCAGGGTTTTTGTTTGGGGCAAAACCTGAAACCAGACACATTTGAGTCAATCCTGAGTTGAATGCACTCAGTTTCCCCTACTTGAGAAACAGCTTTTAGCTCTGAGAAGAAATCCATTTTCTTCCCATCCAACTTAGGGTCAACTGGGTTACTGCTTACACATAATCATTAGATGTGCCTGGATATGTGAGTGTGGAGAGGCAAATGGATTTGCCATTGGTGATAGTAAGAAGGAAGACACTGGTGTGCCAGTTTCAGTAACCAATTATTTTAATGTGCCTGGGGACACGACTGAGTAATGGTGGTTTTTCAAAATCAAAAATATTTCAAAATCAATAAAACATGGAACATTTACAAGTGGTAGAGGCAACAAAGTACTACTGAAGCCGATGCATAATCAGCAAAAGAAGTAAAAGTAGCCCAGAGACACAGTTTTTAGTTAGGAGTATAAACTGGGACTCTCATTACATTAGGAAAAGGAATCCTCGGAGGAGGACATTTCTTCGACCAATGTAGTTCAGCACCTCCTCGGCTGTAGTGTTAGAGAGTGTAGTTATCCCTGCCACACTGAGACTTTCCCCATCATGGTTTTGATATATTGATCAAAATCAGGGTCAGCATAAAGAATTAATTGGGAATTTGGGGGAGTTTTGCAGAAGCCAGTAGTAACACTGGAAGGTCAACAGATGACAGAGAGCCTATGGCCAAATGCTCAGCCTGGATTTTACAATAAACACCCCATAAAAGAAAAAGAAAAAAATCAGACCTTACCTGACATGAAGGGAGGACCAAAATGTTTTCCTATGATTTTCCAGATGGCTGGGCTGCTGCCTCCCTAAAACCCCGAGATATGAAAGGGCTAATTGTGCAACATGGGACAACACTGGTTAAGGGGCTGACGCAGACTTGAAGAGCCAGTAGGACTTGGGACCCTGATTCAGGTCTTCCTCATTTCTAGGCCAGCCTTCTGCGTACTGAACTGTCCCATTACCAAACTGCTGCAGGATATTAGAACACAGGTTTGATAAACCATCCAGCTAACTAGCCGTGGGCTCTTGGCTATTTCACTGATTTAATTCGCTAATTACAGCTCTAAATCCTGTGAACCCACACCTAGCTGATAGCTGCACAATTGTAGGCCGCAGGTAGATAGAACTACCAGCAAACCATTTTACTTCTCCCATTGGCCATTTCTCCATTTTTCAAGCTGAAACTTCAAACAAGCAGAAACAAGGGCTGTTGGGCTTCCCCCAAGTCTCAAGAACAGCTTCACATTCTGAATCCTTATACTGCTTAATCCTGCTTCCACACCTGTATCACTTATTTTATAGTGTTGTTCTCATTTATCTTTATGTTATATACACATGAGCCTTTGTAAGTCTTTGTAGAATTTAATTTGATTTGAAAAATTCTGTAATTGATTCATTGAACATTTGTTGGAGCCCTATGAAATACGAACTTCTATGCTAGGCGTTTTGGGGTCACAAGGATGAATATGACACAGTGCCTGTCTTCAGGGTACTTCAAATCTGATTAGGAGAGGACAGGAATATAAACAAATACATTTAATATAGGACTTACTTAGCATGATGCCTGGCATGTAGTAAGTACTTAAGAAATGTTTATTGATCAATTGAATTAACTTCACCAAACATTTATGACATGCAAGCACTGTGCTAGGTGCTGGGGTTCATAAAGAAAAAAAAAAGTAGTCCTGGCCCCCAAGAGACTGACATTTGTCCTACAAGGATCAATATGTGTAAATACATCAATACAAAATAATGTAATTTCTTTTTTGAGGCAATTGGAGTTAAGTGACTTGCCTGGGTCACGTAGCTCTAAGCACTGGAGACTAGACTTGACCTCAAGTCCTCCTGACTCTAGGGCTCATGCCCTATACGCTGCCCCACACAGCTGCCCTAAAGAAGGAGAGTGTCAACCAGGGTGATCAGAAAAGACCTTGGTGAGCAGGAGCACCTGAGATGGATCAGGAAGGAAGGTAGGGATCAAAGTCAGGTGAAATGAGGACTACAGGAGAGGTAAAATATGATAGGAATTTACAGGAGGAAAAGATAAATTCATTTGGGGGATGGGATAAGGTATTTGGAGGACGTGTTTGATTGAGATCTTAAATTAGGGTGAATAGTAATTAGATTGAAGGAACAAGAGGTGGAGGAGAGAGAATGAGGACTTTGTAAGTACAGGCATAGAGTGGGGGCAGGAATTATGGTGTGTTTGGGCAGTTTAGAACAGAGAGTAATGGGAAATGTGGAGGTTTGGACCAAAAGAAACTGTATACGCACACATTCATATTGTATATTCATATATACCCATATTTACCATGTGTGGGTATGTATCAATATGTAAAATGCATGTTATGTAGGCATATCACATAGATATGCACTCATACACACACATATATAGGAATATACGTATAGATACACATATACAAATATACACATGTGTGTATATACATAACACACATACATATACACATACATAGGCACATACACATGTACATATATATATACATACACACATACATATACAGGTATACAGGGTGTTCTAAAAGTCTTTGTACAGTTTTAAGCTTTAATAACTTAAAGCATGTAGGAATATTTGTGAATGTATTTGTGTAAAATAATCATGGTTGGCATTTATATAGCATTGTAAGGCTTGGTTTTGCAAATTGCCTCTTGATTTTGCAAATTCCCAGATCATAATCTCACTTTATTCTTCCAACAACCCTGGAAAGTAGGTGCTTTTTTTTTATTATCCCCATTTTACCAAAGGGGAAACTGAGGCAGACAGAAGTTAAGGGACTTTCCCAGGATCACATAGCTAGTAAGTGCAGGTTCAGCACTCTGTCCACAAATGTCTGTTATCTCCTCAACTACATTGTAATCTCCTTGAAGTTAGGGAAGTTCTCTTATATCCCCAGGACTGCCACAAGGCTCACTGATAATAGATTTTCAATGAATTAATAAACATCTGTGATGTTGATAATGACAATCTTCCCTAAGGGTCTTAGGACTTAGAGCTGTGTATGACTACTATTTAGGCTGTGTGTGTGTGTGTGTGTGTGTGTGTGTGTGTGTGTGTGTGTGTTGGGGCTGGACTAGATATCTTTTAAGGTATCTTCTAATTCTATAATTCTGGGATTCTGGGATTCTAGACCACACTGATTTCCCTAGACCACCCAGTGGATTCACAACTCATCTTACCCTCCTTTTTTCTTTTTTTTTTTCCTTTCCTTGAAACCTGGACTTAATTTTTCCTCTGAAGTGAACTTGCTTTATAAGTTCTAACAAGAAATATTATGATCTAACTTCTTGTGGCTGCAGGAGATACAGATCTGTGGTAACACTTCAAATTAAGTGTCTTGAATGAATAATTACTTTCTGAATCTGAGGAATTCGATTGAATAGGATCATTATTGTGTGTTAATTAAAATCCCACTGATTATTAAAATCATATTTTGGTGTTTTAATAACTGTATAAGGGATATGCAGATAAAACTCAGCGATACACATCTTTGCGAATTCTTGTTAAACCTCAATAAATACTGGTATTAATTCAGCACACATTTATTGTTTCATTAAGTACAATTGGAATTTATAATGGAGATGCTCTGATTGGAAGTGGTGCAATGTAATCTTATTTCACCCCTTCTGAAACGGAGTTAAGAAATCTTTGGTTTTCTCTGAGACTCCATGTGGGGCATGTGCTCATAGCGCACGTGGTGGCTAGGAGAACCCAGGCCAAAGAACCCAGCACCCAGGGAGATGCTCACCTTAAATTCCTCCTGAGCTGATCTCTGTTGCTTTGTCTACCTGGCTTCCTCCCGGAATCCATTTCCTTATTACCGCCCCATTTCTTGGATGACTGCGGCTGCAGTGTTGTAGGTGAGCCAGAGGGCCGACTTTGATTCTTTCGCTAAGCAACCACTGAAATGAGTCAGTGATCTCATCAATCTGGATGTTCCCTCAGGAATGTAGAGAGCAAACCTTCATCCCTCCTCATGCCGTGAGACTCTTGTTTTGTCCCTCACTCAGTTTGCCTTAGGAGGATAACCAACCTTCATTCTCAAAGAAGACCAATGACATCATGAGGGTGATTTGTGTGTGAACTGAATTTAGGTGAGGCAGAGCTATGCAAAGTCATCATCCTCACTATCTCCTCTAGAGGGGTTGACATCCAATTGCAAGACTGTGGTTTAGATGACTGGGAATGGCCTAGGATGAAGGTGATGACCCTGGCCTTTTTAAATTAAGGGCTTTGCCAAGTGTCAGTTTGCCTGAAGCAAAACCCATTTAATGACTAAGGGGGAAGCAAGAATTGAGATAAAAGACAATTTGCTATCACAAAAACATTAATCTGGGAGGGGAAAGGCCCTCAAAGCTCCTGGGCAGAACAGAAACCCAATTGCTATTTACGCTCATTCTAGATCATCAGAACCTAAAAAAAATGAGCCATAGAGGCTTGGGTTGGGAGCTATTATTGGTCATTCAATGAAAGTTAAGGGTTATCTTAGATTTCTTCTGACATAACAAGTATATCAGCCAGCGTAGTCCATGGGTTGTTTACCTATCATTCCTAGTCCTCAGTACATGACCAGCCCATCTTCTTTTTGGATCATAAATTTCCCTAATAACATTCTTTAAAGATTTTTTTGTTATATACAGCTAGTTCATGATTAATGTGAATTTGAGTTCAATTAAAATTTGAATTTGATTTCAAAATGCAATGTACTGAGAATTATAAAGTGATGCCAGGTCACATTTAATGTGAGCCAGAATTCAACTACTGGCATGCATGAGAGCTAACCATTAGTCTGCACTCCCTGATTGCATGTGGATGTGATGTATTGCTACATACCATATTATTAACAGCTGATTAATACATTTTTTTTGTAAAGAACTAACAACATGGACAAGCACAAGAATATTTCAGATGGAAACATTATCAGCGCACAAAAGAAGAAGAGGTTCGCTATCACATTAGAACAAAACTGTGATGGAATCGAATGGTATAAATGTAACTAAAAAATAGGATGAGGTATCAGAACACCTTTATCCCCAGTACAGAACAGGATAAATGTACAGGTGAGACAGAAGCAAAAGGCAAAGTCGCATCCGATATTTTTGTGGTTTGCAAATAGTTACAAGGAATTTCAAAAGTGTTATAATGCTAGACAGGGAGCATCTTTTAGCTGTATGGCCTGAAGATTGCAGTCAAAACCACAAAGCAGGCTTTTAGCAGAGCAGCCATTCAGACAAAAGCTTCAAGTTTATTTAAGGCAGTGAAAGAAAATGGAAATGAAGAGGGTAGTGAAGAAACTTTGACTGCAAGCGTTGGTTGATTCCATTGCTTTAAAAATAAAGTTGAATTGCATAATGTGAAAATTACCAAAGAGGCAGCAGTCAGTGCAGATGAGGACAGGGTGGCTAAATGTCCTGATGCTTGGAAGAAAATGACTTGCAAAGGTGGATACAGCCATCAACCGAATTTTAATGTGGATAAAACAGGCTTGTTCTGGAGGAGAAGGCCTTCTAGAACTTACATTTCTAAGAAAGATACAACTTAGCTTGGATTTCAAGTGTCAAATGATCAACTAATACTTTTTGGGGGGAGATTTTTATAAGGAGATTTTTAATTGAACTGATGCTCATCAGTCTCAAAATCTTTGCCCTCTGAGGCAATGAATTGCTTCCAGTTATTTGGTGGTCAAATAAGAAAGCATGAGGTTAGAGTAAAGCTGTTTTCCAAGACTGGTTTTCCAGTGATTTTTTGTCGAATAACTCGCATTTAAAGTATAACAGATTTTTGATAATGCCCCAAGTTATCCAACTATGCTAGCTTCATTGTGTGAGAATGTGAGCACCAAATTCACCAAGATAAGGACCAAGCTTTCTGCGTTTACCAGCAAATATATGAAGATAAAAAACAGATAATTCTGCTTAATGCTGCCAAAATATTTTAAGTGAGAGTAATGACATTTCCATTGTGCCATCAGTATAAACTTATCTCTGGTGGGATAGTCATTTTTTATGTTTTAAAATTTTGCTTTTTACAACTACTCTATGTAGATTTATTACATTGTAATAAAATTGAATCAGAAATATTATTATCCCTTGCTATTGTTTTATTACTTAGTAAATAGGTAAAAAATTAAGTTTTTAGAAAAAAATTTCATCTCTCATGTCCATTTTGCCTGGCACCAATGTCTGTATTTTACATATAATTAAAACCTCAAATTGTGCGAATTAGAATAATGAGACCACTTTATGCAATTCATTATTTATACTAATTGGGACTGTATTGCAGCCTATTTACATTCAGGATTTTTTTTCTTTCTTTCCTTTTGAATGTTATGTTTCAGTTCTTAGAGACTGTTGTGTGTTCCACGTCAGTCATATAACAAAAGCACTTTCTACTGGTATTAAGAGAGGCCTTTATTTCTGGGAGAAGTTTTGGGTCATTATGAATTTGCGATTCCTCAAGGTGAGTTAACCCACTCTTTTGTTTACTTCTGTACCTTACTCATCCATTTGTCTGGTTTGTCCCCAATACATACATACATACACACATACATACACACATACATACACACACATACATATGTACATATGTATGTACACAAAGCACATGTGCCATATACATGTGTTCATATTTATATATACCTATACTCATATATACCTACTGATGGATACTGATGGAAAGCTCTATTGCTTGTCCATCTAAAGAAGTGCATAGTGTAATTTGAGCAACAGATATTCTTTATATATTTGCTTTTTCTTGTGTTGATTATTGAAGATGAAAAAAAGTTTTTCCTTCTTATATTTGACCAAACTCTTTTGGCGTGATCATGGATATCTCTTGGAAGTGTCTTTAATATTTGAGGAAATGGAGCAAATAGCATCCTATCTCCTATAAAGAGGAACACCCAGGATACTTCCCCCTTCTAGAGGAAATAGTTCTTCCATCAGCCTCTACCCTGTATATCTTCCAGAACAATGAAAAATACTTTGGTGAATATGCAGATCTCTGTTTTATGCTTTGTTTGATATTTAAGATGAGAGGGTCATGGAGCAAGGCTACCTTTGGTATATCAGCTTTCAAGGAATCTTTAATAATTTTGATAGTTGATTGAGAGGGATTTTGGTGGTTTTCTGAATAAAGGAGAGTAACAAAAAACAGTGAGGAGAACAACTGAAGTGACGCAGGGACTAATACAGATTTTGTATTTTGTACATCTTTCAATCAATTATATGAGTATAAAGATATGGCCTTGTGTGGAATATCATTTGCAAAAACCTGATGTGTTTCTTACTAAGACACCTTCCCTCATGGCCCTATCAAGGATTTCCAATACATGTAGACAATTCTAAAATTTTTATATAGATAGAAAGAAGTAATACAGATGAGTCATTGTTGATGTTGTTTCAGTTGCATTTTTCAGTATTAAGTCCATTTGTCTATATCTTTGCTATCTTTTCCTCTTTCATATATCTTGAAAACTGATCATTCAATACCTTCACAATTGTGTCATCCCTGTCATAGATTTCCTCTACATCCATACATTTGATCCAACATAACTGCTTTTTCAGTCTTCATTCTTACTAAAACCATGACTGTGTTCTTCATAAACTCAGCTGGGATTTGATATTGGAGTCCAAGTATGCTGTTTCTGCTGCCCTTGAGGGTGAAAGAAGTTTATTATAACGTTTGCAGATCTTTTCCATTTTTCCTCTATTCGCTCTCCTCCTTACATTTTCATCTTTAAATGCACTTTGAATGACTTTGTTTAGCTGGGTCTCTATAATCTCTCTTAAGATATTATTCATTTCAGTATTGGATGTTATTAAAATTTGCTGTTACTGGAGTCTATTGATTCTTCTCTTTACAAAAGTGGTCATGGTATTTATGTGTAAATCTTCAGTACAGTAAATAGGCCTCTTGGTTTCCTGATAAATGTTTTTCAATATATTCCTTGCTATCCTTAATTATTTCCACTTTAGTATTTCTATCAACAATGATGAAATTCTTTATAGAATTTTTCTAACCCTTCATCCTCTGTAACAGACGTTGGAGCATAAGGTACAATTTTTTCGAGGTGGTCATTTTTGCAAACGCTTATCATGAGCATTACAATACAAAGTGACCACATGTCCCATGAAATGTGGTCTTATCTTTATATTCATAGTAAAACCAACTCCATCTATTCTTTTATTTTCCTCTTCAAGGAATACCGTGGGTCATCCTTTTTTATTTAGTTGTAACTTCATCCTTTCTTCTAGTTTTATTTATAGTCAGAATGTTAACGTTAATGGAATTTAGTTCCTTCAATGGTATTATTGAACATTAGGTAAGGATTTCACTTCTAGAGCACTCCTTAATAAGTTTTTTCATCAATAAATGAGGGAGTTAGACCACAAAGCTTCAAAGGTCCATTCTGAACTCTAATTCTAACTCAGTATAAGATTCTCAAAATAAGAATTCTTGGATTCTGTGTCAGCCAACAAAAGCTAGAGCTACACATGATGTTCAGAGTGACAGAAGTGTTAGGCCCACTGTCCTCTGTCAGACCGCAACTAGAATGTTGGGTTTAGTTTTGGGTGGTACACTTGAGGAAGGATATTGACAACAAGAACATTTCCAGAGAAGGACTGACCAAGCTAAAGGGCATTAAATCACATGTGAGCAGGTGGTAAGAAAGGAATGTGTTTAACCTGGAGAAAGTGGAGCCTAAGGGAAGTAAAGGTACCTATGCTTAAATATGTGAGGCTCTGCCATGTAGAAGAAGCTTATGTCTTCTTGACCTTAGAAAGGAGGACTAGGAACTGTGAACAGAAATTGTAGGTAGAAAGGCAGATTTAAACTCTAAGAAAAACTTACTAATTATCATAGCAATAAAAAAGTAGAATGGACTGCCTGGGAAATGGTGGGTGTTCCAGTCACTGTTAAGAGCCCTTTCAGGAAAGGCAAGTGTAAAGCCAAGGACAAGCAGCTTTCCAGAGGATGGCTGCTGTGAACAGCTGCAAGGTTTTAATTACAGAGCATAGTGAACTCTCTATTTATTCATTAATAAACTAAGAAAAAACATTGACAGAAACCAAAGTGCAGCATTCAAAATGTTATGACCTAACAACTCATCATTAAAATGGCCACATAGTTTTCACCAAAGTGGTCACATAGTTTTAAGCAAAAGATATTTTTCAGTAAGAACTTAACTCAATCATCCCAACATAAAATACAAAAGTCAAAGTTCTCTACCCCTAGGTCACATGGTCTTAATCTCTTTAATCAAAAAGTCTTCTCTCTTCTTAATTGGAGATTAATTTCCAATTTTTCTTGATTCAATCATCCTGAAAAGGTACAGGATACAGAGTACAGAGTTCTCTACCCCTAGGCCATAGTAAATCATGATCTTCTCAGTTTGCATTAAATATCCAAGGAGAGGTCTTTTCATCTTGACTAAAGACTGGCTCTCATTTTCCATGGTTCCTCTCCCATGGTCCCAGCTCCTGCCCAAATCTATCCAACTGTCACCTGAATTCAAAGGCAGATAGTTCTCAGTTCCTTGTGTAGCTTCTTGTGCAGTTCTTGTTCCATACTGAAGCTCACAGTGTCTAGTCCACCTCAAGTCCTTCACAGTTTCTGTTCCTGGGAAGACAAAGCTCAACAAAGTCACAATAACATTTATATACATTGCTGGCACCATCATCAATTCACTATCTGTCTGTGAAATCAGCACAGACCCAGCAACAAAGTCTGAGGAATCAATACAAATCATCAGTATAGTCCTAGGATTTCTGAAAACATCAGTAAGAC
>CM053595.1:3144817-3243516 GCA_028646575.1 Pseudocheirus occidentalis | reverse complement strand
CCCCCCCCCCTCTCTCCCTCGCTCCCTCTCCTTTTCTAGACCTGGCTTTACCTTCATTCCCATACTTCTCTCTCCTCTCCAAATTAAAGATGGGACATCTCTTGGTATATTAACGCAATGTCTTTTGATTGCTACACAAACAAAATGGTATAAGACAGAGTGCTGGATGTAGGATCGGAAGACTAAGCTGGAGCCACAGCTCTGCCGGTCAGTAGTTGTGTACCTTTGGCGGGTCACGAGTCAGACCCAAGTGTCTCAGGGCCTCGGTTTTGTTTTTCCCGTTTTCATTTAGACCAGACCTGCGATTTCACTGGTATAGAAAAAACCAGCGAGGGAAATTGTGTTCCCAATGCAGATCGCTCACCGTTGAATAAGTTATGGCCATAGAGTTACCAGGGGTATGGAGAGGTAACGTGACTTGCCTGAGGCAGAGCATCTAGTGAGTACCAGGTGGAGCTTGAACTCGTCTTCCCCAGCCCAGGGCTAGGTCTCTTTCTACTAAGCTCCAATGCCTCTCAGAGGGTTTCGTGTTACTCCTCTGTGATAAAGGGTACTCCAGTTGTAAATCATAATCCCGTAACCCTTTTAGGGAGTGCAAGTCTTATGATCCCAGTTTTACAGATGAGGAAATGAAAGCAATGGAGGGAGCTGGCTTGCTTTAGTTTATCGGGTAACTAAGTGGTAGTGCTGGGAATCCTGATATTGTGACCTCCCAGTACAGCGCTCATTGCCCTATGTTATAGCATACAAACTGTAAAGTACTCTAGAGATTTGGGGCAGTCAGTAAGTAGTCACTTAGTCCCAACCGTAGCAGAAAGGAAAGATAACCAATGTCAAATTCTAACTCTGTCATATGTTAATTGTTTGAATTTAGAAAGGTTGCTTTGTTTGATGCTCAGTGTCCTAAACTATAAGACTGGTGTCATCCATGCATGGTCTGAGTCATTCTTTTCCCAGCTCCGACTCTCACAGATGGATCAGCTCTTCAGAGCCTGGCTAGCTTCATCATGCCTGTTCTAGGATTTGACCTGAAAGGTAAAGGTAAAGAGTAGTTCTCTAATGTTATTGGATTGAGCCCCAGTATGCTTCTCTACAAGCTTATGCAGAATCAATTTAGTCATCCAATTTTAAGTAGCTTTCAGGAAGGGTGTATTTATGAAGATGGGCTTCTAGGTGGTGCAACAGTTAGCACTCCAGGCTTTAATCAGGAAGACCCGTCTTCTTGAGTTCAAATCTGGTCACAGACATGTGCTAGCTGTGTGACCCTGGGCAAGTCACTTAACCTTTTTTGTCTGAATTTCCTCATCTGTAAAATGTGCCGGAGAAGGAAATAGCACATCCCTTCAGTATTTTTGCTAAGAAATCCTCAAATGGCATCATGAAGAGTTGGACAAGACTGAAACAACTGAATAGTAACAATTTACGGAGATAATACAAGAAGAGCTGATACGTTCTCTCTCCCCCCAATGTCTCTGATGTGTTTTACCACAAGTATTTGCAGAGCTGAGGGGGAAAGAGAGCACAAGTTTAAGGAGTAGACAATGCAAAGCAACTCACAGATCCTGGTGGCTGGACATTGTTTGCTTCCATTTTAGGAGTGGGATAGGGTAGTGTGTTCAAGATGTTCCCCTCAACCATGGTGGATCTTCATCTAGTCTGCTTTTGACTCCAGATATATGTTCTGCCTCCAGCTGATATGAAGATGCCATTGAAAATGCTAGTGGAAAGATGAGGAATTGAACATCTCCCAGGTCCCTTCTAGAGAGAAGGTCCTCTTTCTATGAAAATGAGACGGTGGCCGTGGTCGTGATTCAGGTGATAAGGTGACCCCACTAAGACTGAAAGAACCTCTGGGTTCCTCCTCAAGGCTATGCTGGAAAACTATAGTCTCACATTTCCTAAATTTCCCTTCCAACTAAATTGATGCTTTTATGCAAGACCCAGAAAGCATAATGAAATCCCGCAGTCAATTGGAGCAGACCCCTTGTCTAAGTGTCATTTCACTCTATCAAATGGCTTTCAAAAACTTTCTGCACTCAGTCTAAGGTCTTTTGATTAATTGAGACATATCTTCATCTGATTATGGTATCAGGCTAAAATGAGGGTAGGGATGTGGCAGCTTCAACCTTGCCATTACATCGGGCTTGTAAGATTTGTATTGCATATAGCAGAGAGCTGATTTAAGCATGGAATGAGATAATGGATGTGAAAGGGCTCTGTAACTATGGAGTGCTCTCTGTATAAAGAGAGGTTAAGTGAAGCGCTAGCTGCGTGCCAAGTATTCTGCAGATGATTTTGCAAATGACAGCAGAATTCCAAACACTAGGGAGGCTTGTAATAGGGTATTCAGAAAGCTCTGACCATTTCCTATTCTGATGGCTTTGGGACTGATTTCTGGTGAAGAAGAAACAGTGTCAGAAAGCTGTTTCTCTAGAAACTTGAGGGAGTTTCTCCAGAGAGTTCTAGAAAACTGGATTCAAATCCCATTTCTGACACGTAGTAGTTGTGTGACCATCTGCACACCTTTTATCCTCTCTAAGTCTTCATTTTTTCATCTTTAAAGGTGGAACAACTATGCTTATTATACCTGCATCATGGCATTGCCTTGAGGCTTAAATATAGAAAAAGTACTGTGTAAACCTTAACAGGCAATAAGGATTTCAGTTGTTATCACTGCATAAAGATTTAAAACTTTAAAAGGCAATTTATTCCCCATAGATCTGAGATCAAGTGCTCTTCTCCTAATTTTTCAGAGGAGGAAACTGAGTCACAGAGAGGTGAAGGGACCTCCCTGGCACATAGCTAGCTTAGTGGCAGAGGTGAGACCTCAACCATGATTCTCTGAGTATAAATCCAGAGCTTGCCTCCACAACATTTTCTGTCATTCTGTCACGCCATGTAAACCATCCTTATGGTTTACAAAGTATTTTGCATATGAAACTCCTTTTCCAAAGGGGGCAGGAGTTAGGAAATGAAATGGATGTAGCCCAGGAGCTTTTGGTTTGCAGCCACCTCTGGCTTGGGGTGGCTTTTGAGAAGGTTGTGGAACTTCTCTGAGCAGGGTAGGAAGAAGAGGTGGACTTTGAGTAAAGTGAGTGGCTAGAGGAGAGGAGCTGAGTGGGGTTAGAATCAGAGATAGGGGAATGGACATGAGCCTGCTGGGGAGGGCTTAGTTTTCAGTTCACAGCTCAAAGCTTTCCAGTATCCTCTCTCCATTTCTCTGTAGCTCCAAGGAAGAGAAAGTAACTTCGCTATCTCTCAGGGGGTTTCGCTATGCTGTCTTTGGAAGTTTCTTTTGTTTAAAATTTGCTTTAATCTTTATGCTATTAAAAGCCATGGTTAACTATTAAAATGTGTGTGCTAATGCCTGAATGCAAAGAGTAAGGGATAGGGGTGGGAAGTGGAGAAGATGGGAAAAACTCAGAAGAACAGAGAGAATTAATTCACTCCAGTTCCTATGGACATTGAACAAAGCTACTCAAAGTTTGGGAAGCTAACAGGCATATACCATTACCTACTGCCTGGTTTGAAAGAAAAGTACTGCTCGCTGGGAATGAGAAGAGAAAGTGTCTAAGAGAAAAGAAGACCCCAAGGGAGCTGGCAGGGGAGGATGGATGGGATGGATGGGGTGGATGGACGGCCCTGCTTGTCTCCTCACCAGATGAGTAACAGCAGGCATGAGACATAATGTTTATGTTAGATATTTCTGCTCTTGCAGGTTCCTCACTATAATGCAATGAAGTAGGTATCACTGTCCCCATTTTACAAATGGTCATAGTGAGTCCTCTAAGGCATTTAGACTTTATTCTGTGGCCAATGGAAAGCCCAAGCACACACCTCTACCACAAAAATATATCCTTTCTTCCAAGCTTTCTCCTTGTCCAGTCAGCTGTTTGTACTGTTCTATAGAGGTTCGGGCCCTTTCCTTAGGTCTTGTAACTGAAGAATCCCTTTTCGATCAAATATAGAACTGCAGGAGATTAATGAATTAACTAAAAGGTTGTCATTTGGAAAGTTTTGCTTTAAATGATCGAAATTAAAGAACTGGTTTTTCCCTTTTTAATGTGCCCATAAAACAACTTCACTTTCCTGTTGAACAATATAGCCTCCATTCTCATTATCAGAATCATAAAAAAGATTGAAGTGATGGTTTCTTTTTAAAATGCAAAGTGTCTTATGCCAGAAGTTCCAAGAAATTAGATTTATCTCTTTCTTCTTGCAGGTATAAAAAGAATGACTTATTTTTTGGTATTTTCTTCATAAGCTATCGATTCTCATTGTATTTTTTCCCTTCCTTTAAAAAAATGCTATCTATGCCAATTGGCAATGGGAAAAAATCACAAAAATTATGGTTTTAAGAAGACAAAGAGAAAGGATTAAGTTGTTCTGAAGAAAAGTTATAAATGTGACTCAGGGATGGAGATGGGATGCACATTAATTCAAGGCAGGCTTCTTATTGGATTATGGGCTGATTGTGTTTACAAATAGACCGCCAGAAGGCTTTTAATTTGGGGGCAATTTCATTGTTCATAGATATATATCTGGCTGGATATATATCTGTGAAATTATGTGCTTATGGGTTTTAAATGAGATACTGCTCCTTTCTGCTTAATGTAATGTATGCTTCTTTTTTACAACACAATGTCACGCACAACTGAGGAATTTTCCAACAGTTTTATTTGAAATATCATCATGGATGAAAGATGTAAACAATGTTATGTTGATAGACTGGGTTCAAATTTGAATTCATTGGAATTTACCAATCGCCGGATCTAACAAGGAAGGACATTATTGAAACACATGAGTTCTGGGTCTTCCCATATTTCCAGCCTCATTTATAACCAAGAAAATCTGTTTATTATTCCCCTAAACTGGAATTAAAGAAATATATAAACCCAGTGAACAATTAACGAATTGTCACATAGAGAATCGCGGAGGGAGGGACTCCGGGATAGCAGATTTGGACTGGATCCGAGCACATGCTAGATGTGTGACCTTAGGTAACTCACTTAAGCAGTCAGTTCCCTCAGTGGCTTCATCTATAAAATGGGGATCATGACACTTACACTACCTCAGAGCGCTGTGTGAATTAAAATAAAAGATAGATGTGTGTGTGTGTGTGTGTGTGCGATTGTTCACAGAGACTCTAATGGAAAATAGCTCAACAAATAGTTATGAAGACTTTGAAAGAATTTATTTTAAATTACATTAGGAGGGTTGGAAGATGAAAAAAAATGCTGTTTTATGGCCCCTAGTAGTAAACTATGTACTGTTCTGAGATACTGAGGTGGCACAGTGGATAGAGTTCTAGGCCTGGACTCAGGAAAACTCATCTCCCTGAGTTCAAACCTGGCATCGGACCCTTACTAGCTGCGTGACCCTGGGTTAGTCACAAGACCCTGTTTGCCTCAGTCTATAAAATGAGCTGGAGAAGGAAATGGCAGATCACTCCTGTATCTTTGCCAAGCAAACCTCAAATGCGGTCGTGAAGAGTCAGACACGACTGAACCATAACAATATGGAATATTGAATAAAATAGGAAAGAGCTGAAATTAAAATAGACACAATCTCATTTCTTCCCTGAACCTTATTGGATAAGTGATCTTTGCTTTCCCTCTGCTGAAATGAATTGCTGGTGAGGAAGTGTCTGGTAGGGACATCATATAGCGAGAACAAAGAAGGAGAACGCGTGCTTGAATTTATTTTTGTGCTTGCCTCGGTTTTCATCTGAAAGTTAAAACATACAATGTGCCAGCGTATAAGCAACTCTTGACACATTTGCTATCATTTGACAGCATGCCTGCCTAAACAAATGAACAAACAAACAAGCTGCATGGAACCGTGCAAATTTAGAACTGGAAGGGAACTCAGAATCAGAGAACATACAATGTCATAGCTAGAAGGGAACTTAGACCATAGCATGTCAAAGCTGGAAAAGGCCTAATATGGAATGGTAGAGCTGGAAGTGACAGACCTAAGAGCCCCAAGAGTCTAACTCTCCATAAGCTAAAATGGTAGTTTGAATTTAATACAATGAATTTTGTTGTTGTTGTTTTTGCTTTTCGAAGAGGGTAAGGTAGGGCAATTGGGGTTGAGTGACTTGCCCAAGGTCACAAGGCTAGTTTTTGTCTCAAGTGTCTGAGGTTGGATTTGAACTCAAGTCTTCCTCACTCCAGGGTCGGTGCTCTATTCATTATGCCACCTACCTGCCCCAATACTATGAATTTTTAAAAATTAATTTTGTTGATCTTTATTTTTATATCATGTTTATTTTGGAACCTCTGTCTGATCCAGAGAACTATTCCTCGTAACAAAGAATAAAAAAAAGAAGGAAAAAGAAATCAATCAGCAAAACTAAGGTACACACCAGTAGTCTAAGAGGAGATAGAACGTTCCATGCTCAACATTACCCACCTTGACCAAGAGACACATTCATCTTCTCTGTTAGGGCCATATGAGGTCGTTATTTGAAATTATTCAAATTTTTATTTCAAAATTATTACCTATTATTTTATCAATAAGCATTTATGAAGGGCCTACCTATCATGTGCCAGGCACTTGAGATGCCAACGCAGAGGATGAAATAATTCTTGATTGCAATGACCTTATGCTGCCACAATTACACATGCACTAAGTTCCTGGTGCTACTTACTTCATTCTGCATTAGTTAATATAAGTTTTCCGAGGCTTCTTTGAAATTTTCATCAGCATTTGTTTCTTAGGGTATAGTAGTTTTCCATTATATTAATCTACCATGAAGTATTTTAGCCCCTTCCCATTCCAGAGGCACCTACTTTTCCCTACAATGAAATCTATTAAGGAAAAATAGAAATATTAATATTTATATTCAAGATCTCAGCTTCATAAGTGTAGAATTTGGAGAAGGAATGGAATGGTGGGGAAAAATACATGTGAACAAGATGAGGGGCAGCCAGGTGGCACAGACAAAGGGCTAGGACTAGAATCAGGAATATCTGAATTCAATTCTGGCCTCAGATACTTATTAGCTGTATGACCTTGGGCAAGTCTCTTAACCTGTTTGCCTCCATTTTCCCATCATCAAAAATGTGGGTAACAATACTACTTAACTCCCAAGTATATTATGGGGATCAAATGAAATAATAATTGTGAAGTACTTAGCATGGTCTCTGGCACGTAGCATGAGCTGTATCAGTGTTAGCCATTATTACTGTGTAAGCTTGATAAAGAGCACTGGTCTGACCCAGCAGACAAAAGAGTTCAGGTGATGGTTGTCTGCTCTGAAAGATGTGTAGTTTCCATAACAAGGAGGTCACTGCTAGACTCTGAGAGTCCACTTAGTAAGTTGTTTCATGGTCTAGGACATCCACTTAGTTTCCAGCCTTTTCTTACCACAAAATGTGCTGCTAACAATCTCTCTCTCTCTCTCTCTCTCTCTCTCTCTCTCTCTCTCTCTCTCTCTCTCAGGTGATGCAATTGGGGTTAAGTGACTTGCCCAAGGTCACATAGCTAGTGTGTCAAGTGTTTGATGTCAATTTTGAACTCAGGTCCTCCTGACTCTAGGGCTGGTGCTCTATTCACTGTACCACCTAGCTGCCCCAAACAATATTTTTTTGATGTCTGTTTTTCTTTCCTCTTGATGTTTCGCCAACCTGCCTCCTTCTTTGGTCACACATGTCTGTATCATTGGTGATGTCATCTATACCACCTTTTATATGGAAATCATCTTTGGTTACAACTCTCTTAAATCCATCATGTGTCTTTGCATTATTCCTTGAGTCACTATCAATTTCGGTTCTTCTGAGTTCATGGAGTTCTGTGATTGATAGCTGTCTAATGGCATCAGAAGAGCATTTGTGTTTAAAAGATGGACTTTTAGAACAGAAAGTATATTGATATTGCTGTAAGTGCTGCCCAGTTTCTCAAATGCAATCCGGTCTGTTCTCACTCCAATCGATTCTGGGCCCAACTCTTTGTCCAAGATACAGAGACTGATGGAGTAGTCTAATGAGCTACCCATCTAACCACATGTCATAATTTGGGTACTGGGTATGTTTTATCCACTTTTAGTGTGTGAATTATGGGGCTGACTTCTTTTGAGTGACTATGGATTTCATTGAGGTGGCCCTGTAGTTTTCTGGGGCTTGAATCAATCAACATAATGTCATCTACCAAAGGAACATCTGGACAACTCTACTATCTATATAAAATCCCTCTCCTATGTGGACATTGTCTGTGACATTGGCAAACACATTTGGCTCGCACATGTCTTTTTGTTTTGTTTTGTTTCATAGAAATAACCAGAAAACAGTGAGCAAAATTATCTCTGTGGTTGCCTCTATAAAGAAAAGAAAAATTTATGATTTTAATCTATGCATTGATATGTAATTTATTGGAATGGAATTGTAAAAGTTAAATTTTGCTTTTCTAAGTAATTTTGGGGGGGTTGTTACATGTAACATCCTTTTTGGGCTATTTAACCAACTTGCACTCACATGTACAAGTTGTATGTCCAACTGTATGTATGTATGAGCTGCATGTATGTATGAACTGCTACCTCAGGTTCTAGGGATGACCTTGCAGCTCTATACTCGAAATACTCCAGTCCATGAACCCCCATCAGCATGCTTCCTATTACCAATCAGGCGTGTCAGGCATGGTGGTCCATGCCTGTAATCTGTGCTACCGGGAAGGTTGAGGCTGGTGGGTCATTTAATTTAGGCAGTACTGAGCTTAAAGCTGATTTGGTTTCTACAGTAAGTTTGGCACCAATATAGTGAGCACCTGGGATTTTGTGAGGTGGGGGAGGTTATCCCACATTTTTTATTCACTATTTCTTAGTCTGTTTTCTCTACAGAAGAGGAGGAAGAGGGGGAAAGGAACATCCATACCACCAATCTGAAAAGACCGCAATGGAATATTTTGTAACAACTTGAAGATGAACATATCTTCAACAGTTTGGGAGGGATGGGAAGGGAGCCTTTTCTATCAGTAAAAGAAAAAGGGGAAGGGGAGGAGAGGATGAAACAGCTCAGGTCTATGCCATTCAGCAGTGAGTGAGTTGTCACTGTGCTTCTAACCTGGGTGAGATTGGGAGACCATGTCTCGAAAAAAGAAAAAAAAAGCCAGTAGAATCACTTAGTTTTTAGCAATTTACTTAAGTAGGTGAGATAGGGTAGCTAAGTAGCCTCATTTAGTTTATTAGCATTTTACTTTACTACTGGATGAGACAGAGAGAACAAATATCTTTATTTCTATCCATCCATCCATCCATCCATCTGTCCATCCATCTGTCTGTCTGTCTCCCTACCTATCCATCATCCATCCATCCATCCATCTATCCATCCATCCATCCGTCCATCCATCTGTCTGTCTATCCATGCATCTCTCTCTCTCTCTCTCTCTCTCTCTCTCTCTCTCTCTCTCTCTCTCTGTGTCTCCCCCTCTCTGTCTCTCCCTCTATCTATCTACCTAAATCAGCAAGTAGACTAATTTTTAGCAAAGGTATTTATCCAAATGGTATAGCAAAAATTATAGCTATAAAACATTGCCCCCATGGATCTGTGGTGCACACCCATAAAAACATACAAAGAGTATTCACAGGAAAAGAGTTCTCAAAAAGGGTCCGGTGTAGTGAGATACACATTGGCAAAGGCAGCTCACAATTATTGACATTGGAAGGCCTTGATTTCCTTTCTCTCCTCATACTGGTGTGCTTCTCTCCCCAGCTTCACTTGTTTACCAGAGGCCCCACTCCATGAAAGCTATTTCTTTTTTTTGGGGGGGGGGGACTGTCTTTCAGTATCTGCATTCATCTATCTCTGCTCCCTGGTGGATGCAGTATCTCTAACTCATTCAGTAGACCCAATGATAAAAAAGAAAAAAAAGACAAGAGGAACTCAGTATTTCTCCCCCTCCAGTCCCCTTAGGACCTTGGGATTCTCTTCCACTGAACACCCTGGAACCTGTACTCTTACTGTAATCTTGTACTTCTTCTCCTCCAAGGCCCATTCATTGGAAGCTTTTAGGCGTGTGGCTAACATGCTTGCTCATCCAATCACACTAATCCCCTTTTCACGAATTAGAGAATTTACAACTGATAAAGAAATTGCATCATAGGCTCACCTTATTTGAACCTTAAAAGTTCATCATTTGTGACTACATCAAATGACTTGTGTGTAGGGGGAAACCACATTTCCCCTCATTTCCATAGGCATTTCAGGTGTCGGTTGCAAGCCGAACAAAGATACCAAAGTAGAAGATGGAATATATTTACTGGGAACAGTAAATAGGATAGTTTGACTGAACTGAAGGGTTCAAGGAGAGGATTAAAGTAGAATCAGCCTAGAAAGAAAGGCTCAAGTCAGGTTGAAAACAGGGAGCCACTGAAGCTCTTTGAGCAGAGGAGTAACATGGTCAGACTCCTACTTCAGGAATATCTGTCAGGATTAGACAAAAGCAAGATTAGATGTAGGGAGACCAGTGATGAGACAATTAAAATTATTCATAGAAGAGGTGAGGAGGGTCGGAATTAGGCTGTGATTGTTCTGAGAGAGGACAAAATGGAGAGGATGTTATAGGTGTTACAGAAGTAGAATTGATAAGGTTTGCAATGGCCTGGAAATAAAAAGGAGAAAGGGTGAGTGAGTGAGTGAGTGAGGATGATTTGTAGGCTCTGAACCTGGAAGGATGATGGTGGCCTCAAAAGAAACAGTGAATTTAGGAGGAGGGTAGGGATTGAGATGAAACATAATGGTTCTGTTTTGAATTTTGAGATGCCTATGAGTCCTCCAAATGGATGTGCTTGGCAAACAGGTAGAAATGTGGGGTTGGTATTCAGGATGGGAGAGTGACTGAATATGTAGATTTGAGAGCCATCTTCATAGACATGATAGTTGACCCGATAGGAGGGTGATGAGATTAATGAGGGAGACAGAGAGAGATAGAGGGAGAGAGAGACAGAGAGATAGAGACAGAGACAGACAGACAGACAGGGGAGGAGAGAGAGAGACACAGAGAGACACAGAGAGAGAGAAAGAGAGAGAGAGAAAGAGAGAGAGAGAGAGAGAGAGAGAGAGAGAGAGAGAGAGAGAGAGAGAGAGAGAGAGATTGTTAGCAGCACATTTTGTGGTAAGAAAAGGCTAGAATCAAAGTGGATGGTGAGAAGGCAGAAGAGGGTGGAAGTTTTCCCAGGAGTCTGACTGTGAAAGAGAGGAGAGATATAGGATGAAACTTTGTGGAGATGGGAGGGTCAAATGAAGGTTTTCTAAGGATGCCGTGCTCTGATAAACTATTAGGAAAATGTCAGAGGACTCTTGTAAAGGACTAAGCATAGGCTGAAGTATCTTTGGATGTCTTCTCTATTCAGCTGGTTTTGCTCTTCTTGTCTTTCCCACAAATGTTCTTTTCTCTGAACTTTCTGCTCTGACTCTGAATCTTGACCTAGGTGGAATATGTATTTTATTCAGTGTGGATTTGTGTGTGTGAGTGTGTGTGTGTGTCTTGAGGTCATATGAATTTGTTACTCTTCCTTTCCATGCTGGGAATGGATGGTATCAACTTGTAGTCTGCAATCCAATTTTAGAGTCAGGTTTGCACATTCTCTCTGTGTCTCAGCCTCTCTTGAATGAAAGAATCTCAGACCTGGAAAGGATATGCAAGGGCACATAATCTAAACCCCGCTGACCTAACATTTGGCTCTACAACATTACGAGTCAGCTGTCATGTCATCTCTGTCTGTTTGGATTCCTCTTATAGCATATAAGCATACTAGTTTTTGATGTTTCTGACTTCCAGAAAGTTCTTTCTCATATTTAATTGATATCTGTATTCTTATAACTTCCTCAAATTAGTCCTAGTTCTGACTTCTGGGGTCAAATAAATTGAATCTAATCCCTTTTCTACACAGCAGTCGTTCAAGTATTTGAATATACTCATCGCATTCTTGCTGGTTTTCTCTTTTCCAGAATAAACATCTCTACCTTCTTCCACTAATCCTTTTCTGGTATAGTTGCAATCCCTTCATCACCCCTCAGTCATCATCCCAAGAAACAAGTCCTGTGGAGATGTTGGGATGTCAGCCCAGCCTCTCAAGACTCCAGAGAAGACCATTCTTGCCTCCAAAGTCCTTGGCACTGTCCAGTGGTTTAGCATCAAAAACGAAGATGATCATAATGCTGGAAATGACATTAAAGAAGATGAATTAACATGTATTTTGCTGCTGTACGCTAATGACCATAAGACCTTTCTATTTGATTTGCAACTGAAACCTCCTCAAGTGTTTTGTCTCCCCCTGCTAGAATCAGAGCCCTCAGGGAGAAGATTGTTTTCACTTTTCTACTTGTATCCTCCTTGCTTGGTAAGTAAGCAGTTGTATTTTTTTCTTTTCTCTTTCTTTTTCTTTCTTCCCTTCTCCCTCTTTTTCCCTTCCTTCCTTCCTTCCTTCCTTCCTTCCTTCCTTCCTTCCTTCCTTCCTTCCTTCCTTCCTTCCTTCCTTCCTTCCTTCCTTCCTTCCTTCCTTCCTTCTCTTCCCCTCTGTCTCTCTGTCTCTCTGTCTCTCTCTGTCCATCTCCCTCTCTCTCCCTCCCTCTCTGGGTAAAATCTGGCAACTGAATTTAAGACTCCAGATTTGGTCTGACCGGAGCAGAGTACAATGGAACTATGACTTCTATCATTCTAGACACAGTGTTTCTATTAACATAGTCTAAGATCACATCAAGTTCTTTTTGTCTTCCAAGTGATACTACTAGTTAAGCTTACAGTCCCTCAGAACTCCTGTTTGTTTTATATGCACAGTTGTCTCACCTTCTCTCTCATCCCTCTCTAATCCTATATTTGTTTAGTTAATTTTTTTGAAAACAGGATGAGGTCTTTCATTTGTATTTCATTGACATTCTTCTTATATGGTTCTTCTTATGACCCAATAGATTTGTGATCATATCAGTATGTGTATTTGCTTCATCAATATAGATTTCAACTCATCCTGTGTCATTCTTGTCCATGTTCTTTGATCACATTTTGTGGTAGGATCCACTCAGCATGCCTAATTTTGAGACCTTTTAGGTCTTTGGGCATTAACTCAGGTATCAGTGTGGCGCCCACTCTAGCCATCTGCTGTACCTCACGTCAGCAAATAACCAACTACTTTCTTTTCTGATCATAACTTTTCTGGTAATATAGTTTATATGTGCTTGGGGGAAAATAATCGAACATTTTGATATACAAGTTTCTTTAGGACCACTAAGGTAAGCTGGTGGATATGGGAAAGGTGGTGTTACCTCACCCTCATTCTTTACCAGTTTCTTCCACGTGGTAAGCTTAGGGGAGAGAAAATGTCAATAGGAAATGAAAGGAAAAAAGTCATTCACCTATGCCCTTCCATCAAAGTACTGAGTGTATAGATGCTAATCCTTAAATAACCATTACATTCTTTCACAAGGATATTATTTTATCTGGTACATAAAGTTTTATAATGAAAGTTGTAATTTTTTTCTTTGCTTTTGTATAACGTCAGGCAAAGGGGAAAATGTTGAGAGTATTAAATGCACCATATAAGGCTAATTATACTATAAATCTCTGAACCATCCAGACTGAGAGCAGGTAGGTAGATGGAGGGAGGTAGGGGCACCTACAGGAAAGATTTTAGTTTTTACTCGTGGGAGATGATATTGAATAGAATTGGACATTTCCTTAAATGGATTCAATGGCATGAATATAATAAAAGAAAAAGAAGAAAGAAACTATAATTTTAGCAGTGGGTACTCTCCTTCCACTAGCATAAATCTCACCCTTTCTACACATGTTCTTCTTGCACAAAATGTTCTGTGTTTGGACTCTGCATTTTCAGTGGCTATCTTCCACATCTAGAGTCCTCTCTCTTCTCAAGTCTCAGCTAAAATCCCACCTTCTTCAAGAAGCATTTTCTATACCTGCTAAATGCTCATGATTCCCCTCTGTGATTACCTCCAATTCATCCTGACTTGTTTGTCTATTTCTCTCCCCTACTAGGTTGGGAAATACTTGAGGATAGGGACCTTTAAAAATCTTTTATACTCTGGCCTTAATACAATTCCTGGTATATCATGGGTGCTAAAGAAATACTTGGTGATTTTACTTTTTATACAGTAGGGAGCCTTGTGAGCTACCGTGTTCAAAGAAATGATAACAACAACAAGAAATCTATCCACTGGTGACCATTTTCCAGGTGATGAATCTCCATGAATTTAGGTTCGTCCTCAGACAACATACCCCCAGTCCAGAAGCCTGACTGGAACACTTTTTCAGCTTGACAGGATCTGTCTGAGATTTTTTTTGACAAGCAAAGCTTTTGAGAATTCAGGATTCATGCCAAGGCCAAGATAAGGCACTGGAGGAAGACAGAGAGAGTGTAGGAATTAGAAACACAACCTTCAGGCTGGTGCTCTTGCCTCTGCACTCACCGTGAGACCACAGAAGCTAGAACTGGAAGAGGCCTTACGAAACTCTGGATCCAACCTTGTCATTTTATAGATGAGGAAAGTGACTTCCCAAGCAGTTATTAAATAGAAAATCTGAGAACCTAGGTATTCTGACTCAATCAATCAGTCAACTATCATTTTCTAAGCATCAGAACATACTATATATCAGGCATTATACTAGGATCTGGAGATACACATTTTAAGACTATATGACTTCTCTGAGAGGAAGTGCAGGCCAGGGAAGAGAGGTTTAGTCTGAAGAATCATAAGGATTGTGGGTGTAGGAATAGGACCTTTGATTGTCATGCCCTTTTTAACAGTATTGGTAACATGAATTTGAGCAAGAGGTAGACGGGATCATGGTATGCAGAGCAGCAGAGCAGACAGACTAAATGGGGTCTGATAGCCTGGTAGATGACTGGGTAAGATGCAAAATTTATTCTAGGGTCATCTAGATATAATTGAGGAAAGTGAATTTTCATTCATTTACTCAGTGAAGTAGGGGAATGCCTGCTAGGGTGATACACAGCAAGGACTTGCAGTGCCTTAGGGCTGATGGGAAAGCCGGGCAGGAACTGTGCAGCACTAACAAAGTAGGCTTTGGTTATACCAGTATTTGGACTAGCCTATGGAGGATGAGCTTATGATCTAATACTTTTATTCAATTAGAAAAAGTAGTTATGTTATGCATTTGAACAATAGTCCGCAGAACATTAAATATGAAATAAAACTAGGAGGATAGTGACTTCTCCCAGGACCTTTTCTATCTGACTTCAATTGAAAAAGATGAGAACAAAATGCATAATAATTATCATATGCATAAGCACAATCATGAGGAAATGGTAGAAAGCATGCCAAAAAATAAAATAAAATTAACACCCAAACCGACAACAACACCAAAAATCAAACAAGTCAAATCACAACACCATAGGTTGCAAAAATTTAGTATACCCTAAGCCTAGAAAGACATAATCACATTGCCAAAACATGTACTGTAAGCTCTTCATTCTCCACAAACAGAGATGACAAATCCCAGGGGCCCTACAAAAAGAAAGGAAAATCCCTTAAAAATAAACCCTCAAAATTAAAATAAAAATATCCTTGGAAATTCAACAAGTAGACTGTACTGGAAGTAGGGCATAATCATATACAAAACTATTTCCCGTAATTGCTTGGACGTAACATTGACTCATAAAAATTTAAAATATAATAAATTTTGCATTCTGAACATTCATAACTGACAAATTATATGCAATGAAGCCATGGAGACTGGGCCTGTGATTTCCTTGGTATAGGGAAATCCCAGGTAAGGAAATACCCTCTACTAATTCAGGTCAATAACTTTTCTACAACTTCCAGTCTTAGAGAGTTGCTGAGATTACTGACAAATTAAGTGACTTACCCAGGGTCATGTGTCTCATATGTGTCAGAGGCAATAGTCAAACCAAGGTCTTTTTGATTTCAAGGAAGATTGTCTGCTATGCTGTGCTGCCTTGACATGGAATGAAAAACATTAAAAATTAGAGCTTAATTTCTTCTGTTAGATTCCTAACAGAAGAAATCACAATTATACGGCAACAGAATGAAATGCACATCATCCTCATCATCCTGTCTGCCATTGGAGGTATCTTGAAAATGCTTTCAGAAACCCTACAAAAGATGAGTTTATACCCCAAACATTTTATTTAATTGCAAAAGTAGTGATTTTTATCCATCTGCATAATAATCATCCAAACATTAAATATAAAAGAACCAAAACAGGGTAAGAACTTGCCTTAGAAACATCTCCATCCGAACACCAGCAAATACAAGGAAAGTGAAAATAATCATGGTAGTGATGATGGTAATGGTAAAGGTAATGATGATGTTTACACACATATATACACACACATGTGCATGTGTGTGCATGTGCGCATATGTGCGTGTGCATGTATGTGTGTGTGTATGTGTGTGCATCACCCGAGACTTACAAAACATTTACGCTGATCTCATTCAATCTTCACAAACGCCTTGTGAGGTTAACTTCTCTAGGTATTATTATCTCCATTTTACAAATAAAGAAACTGAGAAAGGCTGTCACACGGCTAATAAGGGTTAAGGGTAGGACGTGAACTCAGGGCACATTGATTTTAGGACTTGGGTGTAGGGAGGGCAGGGTGAACTAATGCAAATATTAAAAATCCAGTTTTTCATCATTTGATTAGTAAATAACCTGTCAGTGCCCAAAACACTGAACTTAAAGTCAGAAGACTTAGGTTCAGGTCTTTGTTCTGCCCCGTATCAACCCTGTAACCTTGGGCAAGACACCTTAACTCCCTCATTCTAATTTTCTTGATTTGTAAATGTTGGGAGATGATCGTGGTGATGATCCAAACCTGTGATTTTATATGTCTAGGGAACTGATGGAGAGAAGACTCATGTTCCCCAAATAACCAACTACTTTCTTTTCTGATCATGACTTTTCTTGGTGATATCATTCAAATCAGTAAGCACCCTGAAAATTATGGTAGTAGAGAGTTAGTTACCCAAGGGTTCTGAGAAGTCAAATGACTTGCCTAGGGTGAGATGGCTAATACATCAGGGGTAAGACTTGAACCCAGGTTTTTCTGATTCAGGGTTGAGTTTTTATTCAGTACTCTTTGCATTACCTGCCTCACAGAGGTCTTGGGAAGTTCGCAAGCAATAATGTATATAAAAGGCTCTGTAGCCCTAAATATCAGTTGTTTTTGTCATTATTATGTTAAATCCTATGAAGGTGGTGAGGTTGGATCTTTCTTTTTGAATGCTTCTATCTCCAAGGTGCTGAGCATTTTTAGGAAGCTTTCTATGTGGTAGACTGAGCAGCATTTGGGAGTCCCTACCATATCTGAACATTTTTCAAATGTCTGAGGTTTGGCAAAACCTAAAGCATGGTTTGGAAAAGTACCGCCCTCTGTTAATTTCCAAATCACATGTGCTTTAAGGGACATTTGTACCGTCTGGTAGAGATTCATTTACATTTAACTCATCAGAATATTGTTTTGTAAACTGTATTCAGTGTCCAAGAAACTCTTGCAGATGGCATTTTTCCCTTGACCTGGTGCATCATGCTTTGTAATGTTGTGAGAAGCTTAGTGTTGAAAAAAGCTTAGACTCCCTTCTGGACAGTGCAGACTGTCCATTGCCTTAGGTGGAATTTCAAAGTTGGCAAAGTACACTGTCCTCAGGGCTAATAATTACCATACTTAACCTTTTGTGGGAGTTAAGAGTATTCTAGAAGTTATAAAAATAATCTTTTTGGGTAATAGTGGAGCTTATTTTATGAAAATGTTTCAAAGCCATCCCAGCATTGCCACTTCTTATGGTTTTGTTACAAAGGCCTCTGGGAAGTTCATTTCTATTTCCCTGGATGCACAAATTTACCACATACTGGCAAACTTCACATATAAAGTTAGATCTGAGACCTCCAGCAGAGAAATAACTTTATTTTCTTTCTCATCAGGAGGTATCAGTCATTTTAAACCACTATAATTAGATGGGTTAACATTCCATGGTCAGGTTAAAAGTATCTCAATAACTTGTGAAAAATGGCCCATGTGTATTGCCTCATGAAATCTGGTAAGAATTTGAATGAGAAGGTCTGAATGTTACAATGGGGTCTTTTTGTGACTGAAGCCCCTTTGAGTGACCTGCTAAAAGCATGGCAGCTCATGAATTCTTGATGTACTTTGTTTTTTTTTTTTTTTTTTCAAAATTTCATTCTTTAAAGGGTGGAAGAAGTGGGAAGAAGACCTGCTTTTTTGATTCTGGCCACGCAGGAGCAATTGATAGTCAAAGAAGAAATGACAAGATCTTTGTGAGGAAGTGAGCGTCTCTGTCCTAAGCGCTGGTAGGAAAGGGAAAGTTGAGCACAGTCTCATTTGAGCCCAAGATTCTGGGAGAGCAAATTTCAAAGAGTTCAGGGAGAAAGATGGGTAAAATCTCACGGATTAAAAATCTAGGGTGGCTAGGTGGCTCAGTGAATAGAGCACCGGCCCTGGAGTCAGGAGTACCTGAGTTCAAATCTGGCCTCAGACACTTAACACAAAAAACTAGCCGTGTGACCTTGGGCAAGTCACTTAACCCCAACTGCCCTCCAAAAAGCAAAAAAAAAAACAAAAAAAAAACCCCAAAAAATCTAGATGGGAAGTCAGCCCAGGTGGGACTAGAAGTTAAAAATGCACAGACATAATTCCAAGGAGCAAAAAAGGTGGAAAGCTGAAGAAAGATCTCAGTTTGGATTCACTCTCCCTACAGTTTCTTTCTTCTGAGGTTATTTCTCTTTTCTTCTGTGTGTGTCTTTTTCATTCAGTTGTTTGCATATTATCTTTCTCATGCCTGCCTTGAGGGCAGGCACTGTACTTTTTGCCCTTCTTTGAATTCCTAGTGCTTAATGCAGTGTCCATATAGTAAGTGCTTGCTTAGTTGTCGCCTAATCAATCAACTCAGATTTAAAAGATATAGGAAAATGAAGCAAGGACTGGTAATAGAGGATTAATATGAGGGATAATATTCCTCTAAGAGTAGTGCTGTTTGTTTAGCTATCCTCAGTTGCATTGGATTTTTTGTATCTCCTTTCTGGGGTTTTCTTGACCAAGATAATGGAATTGTTTTCCCTTTCCTTCTCCAACTCATTTTGCAGATAAGAAAACTGAGGCAAGAAGGGTTAAGTGATGTGTCTAGGGTCATACATCTAGTAAGTGTCTGAGGCCACATTTGAACTCAAATCTTCCTGACTCTAGGTCAGCACTTTATCCACTTTATTTCCCTTTGAAGGTCATATGCTTTTGCGTTGGAGTTAGTTTTTTTTTTTTCTTTTTTCGTTATTTGCACCAGTTCCCTAAACCTTTAGGTCATTTTGGAAATAGATATGGTTTTGACCACATTAAGCTGCATTCTGTGGATGGGGTGGAAGTATGAATTGCTGATTTTGCTTTGTTTTGTGCTTAAGCTAAAGTTTTGGGGTAGATGGATTTGAGCCATTCTTGAGGACCAACTACCACAAACAGGCAGAGGAACACAGTAACCATGGGAGTAGCAGCACCCTACAGACTAATGGTCCTGCTTCCAGTCTAGCTCTCAAAGCCATTAGTGGGGAAGCAGCTTCTGTGGAGGGGGGCGGCCATTCCTATCAACACCCCTCCGGCAACATGTGCTATGAAAGTCAATCCACCACCGGCATCTTGACCACCATGTCTCCTTTGAACTTGATGGAGTTATCCCAGGATCCTGGACCCAAGAACCCTGGGAATAGTAATGCTTACAGCATGGTACCCAAAACCATCATCCTGGGAAACAATCCTGTGGATGTGTAGCCTGGTAACTACTCTTGCAAATGGTGTAGCCCCAGCTACTCAAGAGGCGGAAGAGGAGGCCTTGCCACCAAAGTCCCTTTGGTTCATTCAATTTAGTTGGATCTGGCTCTTTGGAGGTTTTCTTGGCAATGACACTGGAATGGTTTGCTGTTTCCTTCTCTAGTTCATTTTACAGATGGGGAACTGGAGTAACCAGGATTAAGTGAGTTGCCTAGGGTCACACAGCTAGTAAGTGATTTGAACTCAGGTCTTCCTAATTCCAGGCCCATTGTCAATGGTTCAAAGTTGAGGACTGATACAACTTTATTAGTGAAAATGACATTATTAAAATTATCATCTGATTTGCTGCTACGCCCTTAGGATTATGAGATCTTTTCATCTGATTTGTACTGAAACCTTCCGTATATACTCTTTTCTCCCTTAGAACATGAGCCCCTTAAGAGCAGGGAATATCTTAGTATTCTATAATAAATGCTTCATTCATCCAATTATAATATACGACCCACCCATCTCAATCTATCAGCCAATGAACATTTAACCATTAAGCTCCTACTATGTACTGGGCACAGTGCTAAGTTAGCACTGAGGATACAAAAGGAGGCAAAAGGCAGCTCTTGTTCTCAGGGGTTTTACAATCTAATCTCACGAGGTTGTTATTTTTAAAAAGTGCTGTGAAAACAAACTGTAAAATGCACGTGTTAGGCCTTCTTATTGTTTGCTTGTCTCAGCACTTGGGTGACCCTACCTTTTGCCATTGGATAAATCCAGTTTCAGGTTCAAGACTATGTGAATTCTGTGGGTAGGATGGATCATTGTTCAATAAACATTTATGAAGGGCCTGCTATGGACCAGTCACTATGCTAACCACTGGAGAAACAAACAAATCAAAAGGCAAAAGCTGGTTTCTGCCCTCAAGGTGTTCATCATCTAAGGGATCGATATCATGCAATTTGGAGCGGGAAGGCTTTGATTTTACAGATGAAGAAACCTAGGTCCGGCTGAGACAGGGTGACTTTCCTAAGGTTGGGCAGGTGGTGAGTAGCAGCCAGGATGAGAACCAGTCGTTTCCCAGGTTCCCTGACTCACAGGGCACTCCTCCTGCCCGCCCTGAACCCCACTGAGCAGTGTTCTGACCCAGCCTTCAGACTGAGGCTCTCAGCCCAAGGTGGTGGGCTTGGCCCCAGCTCTTGAGACGCTTCTTGGAGGCTTCTGGGACACGATCATATCTCTGAAGCAGCAGGGCACTGGGCCGACAAACAGATGGCACCATTGGGGATGTTTGTACAGACCTGTCCTCAGTTACTTTCTCTTTGTTTCACACAGACACCAGGCTAGTGAGGTTGTTTATCAGGGCAACACCTTGTTTTAGCCAGAGGTGATGCAGCAGGGCAGACAAGGCCCAAATTGCCTAACTAGCTACACGTTACTAATACACACTCCCAGACAAGACCAGATGATAAGCACCTGCCTGGGAGAAGATCTGGACTGATAAACTTTCATAAGAAGGGGGTGGGAGTTCCCCGGAGAAGGGACCCACAATCTACAAAGGCTTCATCTAAGATTAGGCATGTTACTAATCTTTAAAGAATATGAGATAGTGTAAAAACGGATTCTATATAAACTCAGTGGGCTTGAGTGTGCTGGAATCTTAAGTGGTTGGTCTGGAGGATAACCTAGAATGGCAGAGTCCCGACATATCAGCTCTGAGAGTGACCATGAACGTTATAGGTGAGCCCGGCCCCTAATTCATCATTGTTGCCGTCACTGTTATGGTCCATTGATGTTTTTTGCTTCTATACTACCTTAATTTCCAAACGTGTCTGTTCCTCTTCCTTCATCTAGACAGTCACTTTTTATACCAATAAACAAACAAAAACCAGTTCAGCAAAACTAATAAATACGTTAACTGTTTTTGAAAGTATATGTAATATTTTATATCCCTAGAATTCTACCTCTGCAAAGAATGGAAGGGGGTACATTTATATAATTTCTTTTTTGGTGCTGAGCTTGATCATTAAATTAAAATTACACAACATTCATTCAGTTCTGATTTTTTTTGTCCTTGTTTAAGTTAATCTACATATTGTATTCCTGTTTTCTTTCCATCGGTATGATGGGAGCAATATCCTATACCCATCCCACCCCACTCTGGTCCATGGTAGTTGGACTAGGTTTTCCTTAAAAGACATTTAAGCCATCCTTGGGACTGGACGCGAATGGCCCAGGGAACCTACATCACTTCCTGGTCACCAAAAGGAGCCATGTGATCCAAGTGCTATCTGAAGTCTAGGTGGAGGACAGCAATGCACAGAAGCAGAACTTTCTTCAGCACAATGGCCTTGAGCTCCATGCAATGCATATCTGCTGAACATCCTTCATTTGCTATAGTTACGTAAATCTCTCTCACTCTCCTCGTCTCTGTCGTCTGTCTGTCTCTCTGTTGAATGGTTGACAAATGTCACATTTTGATCCAATAATGACCATAAACTACGAGGGGACTCACTTGAGTCAAGCTTAGACCACAGCAACTGGTTCCTATGAGCCTGCCCCTAATTCTCTGTATTTTTGACATTTATCATTTTTCATAGTATAGTCATATTACAGTGCCCTGATTTGTTTGGACATTCCCTTGTCATTCCCTTGTCCCTCTGCCCATCAGTTCCTTCTCAAAACCAATATGTAGGATCGTAGCGTAAAGAGACTCCACTATAGCTTATGCTGAGTAACCAAAATGTTTTGGCAAAGTGATATATTGTATATATGTAATATATATTTGTATATAATGTGTGCATGTATATATGTATGTACATATACCCCACACGATGTACACACACACACACACACAGACATATACATACACACATATAGAGTTGGGAAGAACTAGGTTCAAGTCCCACTTATGACATATTTGAGTGTGCGGCTCTGGGCATGTCAATTAACCTCTCAGTATCCTAGGAAGATGCTTAAGTTGCAGAGAAGGATTGGTAGAGGGAAATTCTTCCCCTAGGAGTTTCCTGGCCCAGTGACATCTCAGTCCAAGACCCTGTCCTTCCCTATGGAATCCTCATCTTCGCTGGCTAAGTCATAACCAGGCAAGGTGCACAATGATGACAAAGGCGCTCTGGAGCTCAGGGCTCCCCGGTCATTGACTCCCACACTCTCCTGCTGGTCACCTGGGAGCAGCTGGGAAGAAAGGTGCCGGAAGTGTCTTTGGCCTGGTTTTAAGTGTGTTGTCTTTGTGGCTTGTTTTCTTGCTTTTTAAAAAGTTGTTTTGTTGTTTTTTCAGTTCTGAACTTAACAAGCATTAACTGAAATGAGCACTTCCATATAGACAGCAGAATGGAAAAAGGCCTGTACATGAAAGCGCAAGTATCTATTATACAGAGTTTTCTTTTCTTTTAAAGTATATAATAAATTCAGCATGTGACGTTCAAAGCTGCCCTGTCCATCATTCTTTTTTACCGTCCTTTGTTTCTTGTCCGTGTATTTAAAAACGTTTCAATAAGTCTCTTCTCCCTTTTTCCCTCCCCCTCTCCTCCCTTCTTCTCATTTCCCCTTCTCTCCTCCCCTCCTCTCTTCTCATCTCCCTTTTTCACTCCCCTCTTCTCGCTTCCCGTCTCTTCTCCCCTCCTTTCTTCTCTTCTCCTCTTTTCCCCTCCCCTCTCTCCTCCTCTCCTCCCATTTCCCCCTCCTCCTCTCCTTCCCTTCCCTCCCCTCTCTCCCTTCCAACTTGGTTACTTCACAACATTATTGTTATTGTATAAATTATGCTTCTGGTTCATACGAGTCATCCTAGGTTTCTCTCAAAGATTTTTTTTCTTATTGTATAGTAATTCACCATTACATTAATATTCAGTAATTTGTTTAACCATTCCAAACTGATGAGCACGTTCTTGGTTTTAAGTTCCCGCTTCTGCAAGAGAGGGTTACAATAAATATTTTTGCACATCTGGGCTTTTCCCCCCTCTTTCTTTCGTCTATTCGGCATATGGGCCTACCAATAGTTATCAGTAATCCTTAGGCCATGAACAATTAGGGACTTTGGGGGTAGGGTTCTAGGTGCTTTCTAGACCGTCTGGGCCAGTTCTTGTCTTTGCTAGCAGTTTGTTAGCATGCCCTCCCTGCGGCCCTTCCAAAATGATTTCCCCTTTTTGTCATCTCTTCCAGTCTGCTTAATGTGAGGTAGGACTTTGCAATGTGGGTTTAGTTTGCATTTCTCGGTCAGTGACTGGGGACACTTTTTTCATGCATGTCCGGTAGCTTGAATTGCTCCCTTTGAAACTGAACTGTTCGTGTTCTTGAACTCTTTGACTCCTTGACGGCCTTCTGAGGAGCGGCTCTGCACGAGAGCCTCTTGTGCTCTTGCCGCTGTTGCTTGTGTACAAGCCTCACGGTCTGTTTTGTCTCTGTCATCAACATTGTCAAATTTGAAAGAGCAAAGCTTGTAGTGAAACAATAAATCTAGAGCTATGAGGGGTCTTAGAGGTTTAGTTCAGCTCCTTCATTTTAGAGGCAAGGAAATGGGGTCAGAGAGGTCGGTGATCCTTCAAGGTCACGCAAGTACTCAGTACTAGAATGCGGACTGTGAGCTGGGCAGTGCCCTGGATAGAGCAGAGGCCTGGAATCAGGGAGACCTGGCTTCAAAGTCAGCCACAGGCCCTTCTTAGCTGCACGGCCCGGGAAAGTGACTTAATTTCTGCCTTGGTTTTCTCATGTGTAAAATGGGGACACAAAAAGCATCTGCCTCACAGGGCTGTTGTGGGGATCAGAGATCAGTGTAAGCGCTTCACACGATGTCTGGCATGGTGCTTAATGAATGCTTGCTCCCTTCCCTCTCCCATTTCTCCCTGTGATTCCAACGTTAGAATTCTTCCCACTTTCTATCAGAATCTCTATTCACTGCTCAATCACTGTTCCCTTTGGAATAAAGGGTATTTAATGGTAGAGAGAAATTACATTGGTGGTCTTAAAGGTAGAGATAGTGTTTTTGGTGTATATATATATATATATATATATATATATATATACATATACACACATATATATGTGTGTGTGAGCATATGTATATGTAAATTTATGTGTATATGTAAATGCATATGTAAATATACATGTAAATGTAAATGTATATGTAAATGTGTATGTGAATGTATGTATATGTGTATATGTATATTTATATGTATTTGTAAATGTATATGTAAATGTATATATATGTGTATGTGTAAATATGTGTATGTGTATGTGTATATGTAAATGTATGTGTAAATGTAAATGTATTGTATGTATAAATGTAAATGTATGTGTATATGTAAATATATGTATGTGCAAATGCATTTGCATATGTGAATATATGCATATGTAAATGTATATTTAAATGTATATGTATGTGTAAATGTATATGTGTATACATACATGGACACACACATATATGTGTATGTATACACACATATATATCTCATTTTGTGGTTGATTCATCAATACATATTAGGTTCATCATATATATATATATCAGGTCCAGACTACCACAACAAAGCAAGTCAGACAAATTTTTGTTTCCCAGTGTGTATAAAACCTATGTTTGCACTATGTACTATATAATAATTTTTATGTCATCTAATGTGTGCAATAGTATTATGAGTAAAAAACATACATTCATTAATTAGAAATACTTTACTAAAAATATTCACCAACATCTGAGCTTTCAGTGAGTTATAATCTTTTTGCTGGTACAGGGTCTCACCCCGATGTTGATTGCCACTGTCTGCTCATCGTGGTGGTTGCTGAAGGTTGGGCTGGCTGTGGCAATTTCTTAAAATAAGAACACAATAAAATTTTCCATTGGTGGACTCTTCCTTTCACTTGAAAACTTAGAGGTTATTAATTGGACTAATTTCAACATTGTTGTGTCTCAGGTAAAAGGGAGGTCCAAAGAGAGGGAGAGAGTTGGAGTGGCCAAGTGGAGCAGTCAGAACTTACACAGTTAAATTTGCTGTCTTACATGGGCACAAAACAATTACAGTTGTAACATCAAAGGTCACTGATCACAGGTCGCCATAACAAACATAATAATATTGAAAAAGTTTGAAATATTTTGAGAATTACCAAAATGTAGCACAGAGACAAATTGTGAGCACATGATGTTGTAAAAATTGGTTTGTTCAATGCAGGGGTGTCACAACTTGTAACAAGAACCCAGCAAAGACAACACAATATTTGTGAAGTGCAATAAAATGAGATATGCCTGTATGTATGTGTGTATGTGTGTGTGTGTGTGTGTATAGAAATATGTACACAATTCTACAAGAAAAGAACTGAGATCAAAATGATAATTAACTATGATTATAGAAGTCTGATTATGGGGAATAATGCCCACTTCAAGGCAGAAGGGTTTTTGGATATGACCAATGAAGGAGTTAGTTTTGTTTTACTATGGTTATTTGTTACAGGGGTTTTGTATTTCTTTCCTCCCTTCTTCCTCATCTTTGTCTTCTTTCTTTGTTTCTTTGTTTCTTTCTTTCTTTCTTTCTTTCTTCCTTCCTTCCTTCCAACTCAGTGGTAAGAGGGGAGTGGAAGAAAAAATACTCAAAGATTAAATATATGTATACATATAAGAAATTAAAATGACTGAAAAGATACATTAATGGGGGAAAACATCAATATTTCAATAATTATAAGCATATTACATCTTTCCTGATGCAAATCCAGCTGTTTCCAATGTGCTGACCAAATTGGGATTGACTGGGAGTTCTCCCTGTTGAATCTCATGCCAGAGATTGAGGTTCATGCAGGGCTCAAGGAAAAGGAATCACTGTTTTTGCTCTGCATAGTCATAGTGGGAACTAGGCCTTTTATGTGAACTCAGAGCCATCTGTGTACCGTGTACCTTGGACTCTTGCCTGACCTTTGACCACGTGTGCCTGTTTTTCCCTTTGGATCTCAGTGCTCTCATGTGGTCAACCCACATTTTCAGACCCAGGCATGTCTTCTGACTCCCTCGCTGCATGATAACTAACCCTCTGATGTCTTCTGACCCTCTGGTTATTTCAGTCCTGCTTTCTGAATGAGGCAAAAAGAAGTCTCCAAACTAAAAGGTAGGAAGCAGATGGAACCCAGCTTTGTAGAGTTTTGGGTGGTTAGGATGGTCATCCTTGGTTTCCTTCAAGAGTCAGCTTAAGCATTACCTTCTCCAAGAACCTTTCCTGATATCTGGGCTGGTTCTCTCCCTCCCCAAACTACTTGTATTTATCTTGTACATATCCTGTACATACTTTTTAATATAAATGTTGTCTCCCAGGTTAGACCTTAAGGTCCTGGAGGGCTGGGAGTGTTTTCTTTTTGTCTTTGCTTACCCGGTGCTTAGCATCATTCTTGGCACTGAGTAGAAACTTAATAAATGCTTGTTGATTCATCAATACACATTAGGTTCTCATAATTTTGTTGGATTTTTAGGAGTTTGCAAAAATACTTTTCTCTTAACATCTCTTTGAGTTTTGGGGAAACTATGGTTTCAGAGAGGTCAAATAGCTTGCCTGTGGCTTCTAAGTCAGGACTAAGATGCTGATTTTGTGAGACTGATGAGGTGCAACTTCTGGGAACTCCCTTGAGCTCTCCTTGAATCTTCCTAAGGGAAAGCATTTGCCTAAGGTTATGGGCCTTAAGTTGTGTCTCTGCCCAAGTATTTAGCCCTCCTTCCTTCCAATAGTTTCCCCACTCTCTAACTGGCCTGGCCCACCATTGTCTATGGTCTCCAGGTAGCCTCCAGCAACTTCCCACCCTTAATCACTCATTACTGGAGTCCAATCCCATCTCGACCCCTGAAGACCCTCCCCAAACTCTTCCTCCAGACCGCCCCTAGATTCTTCCCCCAACCTTTCTGTAAGTAGAATCCTATCTCCCCTCCTTGTGGTATGAAAGTGCCATAGAATGACCTAGCATAGACTGGCTCCTTAAGAGTCTACCCTGTATGGTGAACTTTTAATAAACTTTCAATAAACTTTACTTTTCTTTAGCTAAGAAGGAACCAGCATGTTGATATTTTGTGGTCTCAGGCAACCTTAACCTTCTTTGGGTAAACCTCTTCAAAACCAAGTTCAGTTCTTCTACCATGACAGTCTAAAGGAAAAGATTTGTGGGGTTTTTTTTTTGTTTGTTTGTTTGTTTTTACTATGAAAGATTAAATTTTGACTCAGTATAAGTAAATCTCAGGGGAGCAGTGCTAGAGTCAGCTAGCCTAAGAACTGTACTGATACCTGCACTATTAAAAGACTTTGTGGAACACCTCTAGGGTTTTGAATAGATTCTCTATGGAGTAAACACAGGAGGACCAGGATGAGAGGAATGAGAATGGATGAAATGCTAAGGATAAGTTGTCATCTGTACTGGTAAGGAGGAGTACTTTGACAAAATCATACCTTCACTGATATGCTGAAGTGTAAATGTAAAGAAGAATTTCCTAACATCTAGAGCTCTCCAAGACTGAATGGGTTCTGTTTCAAGATAGTGAGCTCCCTGTCAGTGGAGATGTTGAAGCAGAGTTTGGATGATGTCAGGGATCCTGTGAAGGAGATTCCTGAACTGAGGAAGAGGGTGGACTAGATGAATTTTATGGCCAGGTCTGTTTCTAAGATGGATTCTACTCAAGGCTACAAAAGATATCAAATGTTTAGATAACAGAGATCCAGTATGTGAAAACATCTCAAAACTGAGAAAAGGGTTTCCATAGGCAAGGATTCATCATTGTTATTATTCCTAGATGGTGGCATGTGGTGGAAAATGAGGACATCTTTGGCATTCTTTGGACTTGCCCATGATTTTCTTTGCTTTCAGTTTGTCCTGAATTGTGCTGCTTTGGTCTGATCTGTTGGGAAAGCAGAGAACGCAAGAGTTCGAGTTCATGAGAGATAACCAAACACCGGGGCCAAAGTGCAGACTGGCATCGGGCACTGTATATTTGCGCTGCACAAATTAAATGGATATCCCTCTGCTAATCACAGTGGCTGATGTGTGTTTAATTGGCTTCTTAATTAAACATGCTGTGCTAGGAGTAGATGTATTGATATGGTCTAAATAGCTTTGTTGAAAATTGAGTGTGTGTTCTAACAGTAGCAGGGCTATTTGTCTCACTGACTATGAGAGGAGTTGTTGCAAAGAGTTCAGACAAATGCTTTCTCTGTGTCCTTATGCACTTGGGAGAGGAAACAGCTATAGTTTTGGCCTTCAGTTTCATTGTCTATAAAATGGGGCACCAGTGTCTGCAAGCCTTGCTTCAGAGAGGCTTTGGAAGGATCCTAGGAGATAATGGATAACAAGCACTTGGCAATCATAAACCGCTGCATCTCGTTCCTATTTCTAGGAAATACTTCTAGATTTCCTGGTCAAGGCAGCCTTGAACGAGTGTGGGGTTAGATTCAGTCAGCATTAAAAAAAAACTTTATTCCTAGAATCACAGAAGCAGGATGACAAAGTAGAGAATGTTTCTGGGGTTGGATTCAGGAGACCTGGGTTCAAATACCGAGTGAGACACTTGACCCTTATAGCTTAACTTGTCAGAGACTCAGTTTCCTCACCTGTAAAATGTGGTTAATAATGTTTGTGCTACTGTGAGGAAAGCACTCTTAACCTTAAAGTATTATGGAAACATGAGCCATTATTATAGAACATGAAATGATAAACAAGGTAATTTAATCTACTCTCCCTGGAAGAAGAATCTGCTAGCCAGCATGTCTGGCAAGTCATTATATGGCTTCTTCTTGGACCAGTTCAGTCACAGGGGAGCTCACTTCCTTTCTTATGGTTTTGGTTACTTCTGATTATCAAGAAATTCTTCCTAGCATCAGAATGAAATCTGCTTCCCTAGGACCTCTACCTGCTAGCCTGCATTCTGACTCCGATGCCCCACAAAATAATTCTAATTCGTCTTCTCCACAGCAACCCTTCAGGTACTTGAAGACAGCTCTCATGCTCACCCCCACCGCCCTCCCCATATTTTGTTTCCCAGGTGAAACATCACCAGTTCTTACCCCCATAGTGCTTCTTGATTCTAGATATCCATGGTTAGATTTACTTTGCTTTTACTAGTAGTGTCAGAAGATAACAAAGGAAAGAACATTGCTCACAGAAATGTTTGAGGCTCTATGCAAGAGATGGCAACTGTTGATCATGTAATTCTGTATTCAATTAGACATTCTCAAATAGAGATAATTGAAAAATCAGAGACTCCTCATCTGGAGGGGTACACTATTGTCTCAATATCTCTTTGGTTCTATTTGAGCCCCATGGCTGAAAATTCCTTCCGGTAGTCAGAGGTGCACAACACACGTCACTCATGACCATGCATCTTGGCAGAGTGTGTAGCACTGTCTGTGTTTTGTGTTTTGTGTTTTCAGGGATTCCAGGGAGCCTCCTTTGTTACCCAAATTTTCCCACTACTTGTCACAATACCTGAGACTCTACCATTAGTGATTAATTTCTTTGGCTTTTCAGCTTTGGGGACATATTAACGATTCTTTTGAAATGCAAATGTTCCTGGAATGTGACATAACAGCAGCACCTGAGGAAGTGAGGGAGCCACAAATGCTGATAAAAGACTTTGGAAGGAGAAGTGGGATGACACAACATAACCTTCTTCCAAAACGAAGGACAAATGACAACCACAACCACAATAGCAATGAGGGAGGCAGAAAGCTCTATGTCATCGGTGTTCCTGTTTTTACAGAGAAAGGATGAGCATGTGCCAGGAGAGCCATAGAGGAGTTTTTTGCATTGGGAAAGAATTGACTTCACTGATGTCTGAAGAAGATGTCAACTCTATAATGTTATGAAACTGGATCAACTTTTCAGTTTTGTCTGGGATCAATCCAGCTACTAGTTGACTTACTGAGGAGGAATCATTATAGTGGCAAGACAAATGGTTGCCATTGCCTGATAATAATACCATAAAAAGAGCAACTTGGATTTATTTGGTGTATTATGGGAACAAAACAATTTTACATTCATTATCTCATTTATTTCCCATTAAAATTGGTCATACAAGTATCATTGTATCAGCATCTTAGAATCTGGGAAACTGAGATTCAGAGATGTGTGATTTCATCATGATTGTACAGTTAGGGCCAGTACCTGGATCTAATTCTTCGGACTCCAAGGTCTGTGCTCCTTTTGATATACTCACTTACCTTTCAGAGTGACCTTGGCCTTGCCTAAAGCATTTAAATATATCAGTGGGATCAGCACTTATGGCTAGGAGATAGGGCAAAGACAAAATTGCCAAGTAGTTGTGATTCATGCGTATGTATTTCCCCACAAAAGATAGCCCTTCAGATCAATAAATACAGTTCCCAAAGTCTTCTCTTCCTTAGAGTCAACCAGTTTCTTCAGCCGATTCCCATATGACATCTTGCTCTTTCAACAGGCACCAGTTAGTTCATGTTTCTCCCCAAATATGGTGCTCTTAACTGAAGACAATTCTGCAACTGAACTGTAAGGAAGAGCACAACAGGAGCATTACCTCCTTCAGTCTAGACACCACATTTCTGTAAATATCACCCACAGCCATAATTTCATGATTTCTTTCCACAACATTACTATAATGGAGATATTATAGACAATGCTATTTTGATTTCATAGACAGAGGACATGACTTCTCAAGGTCAATTAGTTTTAGAATCAGTATTCCAGTCCAGATTTTGTGGGTTCTAAGTTGAGGTTGGGAAAAGTTGGCTAGATCTAGATTACTGAGTGATTTGAGTAAGCAATTACAGAGTTTAGGATTCATTTATTTGGCAAACTTTAAAGAAAATGTTTGACTAAATGCCACTGGGCTCCTTGTTGTTAGCATTGGACCTATGTTCTTTCTGCTTCTATGCATGAGTCCTGGACACCAGTAATTATTGGGGAATAGCAGGATATTGATTTGGTATTTAATTATATTGTTCCCATTTCTCCTTACCATGTTGCGATTGACTCTCTTTCCTGTTGCTTCCCATGGGCCATATGCAAGATCTGACAAGATTCTGGGAATATCTATTCATTGAACAATTTCTAGTCTCGTTGCATTACTATTTGTAAAAAATGTATTGATTATTTCTGCCTTTTTACATTTTTGATAGCAGTGCCCCAATACAAGGTAAATCTTTATAAAAGTTCCATGTGATATTGTGATATGGAGAAATATATATATATATATATATATATATACATATATGTTAATATTCATTTATTGTCCCATTTAGAAGTTAATATAAATATTCATTTATTGTCCCATTTAGAAGTTATCACAAGTCTTTTAAATTCTAGTTTCTTCAGAAATTTGTCCATTTCCTTATTTTTCCATTTGTTTGTTTTTGTGTCAGACTTATCCAAAACTTAGGGAGGGATATCAACATCTTCTATCACTATTATAATCTCTGTCTGTATCTTCTTGAAACTCAGATAATATTTCCATTATGAATTTGGATGCTAAGACATGTGACATGTATAAGTTTATTACTGCTATTTGTTGGTTAGCTATGGTTTCTTTAAGCATAAAGCATTTCCTTGTTTATCCCTTTTCGATTTTTTGCATGTTTGTCTTTGCCTGACAGCATGATGGCAACCTCTTTTCATTTTGATTTCACTTGATGCATATTTTTTTCCTCATCTCCCCAGTTTTATTTTGTATAAGTCTTTCTTTTTAAAAATGTGTTTCTTGTAAGCAACGGATGAGAGGATTTTGTTTTCTTATTCAATCTGTCATTCTTTTTTGTTTTATTGGATTGTTTAATCTACTCACATTTAAAGTTCTGAATTAGTTTCATATTTTCCTCCATCTCTAAAATGGAGTATTTTTCAGAAGTGTGATCTCCTGCCTCTTTCTGCTATAAATACAGTACTATGTTATTTTAGTTGCTGTATTTTATTCTTTTCTTTTAAGGTGTGCCCTGTTCCTGCTGGTCTCTTTCCCTCCCTTCTGATCCTCTCTTCTTGTTTGTTACCTCTTTCCTTTTAGGATTTCCTTTTTCAGTCCCTCTCCTTTCAGAATTTTATCAGGCCTTCTATCCTGCTTTTATCTAGTAAATATTTCTTCCCTCTCTTTTTCCCTCTGTTGGTTAAGTAGATTTCCCTCTTACTCTCTTTTCCTTCATTTAGCTCTTTTCACTAGAATTTTTATTCCATATTTTTGCACCCCTTTGCAAAAAAGATTTATCTCACTCTCTTCATTATCCATCTTCTCTTTCTGTTTACTCAAGATCCTTGTTCTCTGATTTATGATCCTTAAAATCATCTGATTTCTCTCTTTTCTCTCAATTCTTCATACAATAAAAACTTCCAAGGTATCCAATCTAGGCTCTTCCCTTTAGGCCCCTTCTGCCATTGCTTTGAAGGGCTTAACCTATGGATTCCCTTTTTCCATTGTTCCTCACTTTCAGAACAATGCCAATTATTACCAAGTGTCAGAGAGGAACCTTGTCTTCTCAGAGCCCCCACTGATTTATTGGCCTCTCTTGTTGACCTTTGCCCCCCTACATTTTCCTGGAAATCTCCTCTCTGTGTCTGTTCTTTCTCATTCCTCTGGGTACCAGTTGCTGCCAGAGGTTCCAACTTCTCCTTTACCTGGACAAATAGACTTTATAGACACTAAACTTGCCATACCTCATTTGGGGTAAGATCATGTTAGTCTAGGATATAGAGCTCCATCTAATTTGTGATTGCTTTGTCATTTCTATGGGGAAGGGGAATCCCAAGCTCATCAGTAGAACCCCTTCTCACTTCCAAAGTGAGGCCTCCCTCCTTCCCATCTTTCTCCTCATGCACTCTCCTGCACGTTCTTCTCTTTCTGAGATATCTGAGGTCACCTTGTCCTCATTGCTAGCCCTTTACTTGACACCAGCACATCATTCGCTCTTCTCAATCTATTTGCTCCAACTCCCTATTGGAAGAAGCATTCACCTGTAGTCAGGGTATCACCAAGTTCCATCCACAATGCCTCCTGGCCACCTCTTCACTGTTACTTCTACCAATTTTCTCCTTCACCTCAATTTCTTGTATACTGTTGTCATTCTGTCACAATTGCCCCCTGCATTTCTTCACTCTTCCTGCATTTCTCTTTGTTGAGGTGTTCAAGAAGTAAATAATCTCATCTGTTCTAGTTTTCTTTCTAAAAATGTTTCATACTCTTCTTTATCATTGAATACCCATCTTTTGTCCTGTATTGTAAAACCAGATTTGCAGGATAGGTCACCCTGGGCTGCGGCCTGAGCTCCAATGCTCTTTGGAACACATTATTTCCTTTCTCTCCTCCTTTTTCTTGTAGGTGCAGAAGAGTCTTGCATTATTCAATTGTTCTTCCCTTTTATTTGAAGATTTTTCTCCTGGCAGTTTTTTTCTGAATTAAATTGTTAAATTTAGCCTTTCTGTGTCTTGAAGTTTGCAAGGTGGTAGTGGTGGTTGTTTTCCCACAAGCAATTTGTGAATTCTCTCCATTGTAATTTCCTTTACTATTTTCAGAAGTTCTCAGCGGTTCTCTTTCATTATTTCCTGTGTAACCTTGTCCCAAACCCACTGGTACATGGTTCTGTTCTTACCGGTGGAGATGAATGCCTTGCCCTCTGAGAAGGACAGGGTCAAGTTGCTGAGAGGTGAGAAAAATCAAGTCCCCCTTCTGGACTTCTGGACTTCAGGGATAGTGACATTTGGGGACTCATTAAGTTTCACTTCTTGTTCAAATATCAAGTCACTTTAGGTACTCCTGGCTTCCAACCTGGAGAGAAAAGATGGAACTGGTCAACCTCACTTTAGGCTGCTGAAGGAAAAGACTCTTTGGAGACATGAGAGTAGCCGGCATTCTCCATGATGTACCTATTCCCAGACTGCTGCTCTGGAGACTTTAGGAAAATTTCTCTTGGGAGAGATCTAAGAAACTCTCTCTTGGTTGAACTGAGTAATTGCTCCCAAAGGGAGAGACCCTTCATTCTGTATTGTCTGGTACGTATTTTCCTATGTAAGCCTTCTCTGATTTCTATATTGTTATGATTTGGATCAATGTGTGCCTATGCTATTTGTTCTGTGTGTTCATTGTGGATCTAGTAGTAAGTGGGAAAGTGCTCAAACCTTGAATTCAGAGCTTGGGGTTCCCCTTACCCCTAGAAATCACAAAGCAATAACAAATTAGATGGAGCTCTATCTCCTAGACTAGCAGTGTTTAAGGGAACAAATGGATATAATTCTAGGCCAAAACCTCCTCTCTGAGAAAAGCACAGAGGTCTTGGCCCCAACTTCCAACTTCCCCTCCTGGTAGGAATAAAAGCTTCCCTTGAAGAAGGGTGGGAGAAGAAGAGGCCAGAGATGTCTATTCCCTTCAAATCACACGACTACAAACCCTCACAACATGCAGGCCCCCATCGCCACATCTGGGTCTCACTATACATGTAGGACTCCTCTTTTCTACACCTTCATCATGGTGTTAAGGTTTTTTGTCTTGCTCTTTTCCTCCAGAAGACCTATGATCTTTAGGTTGTCTCTAAACCAGGGATGGTAAAAGTGCAGCCTTGGAGTCACATGTTACCTTCTAGGTCCTTGGGTGCAGCCTTTTGACTAAATCCCAAGTTTTACAAAACAAATCTTTTTATTAAGGAGATTTGTTCTGTGAAGTTTGTATTAGAGTCTTACTTTTGCATTGCATTTTGAGATCCTTGTATTTTGCTGACAAAGTGAGCTCATTTTCTTTAAATCTCTCTCTTTTTTTGCTTCTCTTCTTCAACTGTAGTTTGTTCTACATATGATACATTTGTTCTACGTATGATACATTCTACAATGATAAATTTGTTCTGTACTTTGTTCTACACTTCTGTGTATTTGCATTTCCAGTCTATTGTTCTCTCTTTTTTCTTTGGTGAGGCTTGCCATTATGTATTCAACTTTTTTGTTCTGCTTATTACTTTTGCTGTACAAGATATAAATTTTGCTCTCATAATTCTCACTTCTCTTTTAAACCACTCAGAAACAGTGTGTTATGGTTCCACGTTCTTCTCAAATTCCATAATCTTCTGTCTCATCATGTGTTGGGTCATTTCCCTTCATTTTACACTATTAATTTATAGATGCCTGAAGCTGATTTAGAGGCCATATTTCCTTCTGTTGTTACTACTTCTATTTTTCCTGTTGGTTTGCCTGTTTATGTTGCAAAATTTTTGTGATTTCTTCTTCCTGAAATCTTTGGTACTTTCAGTCTCTCCCTATCCCTTCCCCCCCCCCCTTATTATTCACTTTATGACTCCCTCCCCTCTGACAGTGGTTTTGTTTGGAGCTAGAGCTCTCTCAAAGCACCTCAGCTTTCTTCCCCAATGGACAGTTCACATGTGAATTCACCAGCCTATATATACCTCTGTTCTTTAGATCTCTGATCTGGCACCATCAGTTCAGAGTCTGCTTCCCCTGGTACTAGCACTTCAGAGCTTTGTAGCTTTGATGCCTCTGGGCTGTAGCCCTCAGAAAAAAAACCTTTGTTCCTGAAAGGTTGTAGCCAAGCTTGTTGTGGAAGCCCAAGTAAACGTTCACATCCTGGAGCCGGGGCCTCTATAGCATTGTAAAGAGGGAGAAGGAAACAGAGCACAAGGGTGGATTTTGGTATTAGTTTGTGTGATACCCTTGGGTCGGTCAGCAAAGCCTTGCTGTTGCTAGCATGGAAGGCAGGGAAGAAGTGCTGAGTGAGCTCTGGGTTAGTGAGCATCAGTTCCTGTTTTTGCGAACCTTCTTTTTGATTTTTGGATGTCCTAGACTGTTGAAACAGTTGAAGTTGCTTCAGCTTTGGTACATAATGTCTGTTTTGGAGAGGTCTGAGAAATTGTGGTATCAGAAAATGTCTAGTCCACCATCTTGTTGCTCATATGACCTGGAAGTCCCTTCTGGACTTCATTCTACTTTCTTCTTTGTAGTTTTAAAAACGACTTAATTTATGCAATTTTTTTCTTCTTTTGTTTTACATTACAATTTATACATACCAACTCTTACCATCACAACTCTTCTTTCTCACCTCCATACCCTTGTAACAAATGAGTATAGTCAAGAAAAATGAGCCATAATGTCTGTGTCTAATAGTATGTTTTTCTTCAACCCTATCCCATCACTTCTCTTCCAAGACTAGGGAAGCTGGCTTCGCCATCCATCTTCTGAAGCTATCATTGGCCATTGCATTGATCAGTCTGATCAAAGTTATTTCCCTTTCTATTATTGAAGTATCATTTAAATTGTTCTCATGGTCCCAATTCCTTCACTTTGAATCATTTCATCCATATTTTTCTTAGGCTTCCTGGAATTTATCATTTTTATTTTCTCTTACAGAACAATAATATTTTTTATATTTCTATACTGTAACTTGTCCTGCTATTCCCCATTTGATGGGCATCTATTTTTTCCAGTTGCTAACACCTCCTTAATAGGCCAAATGTGCAACACAGAAAATATGATTATTGCCTGATTACATAAGCTGAGGACATAGCTGAAGGCACTAGTCTTGGATACCAAGTTCATTTCTGGTTACAGCAGAGTATTTGTTCCTGTGTTGTAAGATGCAGTGCCTTCATGGCCTGGTCAATTTACTCCAGGTCTGGATCAAATAGGTAGTTTTTCAAGGTGGACTCCTCCCCTGGGCATCTCTGCTATGCCCACTGCGAGACACCATCAGCGGCCCTTGGGAGCCTCTATCAATTTTTCAAAGCTCACAAAGTTGTAGCTTGGCATATTCTATCTCTACCATTCCTTCACCTCACATCAGGAGAGAATAAATACAACATGGCCAAAAGAAATAGCAAGACAATATGCTCATGGTGCCATGGTGGCTTGGGAAGGGAGATAGGGCAGCATAAATCGTTGCCATTTCATCTCTGTGGAGGCTGATAGCATTTATTCTTCCTTACAAAAAGCCGCCAGGAAGGAAATCTGTCTTTCTGTCTGTCTGTCTTTCTCTCCTGCTTCTTTGTTACAAGGGATAGTTGGGCAAAGGAAGGGAAGGGATATATTTGGAAATCAAAATGACTTAAAAACAAAAGATCTCAATATTTTAAAAAATAATACAACTTAGAGATCTGGTATCTCCCCAGGGCATGTGTTCAAGATATTATTGAGAGTCTCCTGATACTGATATCAATATCTCCTGATATTCCTGATCATTATTAACTTCTGATTCACGAGAAGGAAAATGCTGCTACCAGAGTGAGCTAAGAAATCATTGTCAAGGATTAACATGGTCTATGTAAAAAAAAAAAAAAGGGAGGAACAACTTGGGAGCATACACGGTGTTTTCATCACTATTGTGAATTGTAAGAAGGGGATCAAGAAAATAGATTTTCCAAAGGATGGTATGGTAAGGAACGTGGTTTCTGGGAATCAAGTTTCGATTTTTGGATCATAGCTTAAAAGATAAGAATGACGGGCCCTTGATAAGTACTAAAGAAGGCCTGCACACACACACGCACACACACACATTGGCTTAGAGTCTTGTGAATCTAATCTAGAAGACATTAAACTGAAAAGGGAGCAATAGTGAGAAAAGTACCCATGTAGATTTAACAAACCTGATACTACAGAAAGTAACGCAGAAAATAATGAAAGAATAGAAAAAAAGAGAACTGGTCATTCATGGGAGACAGAGTATGATAAATCTGTGAGGTGAATAGTAATCCTGATGAGGAAAAATCTCTACACAGTCACAGACACATCACATTGTATGTGTGACGACCAACCTTGATAAACTGGACGCTTCTCAGCACCACACAGTTAAAAGATACCTCTACAAGTCTCAGGATGGAAGGAGATGTCTACATTCAGAGAAAGATCCAGAAAGACCAGAGTTTAAATGGAGACTGAAGCAATACACATTATTGTTCTTATTTCTTTTTTCCCACTGTTCACTCCATTGGTTACAACGCTTCTATACAACCAGACTATTGTACAATGTGAGTTTGCAGATCCTGTACATGATTGTACGCCACCATGGGGCGGGGGGGGGAAGGGAGGAAGGAAGGGGAGAAAATCTGAAACTCAAGTGATTCTGGAACTGAATCTTCTTAACTAAAAGTAAATAATAAGTCAATAAAAAAAATAAAAGTAATCCTGAGCTTGATGGCAAAGAATACCCATGGATAACTTTGACCTTTCACTGAGATTTGGTAGGATTGGACTTGTGACTGGTATTTGGTCCTTAAAGGTGCGTGGGGGGGGCAGAGAGGAAGGACACAGAGAGAGAGAGAGAGAGAGAGAGAGAGAGAGAGAGAGAGAGAGAGAGAGAGAGAGAGAGAGAGAGAGAGAGAGAGAGAGAGAGAGAGAGAGAGAGAGAGAGAGAGAGAGATGTTGCACATTAGGAAAATGGACTGCCTTGGAAGGTGGTGGCTTCCCCTTCATTCAAGTTCTTCAAGCAAAATTATTTTTTGACCAGTTGTTGAGAATGCTCTTATAGAGATCCTAGTTTAAGTACTGGTTTTGCTAGATGGCAGCTGAGTTCCCATATAACTCTGAGATTCTATGATTTTTTTTTCTCCCTTCACATGAAACATTTTTAGGTTGTGAGGTCTGTACTCTGTCACATGCTGCAGGAAACCATAGGATTTAGATCTTGAGGGAAACTTAGGGAATTCTCTTCTTCTGTGAGTGAGTAAACTAAAGCCTGGTGAAATGAAAAGATTTAAATGTACAAGGTCACACACACAGCTAGTTGCCATGCTGGGCTGAGTCTAAGTTGTCTGACGAATCCAATTCTTTTTATACCGCACTACACAGGCCTGATCTCTTGGCATTCTCTTGGATCTGTACGGAGGGGAAGAAAGGAAACTTAGAAAAGATGGAAGAAAAATGGGGGTCATCTGAATACACATACAAAAAGTGTAACAAAAGGAAGAAAATAGGGTACAGAATAAACAGGAAGCATAAATGTGTGTTCTTTCCCAATAAAGCATCATTAAAGAGACAAATTTCCCTCCTAAAAACATTTTTGACCATTTTGTTTTTCTCCAGGAAACAAGTCGAGGACAATAGTTGTGGAATTTACTGAACACTTGGAAACAATTGCCTCTATCTGCTCTTTGTTTTCCTAGAATTCACATTGACCAGATGACTAATCCAAAGACCAGATGACTTTCCTAGACCTAGTGTTGAAATGAGCCATACAACTCAAAAATGAACTGAATGTTGCAAGTATGACCAATGGTGAAGTCTTTGTGTTGGAAGGGGCCATGGAACCAGAGAATGGACCAGATGGATAGGATGTTAGAATCATAGCACATAGAATATGTCAGGGCTGAAAGAGACATTAGAACCATAGAATACACAATGAAATTAATCTAGAACTGGGAATGTCAGAACTGGAAGGGATCTTTGAGTTCCTTCCTCTAACCCACATTTTTTGACAGAAGATCCTGAGATCTGTATTGGAGTTTGGCCACAGTGGAAAAGGGCCCGGTCTAGGGTCTGCTGTTGAGTTACTCTGTAGCTTTATATGTCACCTCTCTTTCTTCTGGGCCCCCATTTTTCTTGCTTATACAGTTAAGTAGCCATTTTTAAGGCCCTGCCATGTGAGAGACACTGTGTTAAACACTGGGGATACAAAGAAAGGTCACCCTCTCCCCCCAAAAAGAGACGGACCCCCAAGGAGATAGATTTCTAAGTCTCAGTTTCTTGATTTGTGAAGTGGTGATAATAATTAACCCTGCATCACAGGGTGGTTGTGAGGATCAAAGAAAGCAATGTGTATAGAATGGGCTGTCCTATGGATTCTTTGTGGTCTACCCATGGTGGAGCCTTCCAAGCTCACATTGGTCTGATCAGCCACAGTTGGACGCACTGAAACTTAGCCCCAACATACCGATGTCGTGTTGGCCCTCTTTGAGAGCAAAGGGCAATAATCAGCCCATCATCTGGGAAGACTTTTGTGAAATGATTCAGAATAAAGCGAGCAAGACCAGGGGGACAATCGTACAATTATAGCAATAATATAATGAGAAAAGAACTTTTAAAGACTTTAATCAATGCCACAATATACCACAAGTGGAGAGGACTGAAGAGGAAATAGACTGCCCACCTTCTGCGAGAGAGTGCTTAGAGACAAATGCAGCTGAGAAACGCAATGTCAGATTGTGTTTGGCTGGACTATACATATTTGTGATGAGGTTTCCCCCCCTTTTTTCTTTTAGTGTTCATCCAGGGAGGGCAAAAGTTGAAAGAGGATAATATATATTTGTAAAATAAATTAAGTTTTAAAATAAAGTGCTTTATAAACTCAAAGGGTACCATATAATGGTGAACTATGATTCTATTCTCTCAATTAGCTTTTACAGCTGAAAGTCCAGGGATCTAAGTGATTTGCCTAGTGTCACACGGGTAGTAATTTTCAGAGCACAGAATAGATCTCAAGTTTTCTGGCTTCAGATCTCCTGTTCTCTGTCCTTTGTGCTAAAAGGACGGGTAAATCTGAACACCAATGTAACTGTGATTCCCCAAACGCATTTAGCTGTGGCCATTTGAAGCTCCCTTTCCACCTACTTGGCAAGCCTAGGGGCCATCATCAGAACCTGCTAAGTAACTTCAGCAGAAGTGCCTTTCTCTCCCTGTTAGTGGGCAGCCTCCAAAGAGAAATTGTGCTCATTACTCTCCTAGGTTCCTGGGATGATCGTGAAGAAACAATAGAATCCTTGATTTCCCTCAGCTCTTCATGGCAAGCTTTTGCTTGAAACAGAAGAGATGTCATCCAGGATTATGACTACTTGATCTGAAAATGGAAGGAGAGAAAAGAGAAGAGAAATGGTTCTTCTTCATGACACCTTAATAGATAGGAGGTTTAAGGCAGAGGTGAGAACCTCCTCAGGCATTAATCTATTTAAATGCTACAGGTTCTATTGCTGTTTTACCCAAGATACAAGTTAATGGATTTTTTTTAATGCACTTAATTTTTTTCTCCTTTGTGTTTAAAAGCAGAAAAGAGGCCCAGCTATCTGCATGCAAACTCTAAGAAATTATTTATAGGACAAATTTCCCACAAGACCATTCAGCGAATGGGAAAAAAAAATACTAGAGGAAAAAAGACCTATATCTTGACACTAAAGGCTTAACATCAAATGGCAGCAGAAATCCATTTTCACAGTTTTATTGCCCATCCTGGATGCTTCATTTCAAAGGGAACGAATTTGAATTCAGACACAGAAAATTCCCTTTGTTCTTCTGCCTCCCAGCCTTTGGTGCCAAGTGTGGATGGGGACTAGAGGGAGAGGTGGAGATCAAAACTCCTCATGGCTCAGCTAACTGGCCCCAAATGATGCCCCTTGGCATTCTTAATTAGAGCAAGTAGGCTCCAGATTGACAATGGGCTGTCAATTGTAATCATTTGTATTAGCCAGTGGAGCATTTGAACGTGACATTCAGAGAGTACAAGTTCACCAGTACCAGGAAAATGTCTTAAATTACATCAACTCACTCTTCCATAGCGTTTTACGCTTACAAAGGACTTTATGCACAGATACCTCTTGGAGTGACTAACATGAGGATTGTTCTCTTCATTTTATGAACGAGGAATCCGGGGCTCTGAGAAGGGCCATGATTTGTCCAAGGCCACAAAGCCGATTTCTAGAGACAGGACTCAAACCAATGTACCCCGTTTCCAAATCCAACTATCCCCCCCCTGCCCCCAGCTTGCCATCTTGCCTTTCATGACATCATAATGGTTAGCATTTGTGTTTTACAAAGCATGCTTTACATATACGGGGTATTTAAAAAGAGTCTTAAAAGTTAAAAGTGCATTAAGACTTTGGGGACACTGCATAGTTAGTGTTCCTATATCCCTTTAAGGGTTGCAAAGAACTTTCCAAATATTGGATTATTTTATGCTCACAACAACAATGGGAAATAGGTGTAATTATTCCTTTTTTACAGATGAGGAAATTGAGACAGACAGACTTGCCTGGACTTATATAGCTAGAAGGTTGACTGAGGCTGAAGATGAACTCAGACTGTCCTGGCTTTACATATGTTTCCATATACTTTCTCATTGGATCCTCAAAACAATCTATGAGACAGTTAATGTCAATATTATTATCCCTACTTTATAGATGAGGAAACAGTCTCAGAAAGGTCAAGTGGTTTGAACCTAGGTCTTCTGACTCTGAACAATCAGCAAAACAGTAAAGCAAATCCTGATTTGTAATGTTTACTGATTTCTGAGGTGTAACTGCTTGCACTGAACATTTAACAATTATCTCCAGAAAGCTGGTCCTAGCTGGCCCCACCATATGGTCTTAGCCATAAAATGAAGATGGTCCAAATCTCCTTCTTTACCCCTAGTTTCACAGATAGCTTGAATTCCCTTAGAAATCCTCAGCAGCCCCAGAAGCAACAAGCTTGATCACCAGGCCATTATCAAGTTCCCAATAATGGCGGAGGCCACTATGAAGAAGACTGAATGCAACACCAACTTAACCTTCATTGTGTAGGCTGTTAGGGGATGTCTGATATCTAGAGGGCCAAGGTCAACACCATAATCCAACTAGATGGAGGGAATAAAGCCTGATTTACTCTATACTATGATGTTGTCAAGAATATTGCTAAGCAATGCCTAGCTGGAATATTTCATACACAACAAGGTTTTCCATTATTAAAAAATGGGGGGAAAATGAACTTTCTCTTTTTAAATTTATAATTGATTTATTTTTAGTTTTCAACACTCATTTCTACAAGATTTTGAGTTACAGATTTTCTCCCTATATCTCCCCTACCTCCCATCCCAAGATGGCAAACATGAACACTCTTTTCCCCAGTCTGTCCTCCCTTATATTTCCCTCCCCATTTCCCCCCTTACTTTCTTGTAGGGCAAGATGAATTTCTGTACCCCATTGCCTCTTTATCTTATTTCCTGATTTCACGTAAAAACATTTTTTTTCATCATTTGTTTTTAAAATTTTGAGTTCCAGATTCTCTCTCTTCTCCCCTCCTCACCCACCCCCACTGGGAAGCCAAGCAATTCAATGTAGGTTATACATGTGTAGTTATGCAAAACGTTTCCATAGTAGTTATATCGTAAAAGACTGTATTTCCCTCCCTCCTATCCTGTCCCCCGTTTATTCTATTTTCTCCTTTGACCCTGTCCCCTTTCAAAAGTGTTTGTTTCTAACTACCCTCTCCCCCAGTCTTCCCTCCCTTCTATCATCCCCCCTCTTAACCCCTACCCTCCTGCTTTCCTGTAGGGTAAGATGCCCAATTGAGTGTGTATGCTATTCCCTCCTTAAGCCAAATCCAGTGAGAGTGAGGTTGGCCCATTCCCTTTCACCTTCCTGCTCTTCTCCATTGTAACAGCCTTCTCCTGCCTCCCTTATGTGAGATAATGCAACTTATTCTCTCTCCCTTTCTCCTTCTTCCAATACATTCCTCTGTCACCTCTTAGTTTAAAAAAAATGAACTTTCTTTTGTTAATTTTCTCAAATAGTAAAGTTAGCCTTTTCCAAATCTGAGGTTCTGTGATCTTTGTGTAATCTCTTACTTCCTAGTTAGAGGTGGTTATATCCTGGAATATGGATGGTTTGTAGAGCATAAAGTGGAAAGAGCCTTGACTTTGCAATCAGACAGACCAGAAGGGAAGATCTGGATCTCCTTGGCTGGCTGCTTCCCCTCTCTGGGGCTCAGTTTTCTCCCTTGAAAAATGAAGGGGTTCTATTTGATGTTCTCTAAAGCCCCTTCCAATTCTAGCATGTTAAGACTTTGTGATGATTCATTTACCTTATGGAGCTGGGTATTGACTAGATTAATGTAGCCAACTGGGGCCCTACAGGAATTCTACCTAAGCTATTAGTGGACTGTGCCAGAGTGACATTAAACCTTTGGTCAAGCAGAAGAGGCTGGGAATCAGATAGGAAGCAGATGAATATAAGTGTATTTCCTGAATACACGAATAGTACTTGGGGGAGATGAGAACTGGCCTAACTTGTCTTAGAGAAGGTATGGAGAACAAGAAGCAAAGGTCTGGACTTTTGTTGGGAGAGGTCTGGGTTAAGATCCCAGCTCCTCCTTACTTAGGTGTTTCTAGGCAAATCATTCAAATTCTCTGAACCTCAATTTCCTCATTAGTAAAATGTACATACTAATAACTGTAGTACCTCTCTCGCTAGAACTGTTACAGGGATCAAATGAGAAAATTTACATTAAATGCTTTGTAAGCCTCAGATAATAAATATCAGCTATTATTATTTTAAACATTTGATTTGGTACCATCCATTTACTAACTAATGATAATCACAGTTCACAAACACACAGAAAGGTAGATGATTTTATATACAACAGTGGCTCATATTTATACTGTGTTTTAAAGTATGGAAAATACTTTTCTCCCAACCACTCAATGAAATAGCTACTTTGTTATCCCCATTTCATAGAGGAGGACAAGAGACTTTGAGTGCTCAAATAATTGCTCAGGGTCACAGAGTTAATTAATATCAGGGACACAATTTGAACCCAGGTCTCCAGAAGCCAAGTCCAACCCCCTTTCCACTATGGTATACTTCCTCTCATGCTACCAAAAGGTCTAAAGAGAACAGCAGTGCTTCCAGTGAATGGTTAGCAATGCTCTTCACCTTGAAATTCTGAATACTTAGATTTAAAGTCAACAGAACCAGTATTTGTTGCATACCTGCTGGTGTGCCCGGCATGCATGTAAGGTCCCACGCAGAACTCGAGGCACAACGACACAGTCCCTGTCCTAGCTGCAGAGGCAATACCAAGACAAGAGGGCAGGATGATGTGGAAGAGAGCACAGGGTCACTGCACAATCTTCCTTTCCGCCTCTGAGGCCAGTTGGAGATATTCAAGGTGGAAAAATTAAAACAGTAAACAACCGGACCTGCTCAGGTCCAAACACCTGCTCAGGTGTTTGCTCTCCTCCCCACTGGCAAGGGTTGGCTTATCTTGTCTCCCCGCCATACGTTTTCTAGTCCTACCAAATTATTATAGGTCTTAGGCCCGCTCTGTAGCCTTGTTCACATTATTACCTCTGTGGAACGTCCTCTCTCACCTCCACGTTTTGTTGTTGTTGTTTCAGTCGTGTCTGATTCTTCATGATCCTGTTCGGGGTCTTCTTGGCAAAGATACTGGAAAGTTTACCATCTCCTTCTCCAGCTCATTTTGCATATGAGGAAACCGAGGCAAACAGGGCTAAGTCACCGGCTCAGGGTTACACAGCTGGGAAGTGTCAGAGGCCAGATTTGAATCCACGAAGATAAGTCTTCCTGATTCCAGGTCTGGTTCCTATCCACTGGGCCACCTACTTACCTCTTCATCTCCGTGCTTACTCGATCCTTACCATTTAAAGCATGACATCAATATCATTTCCATTAGAAAGTCTTCCCAGTTGCACTAATCAGGGACAACATTTTTTTTAAATCAATCTAACCTCATAGAGCGCTTTGCTTGAACCTTCAACACACTTCAATATTTTAACAGAGCTCAAATCTCCCTGAAGCTCGGTATTCCCTCCACCATTTTAGATCTTAAATTACAGATGCTTTATCATCCTGTGCTCTTATATGACCACATGGAGGGAAAAGTAAATGGAAGTGAACAAATAAAGAATCCTCATGGGAATTTAGAGGAAGAGATTAAAAGGTGGCTATGATATTTCCTGAACTTAGGTTTTTAGAATGACTTTCTCTCCCGTCCTTAACCCATATACGTGTATTCCACGCTTCTTGTGCCATCTGTGTATGGATTTTCCACTTTTCCACAAGAGTGGAATGCAGTCCTTCCTTAGCTTCATCTTCCCAAGTCCCTTATTCCTTCAAAACACTACTTGAGCACTAGCCTTTGGAAGAAGCCTTTCAAGATCTTCCCGAGTGCTATCACCCTCCCGAGCTATTTTGTATTTAACGACTGAATTTATTCACTTTGTTTTCATACTGTATATCCTCACATATGTCCTTGCTATCCCCCCCATTAAGAGGGACCTAGGACATACTGAAGTATTAGCACATAGTAAAGACTTCACAAATGAATATGGATTGGCTGACTGATGGGTACGTATTATACAATTTATACTTTTAGATTGTTGCCTTACGTATGGATAGGTTAAACAATCTGCTCCGGGTCACATAGCTAGCAGGCATCTGAGGCAGGACTTGTACTCAAATCTTCCTGATTACCAGTTTTCTGCTTTATTTCTGCTTTCCCTGGTCTACCAGCCCGGGTTGCTTCTCACATTATGTTTAATTTAATTTAAATACAAATATCTACTAATTAGATTTAGTTCATTTTATTGGGTTTTAATGAAACAATTTCTTTAAAAAATTTTTAAAAACACTTTTTATTTAAAGTTTTGAGTTCCAAATTATAGCCCTCTTTCCCTTCCCCTTCCTGGGATGTTAAGCAATCATATGGAGGTTTTTTTTTTAATGGTAATCATTTTGTACCAGAAGACTAGAATAGAAGAAAACCATGAAAGAAAGAAAGTGAAAAATTGAATGCTTCAGTCTGTATACAAACAATATCAATTCTTCCTCTGCAGGCAAATAATGCGCTTCATCATTTGTCCTGTGGGACTGTCTTGGATCAGCGCGTTGCTGAGAATAGAGAAGTCATTCACAGCTCTTCACTGAATGATATTGCTGTTACTGTGTACGGCGTCCTCCTGGTTCTGTTCACTTCACTATGCATCAGTTCATGTAAGTCTTTCCAGGTTGTTTTCTTTTTGAAACCATCTCGCCTGTCATTTCTTATAGCACAATAATATTCCATTACAATCATATATCACAGCTTGTTTAGCCATTCCTGGATTGATGGACATCCCTTTGATTTCCAATTCTTACCCACCACAAAAACAGCTGCTATAAATATTTTTGTGCAAAGAGATTCTTTTCCCTTTTGGGGGGATATCCCTCTTTGGGATATAGACCTTGTTGTGGAATTGCTGGGTCAAAGGGCATGCACAGTTTTTAGCTCTTTTGGTATAGTTCCAAATTGTTCTGCAGAATGGTTGGATCAGGTCAAAATGTCACCAACAGTGCATTAATGTCCCAGTTTACCCACGTCCTCTCCGAAATTCAACATTTTCCTTTTTTGTCACAGTAGCCAACCTGATGGGTGTCAGGGGGTACCTCAGAGCTGTTTTAATTTACATTTTTCTGAACAACAGTGATTTAGAGCATTTTTCACGTGATTTTGATATTTTTGATTCCTCTATTTGAAACCTGCCTGTTCATATCCTTTGACCATTAATCAAGCAAGGAATGACTTATACTTTTATAAATTTAACTCAGTCCTCTATATATTTGAGAAATGAGGCCTTTACCCAAGATACTTGTTGTCAGATCTGTCCCTCCTCCCCAGTTTTCTGCTTTCCTTATAATTTTGGTTGCATTGGTTTTGTTTGTGCAGTCTTTTTAATTTTATATAATCAAAATGATCAATTTTATGTTTCTTAATACTCTATACATCTTCTTTGGTCCTAAATTCTTCCCTTATCCATAATCTAACAGATAAACTATTCCATGCTCCCTTAGTTTGTTTATGGTACCACCCTTTATGTCTAAATCATGTACCCATTTTGACCTTATCTTGGTATATGATGTGAGATGTTGGTCTATACCTAGTTTCTGTCATACTCTTTTCCAGTCTTCCCAGCAGTTTTTGTCAAATAATGAGTTTTTGTTTCAAAAGCTTGAGTCTTAGGGTTAATCACATACTAGATTGCCATAGTCATTTACTATAGTATAATTTGTACCTAACCCATTCCGTTGATCCACCACTCAATTTCTTAGCCATTACCATATTGTTTTGATAATTACCTCTTTATAATATAGTTTGAGTTGTGGTAAGGCTGGACCACCTACTTTTGTGTTTTCTTTTCACTGATTTCTTTGAGATCTGTTCTTCTAGATGAATTTCATTATATTTTCTAGCTCTAAAAAATATTTTTGATATTTTGATGGGCATGACTCAGAATAAATGGATTAATATAGGTGGAATAGTTATTTTTCTTATATTGTCTTGGCCTATCCATAAACAGCTAATATTTTTCCAATTATTTAGATATGATTTTGTTTGCGTGAAATGTGTTTTATAGTTGTGTTCCTATTTTGGTCTTGGCAGGTATACTCCCAAGTATTTTATATTTTCTGTAGTTACTTTAAATCAAGTTTCTCACTCTATCTCTTGCTGCTGAACTTTGTTGGTAATACATAGAAATGCTGATGATTTATGCAGGTTTATTTTTGTATCCTGCAACTTTGCTAAAGTTTCCAATAATTTCTAGTAGCTTTTTAGTTGGTTTCTTAGGATTTTCTTAGTATGACATCATATCATCTGCAAAGAGCGATAGTTTTGTTTCCTCATTGCTTATTCTAATTCCTTTAATTTTTTTTCTTATTGCTGTAACTAGCAATTTTAGTATAATGTTAAATAATAAAGTTAGCAATGGGCATCCTGGCTTCGCTCCTGAGTATATTGGTACGACTTCTAGCTTATACCCATTACCGGTAATGCTTGCTGGCGGCTATAGATAAATATTACTTATCATTTTAATGTAAGGTCCATTTATTTCTATGCCCTCTCTATTTTGTCAAAGGCTTTTTCTGCATCTATTGAGATATTATTTTTGTTGGTTTTGTTATTGATATGGTCAATTATGCTGATAGTGTTCTTAATATTGAACCAGGTTTGCATTCTTGGTATAAATCCCAGCTGGTCAAAGTGTGTGATTCTTGTAATATATTGATGTAACCTCCTTGTTAGTATTTTATTTAAAATTTTTGCATCAATATTCATTTGGGAAGTTGATCTGAATTTTTTTTCCCTCTATTTTGGCTCTTCTTGGTTTAGGTATCAGCACCATATTTGTGTCATAAAAGGAATTCGGTAAGACTCTTTTTTCACTTATTTTTCCAAATAGTTTATATAGTATTGGGATTAATTGTTCTTTAAATGTTTGGTAGAATTTGTGAATCTATCTGGTCTGGGTATTTTTTCTTAACAAGTTCAATTACAGCTTGTTCAATTTCCTTTTTTTTTTTTAAAGATAGGGTTATTTAGACATTTTATTTCTTTGGTCAGTTTGTGTAATTTTTATTTTTCTTGATATTAATCTGTTTTATTTAAATTTTCAAACTTATTGGCATATAATTGAGCAAAATAACTCCTAACAATTGGATTATTTTCCTCTTCATTGGTGGTGAACTCACCCCTTTCCTTTTTTTTTTTTGCTTTTTTTTTTTTTGGAGGGCAGTTGGGGTTAAGTGACTTGCCCAAGGTCACACGGCTAGTTTTTTGTGTTAAGTGTCTGAGGCCGGATTTGAACTCAGGTACTCCTGACTCCAGGGCCGGTGCTCTATTCACTGCGCCACCTAGCCGCCCCACCCCTTTCTTTTTTGATACTAGTAATTTGGTTTCCCTCTTTCCCTTTCTTTTTCATCAAATTAACCAATTATTGCTTCTTTTTCCTCTTAAAAGCAACTTCTAGCTTTATAGACTAGTTAAATGGTTTTCTTACATTAAATTTATAATAGTTTCTCCTTTGATTTTCAGGATTTCCAATTTGGTGTTTCATTAGGGATTTTTAATTTGTTATTTTTCTGTTTTTTTGGTCACATGTCCAATTCATTGATCTGATTTTTCTCTATTTTATTGATGAAAGCAATTAGAGATATAAATTTCCCCTTTAGTACCACTTTGGCTGCATCCCATAAATATTGGTATGTTGTCTCATTGCTGTCATTTTCCATAATGAAATTATCAATTGTTTCTATGATTTATTCTTTGACCCACTTATTTTTAGAATTAGATTACTTAATTTCTGATTAATTTCCATTGTCAATTATTGAATAATATTTTGTTGCATTATGATCTGAATAGGATGCATTTACTATTTCTGCTTTACTTCATTTGGTTGTGAGGTTTTTGTGTTCCAATACACGGTTAATTTTTATGCAGGTGCCATGTACTACTACAGAAAAAGTATAATCCTTTTATTACCATTCAGTTTTCTCCAGAGATCTATCATATTTAGTTTTTCCAGAATTTTATTCACTGCCTTATCTTCTTTCTTTTTGATTTTGTGGTTAGATTTATCTAGTTCTGAGATAGGAAAGTTGAAGTCCTCCACTAGTATAGTTTACTATCTATTTCCTCTTGTAATTCATTCAACTTCTTCAAAAATTTAGATATACAAATGGTATATTTGGTCCATATTTGTTTGGTCCATACATATATGGTCCATATTGCTATAACTTCATTGTCTATGGTATCTTTCAGCAATATTTCATTTCCTTCTCTATCTCTTTTAGTTAGATTTATTTTTGCTTAATCTGAGATCATAATTGCTACCACTGCTTTCTTGGCTTCAGCTGAAGTATAATAAATTCTTTTCTAGCCCCTTTTCTTTACCCTGTGTATATCTCTCTGCTTCGAATATGTTTCTTGTAAACAATATATTGTAGGATTCTGGCTTTTAATTCATTTCTGCTATCCACTTCCATTTTACAGGTTAATTTATCCAATTCACATTTATAGTTATAATAACTGTGTATTTCTCTCTATGCTATTTTCCCCTTTATACCTTCCTCTCTCTTACCTACCACCATTTCCCTCCTCACACATATTTTTACTTCTGATCATTGCCTTACCTGATCTACTCTTCCTTTATCACTTATCCCTTCGCCTTCTATTCTGCTCATCACTTTTTACTTCCTTATACTGCAGGATAGATTTCTATGTTCCACTGAGTATATATGTTATTCCCTCTTTGAGCCAATTTTGATGCGAATAAAGCTTAAGATCTTCCTGCCAATATACCCCGCCCCACTTCCATCTTCCCCTTCATTTCAATAAATCTTTCAAGCCTGTTTTATGTGGAATAATTTACCCCATTCAACTTCTCCTTCCCTTTTTTTTTCTTCCAGTGCAATTTTCTTTCTCTTTCTTTTTGGGTTGCCATTCCATTACTCACTTTATATTTACTCCCTCTGTCTATATATACTCCTTCTAATTGCTCTTACAGTAATAAAGTTCTTGACTTACAAATATTACCTTGCCATATAGACATATAAACATTTTAATCTTACTGATTTTCTTATGTTTTCTCTTTCTTTTTTCTTTTTTATCTTTTTATATTTCCCTTGAGTTTTGTATTTGGAAATCAATTTTTTTTATTCAGGTCTAGTGTTTTAATTAGAAATGCTTGAAAGTCCTCTATTTCATTAAATATCATTTCCCCCCTGAAAGACTAATATTCAGTTTTCCTGAGTAGGTGATTCTTTGTTGTAGTCATAACTTCTTTGCCTTCTGGTATATCATATTCCAAATCCTCTAGTTCTTTAATGTGGAAGCTGTCAAATTCTATGTCATCCTGACTGTAGTGCTATGATATTTAAATTGTTTCTTCTCGGATGCTTGCAGTACTTTTCCCTTGATCTAGAATTTTGTTACGATGTTCCTGGAAGTTTTCACTTTGGAATCTCTTGTAGGCAGTGATCAGTGAATTCTTTTCATTTCCATTTTGCCTTCTGGTTCTAATAAATCAGGGCAATTTTCCTTGATAATTTTTTTTTAAATGTTGTCCAGGACTTTTTTTTTTATCATGACTTTCAGGTAGCCTAATAATTCTTATATTACTTTTCCTGAATCTATTTTCTAGGTTAGTTCATTTTCCAATGAGAAATTTAACATTTTCTTCTATTTTTCCCTTTTTTTAAAAAATTTGTTTCATTGTTATCATGATGTTTCATACAGTCATTAGCTTCCACTTGCTCAATTCTAATTTTTAAGGAATTATTTTCTTCAATGAGGTTTTTAACTTCCCTTTCCATTTAGCCAATTCTATTTTTTATGGAGTTATTTTCCTCAGTAAATTTTTGTACATCCTTTCCCATGTTATTGACTCCTTTTTCATGATTATTTTGCATTATTCTCATTTCTTTTCACAATTTTTCTTTTAATTCTCTATTCTGCTTTTTAAATCCTTTTAAAGTTCTTCCAGGAATTCTTTTTAGGCCTGAGACCAAATTACATTTTCCTTTGAGGCTTCACATGTAGCTATTTTGACACTATTGTCCTCTTAGAGGTTTATGCCTTGATTCTCCCTGTCGCCATAGTAACTTTCTTGCTTACTTTTTCTGCCTTTTTTTGTGAGTTGGTGTTTTTATGTGAGAGTCGGGGTCTGGTGCTGCAGTGTCCCAAGCCTTGTGATGGGGTTCAAGATCTTTCTGTTGGCTTTCACTGGGCTCAGGGCTTAGTTGCCTGTTTTCACTGGAGGATAGACTTCCTTTATGGATTATACTGGGGGGGTGGGTTCTCCCTGTTGGCTTCCCCTAGGTGTGATGGAGCCTCAGGGATGGAGCCTTGCCGCTGGGTTTCTATGGTAAGAGACTCTTTCTGGTGGCTGGGTCTGAGGAGTGATCTCATTGCTGCTATGCCCTAGAGAGGAGGGCCTTCTACAGGATTGCTATGGAAACAGGGCCTTTCTGTTAGCAGGCCCTGGAGGAGTAATATTGGTGATCTGGCCTAGAGGCAGGGCCCTGCTGCTGGGTTGCTGTGTGAGCAGAGGCTCTCTGCTGGTAGGCCCCATGGGCAGGGTCTTCCTGTTGGCCAGCTCTGGGGTGAGGCTTCACTACTATTCAGCAGTGGGGTCAAGGTCTCTGGTGGTTTGTGCTGGGTTTGGGGTGGGTGGGGTGGGTGGGGTGTGGCCTTGCTGTGCTGCGCAGACTTCTCACTTGTCTAGGGGGCTGCTGGTTTGCAGGAGGGCAGGGTCTCACTGGTGGATTGTCCCAGGCTTGGAGCCTTGCTCCTGGACCTCTGATGTGAGGCTACTGCTTCTGCTACTTTTGGACCTTGCTCCCCTCCCTTCCTAGTGAGACAGACTTTTCCTGCCTGACTGGTAAGCTGCTTCCCTGATCCTAGATTGACTCTGAGGGAGTTTTCTAGTTGTTTGGAATGGTGTTTGGAATGGCTTCAGAGGGTTCCTTCCTCACTCTGCCATCTTGGTACTGGAAGTCCTAAACAATTTCAAAAGATTCAACTATGAAAAGTCTACACACACATTGAAGATATCCTTGATGAAGGGTATAGCCAGACTTTTGCAGATAATATATTTTTGCAGAATATTTTAGTTACACAGTAGTCCAAAAAATAGGAATAGTTATTAGACATTGATCACATATTATTTGATGACCTCAAGAAAAAACAACCAACAAAAAACAACTATTTTATTCCTTAGGGAAAAATACTACCCTAAAATATCCTCCAATATGGTATTGCACACGTGTATGTCAAAATAATATAATTTTATTTTAAAGATGATTTTGATTATTAATGTCAAGAAAGGCATAAAACAGATGAATTGTATTTGCCAAAGGTTTTCAACACTGTCATCAAGAGCATCTGGGGACAAAATGAAAGAGAGATTCCCTAAAGATGAGGTCCTGTGGATCTTCCTACCTGCAGAAGGTGTGTGCTAAATGTGTGAAGCCCCAGACAGCTACATTATGGCATCCACTCTTCATGAAAAGATTGTGGCCCGATTATCCAACAACAATGCCAATGACAGCAACAAGGTGGACTGAAGAATGTCCAGGCTATGCTGTGCAGTTGGATGGAAAATTCATAGAGTTATTCCAACAATACACACACCAATCTTCTGTTTTTTTAAACCATAGCTAATAAACAAGTTATTTTTTATAGCTAGTTATTTAAAATATGAGCTGATATTTGCTAATGCTATATCTCCTTTACTTATACTTGTCACTGTTTTCCTCGAGATAATTGAACTTAATTCCTGAAAACAAGTTTTGTTATTGCTTGTCTAATTGTATGAAGCTCTCCCTTGGTTATCTGAACAGTATCACATGAGATCTGTGGATAGAGCACTGGGTTTGGAGCCAGGAAGACCTGAGTTCAAATCTAGCCTTAGACACTCAATAGCTCTGTGACCCTGGGCAAGTCACTTCACCCTTTTTCTCTCAGTTTCCTCGTCTGTTAAATGAACTAAAGAAAGATGTGGCAAATCATTTCAGTATCTTTGCCAACAAAACCCTAAATGGGATCATAAAGTGTTGGACAGGACTGCAAAATGACTGAACCACATCTGTAAATGAGGCTAGCACCATTATTTTTATTAGCTTTGCATCACCCGACCATGAGCACTGAATATGTTTCAATTTGCTAAAATTGTCCTTTATTCTTATAATGAGTATTTACAATTTTATGGGATTTACAAGAACCTTGGTCACTTAACTTCCAGCCATATTTTGAATTTTATAGTTATTTTGAATGAGTATTTTCATTTCTTCCTGTTTTTTCTTAACACTATGTAGATGTGCTAATGATCTTTGTGGATTTCTTTTGTACACAGGCATTTTAGTGAAGTCATCACACTTCTCTTTCAGTTTCTTCACTGATTCTCTGCAGTTTTCTAACTACTATACACCATTATTTAATCTGCCCATGGGGAAGATTTTGTCTCCACTTTCTCAGTGCTTTTACTTTCAATTATGTTCTCTCTTCTTCTTGTTGTCTTTTACATAGATAGAACCACGTTTAGAAGAGCAGGGAGAGGGAACCTCTTTGCTTTATTCCTGTTTTATCTGGGAAAATTGTCATGACTGTAAATAATGCCAAATTCTCTGGAAATGTGGTTTTGCAAAAAAATCAAATTGAAGGACTTTTAAAATCCTTATATTTTGAAAATTTTTAAAAAATAACTTGGTCATAGTATATATATGTGTGTGTGTGTGTGTGTGTGTGTGTGTGTACATACACAAATATATACATATGTATGGATGCATGTATGTATTTTCCTTGTGATAACTCTTAAAAAAAAAATCCATGTCCAGGGATGACTAAGTGGTGCAGTGAGTAGAGCACTGGCCCTGGAGTCAGGAGGACCTGAGTTCATATCTGACCTCAGAAAATTAGCACTTATTAGCCACGTGACCTTGGGCAAGTCACTTAACCCCAATTGCCCTGCCTTCCTCCTCCCAAAAAAGCAAAAAAACAATCAATGTCCAGTGGTGAAATTATTTTAGGGAACGTTCTTTGCTTTTCCTCCCTGGATTGGGCACAAGGAATATGTTTTCCTCATAAAAGTTTAGTAGAATAATATCTATCAAAAGATTTAGTGGAATAATGTCTGCCTCTATTTTTAAGAACAAGTTTTTGTAGCATAAATACTAATTGCTCTTTAAATGTTTGCTAACATTCTCTTTAATTTCATCTTGCCCAAGAATTTTTTTCTTCAGTTTTTTTTCTTATGATAGTGAGCCAGAACCAGGCCTGTCTTAGGCTTGTCTAGTGGTTCAGGTCTAGAATTGGAACAACATGAAAAACTTGTGGACTCTTTGACACTTAACTTCTCCCCCCAACCCCATGCAAAACCTTTAAATAAGCTCTTTAAAAGCAAAACACAACACTGAATATGGTATGGAAAGGATACTTGGATATAGCACTGATTCAGGTAGCTTTCTCTCCCCTCCTCCAGTTTCCATATGGAAATTGTCTGTTGGGTGAGACTGGGCAGATAGCTGTGATAATTCCTACAGCAGGGGGTCACCTCTTACCAACTCTAAAGGTCATTGCCTTTTCACCACCAACTTTTTGTGTTTTAGGTGACTGAGAAGGCACTTGGTAATTGAAGCCTTAGCCTTTTGGAATAATTAAGTCTCAGAGACAGTTTCCCCGCCTTTTTTTTTTTTTTTTTTTTTTAGTTTTCAATGTGTATGTAGCAAGGAGAATCTAGATTAGCCTGCATGGCAAGGAAGCTAGCGTATACTGTTTCAACCACATATGGCTTATCCAGTTTCTTATTTTTGAGATTATACTATTCAAGGTCTATTTCTTGTTTTGTCTGTCAGTTTGTGCCTTTTAAATTTATATAGATTATTATCCATTCCTTTTGAACTCTCAGTTTTGCAAGCAAATACTTGTATGTAGGTCTTTTTCCCCACTGTCATGAATTCACCTTATTATTATTATTATTATTATTATTATTTTCATTTTGGTAATTTGATTTTTCCCCTCTCTTATTGATCAAGTTAACTAATGATTTATTGAATTTGTTACTTTTTTGCCATTTCTCTATTTTTCTTTCATTTTCAAGACTTAATTTTAAATTTGTTTTAATTGTAACTATTTTATTTTCTTATCTTTTAAATTGTATGCTTAGTTCATTGGCATTTTCCCTTTCTATTTAGTTAATATAAGATTTGAGATATAAATTTTCCCAATGACTTTTAATTGCATCTTATAAATATTGTTATGTTGTTCCACTGATTTAATTATCTTTAACATAATAATAACTTTTTTTTTTTTGCTTTTTGGAGGGCAGTTGGGGTTAAGTGACTTGCCCAAGGTCACACGGCTAGTTTTTTTTGTTAAGTGTCTGAGGCTGGATTTGAACTCAGGTACTCCTGACTCCAGCGCTGGTGCTCTATTCACTGCGCCACCTAGCCGCCCCAATAATTACTTTTCAAAATAATTTTTCTTTCATCTGATCATTATTCAGAACGTCATTACTTAATTTTTATCTTATCTATGCCGTTTTCTCATTCTTTCTATATTAATCACCATTTTATTGCATTGTGGTCTATAAGAAATGTGTTTATTGCTTCTATCTTTATTAATTTGTTTTTATATCTTTATGTCATAACATGTAACCAATTTTGGCAAAGGTTTTGTTGGATACTGAAACATACTTTAATATTCTCATTTAGAAGTCACAGTAATAAAGTCAAGTAAAATTTTTTAACAATTTGTTCAACTCTATATTTTCCTTTTTGCTTACCTTCTTGTTGAATTTATCTAGTAGTGAGAGAAGATTGTTAAAATCTATTATCGTGGTTTTCCTATTAGTGGCTTTTTGCCTGGTTTTTCTTTTAAGAAAGATGACATACTCTTTGGTACACATATATATGATAGTGTAATTTTCCATTGTTGATGGTGCCTTCATGCATACTGTAGTTTCTCTGTCTCTTCATAACTATGTTTTGTTGTCTTCACTGTGATCATGATTGTAATTCTTGCTTCGCTAGAAATTCCTATAAAAGATTAGATTTTGCTTATTCCTCCCTTTAAAAGAACTCTTTATTTGTCTATATATGTTTCCTACATGCATGATTAGATGTCACAGAATAGATGACAATGCCATAATCTTATATATGCTGTAAAGGTTACTAGCACCTCCTCCATTTTTATAAAGTGGAATGCTAAGCTTTTCTTTCATACAACATGAAAGGCAACATGACATGATGATGCGTGTAGAGCTGGGAAGTCCTAGGTTTAAATACTGCTTCTGGCTGTTACCTGAGGCAAGTCATTTGAGGTTTTCTTGGCAGAGATGCTAGAGTGGTATAATGCCAATGTGATACCCATAGCAGCTGCTATGAATATGCATATGTATTTCCAGGGTAAATTCGCAAAATATAATAAACTCTCTTCCTCAAAGTCAAAACCAAAATTTTTATTTGGAACATCACTTTTAGGATACCAGGAGATTAGATTTAGCAAGGTACTCATCACTAATCCAGGGAGAACCAACATCTGAAGTGTTCTTTTCATTAGGCATCCCCACAAACAAGTTCCCCTAGGCAAGTTCCTCCCTGTGCTCTCTGCTCTGCTTTTCCTGCTCTGTTTTGGTTATTCTGTTAGTGGCTTTTTATGTCATAACATGTAACCAATTTTGGCAAAGGTTAGAACGAGTTCTATTCTACTGCTGAATTAGAATGAGCTCTTCCTACACTGGACTCCATGTGACTCTGGCTGTATCACAATTGACAGAACTCAAAGCAGGTCACATAGGCCTATTAATGAGTGGGGAAGAACTTCCTACTCCATTAACATTACAAGTAGTTTGCCATTTCCTTCTCCAGCTCATTTTACAGATGGGCATATTGAGGCAAACAAGGTTAAGTGACTTGCCAAGAGTCACTGTAATGGCAAGCCAAGAATTACTTAGCACCTTGTTTCAAGTACTTAAGTATTTAGCACCTCATTTGAGTCCCTTGTGATTTGAAGGTGGGAAGAACTTGCTGATGCAACAGGAAGGGGCAGAACATGAAAAAACTGACCATATGAAAGGAGGAGCACGAACTGGGACTGAGCAGAGCTGAGAAGGAGAAAACTTATGGTGTCTGGCACTCTGTTTGTCTGTTCTGTCTTTGTTGATTTTCGTTTGTGATACTTTGTACAGAAGCCCTGGGACCTTACTGCTGGTTCAGAAGCCCTGAAAGAGAATATTCTTGTCCGTTTATAGAAGTCCTTGAGGAGGGTTTTAGAGGCCATGGGGCAGTACTGATGATTTGTGTTGATTTCTGAGACCTTGTTTGTGAGTCTGTGTTGATTTCACAGGCAGAAAGTGAATTGATGGTGGTGCTGGCAATGTGCATGAATGTTATTGTGGCTCCATTAAGCTTTGTCTTCCCAGAAACAGAAACTGTGAAGGACTTGAGGTAGATTGGACATTGTAAGCTTTGATATGGAATGAGAACTGGATGAGGAGCTGGATGAGGAGCTGAGAGCTGCCTGCCTGTGAATCCAGGTGATGGTTGGGTGAATTCAGGCAAAAGAAAAGATCCTGTAAGAGGAACTATGGAATTTGGCAGCCAGCATCGAGCCAAGATGAAAAGACCACTCCGTGGGTACTTAGTGGTGATCAACAAGATCATGATTTACTGTGGCCTAGGAGTGGGAGAACTTTGTACTTTGTACCTTGTACCCCTCAAGGACGATCGGGTTAAGGATGATTGGAAGCTAGTCTCCAATCAAGAAGAAAGAAGACTCTCTGACTGAGAAATTAAGACAATGTGACCTATGGGTGGGAGACCTTTGTACTTTGTATCCTGAATGATATAATTTGTTTAAAATTATGTGTTCACTTTAGTGATAAGTAGTTATGTTATATCATTGGGTACTTTGGTTTCTGTGAGTGTTTGGCTTTAGTTTACTGCTCAATAGAGAGTTCACTATACTATGTGATCATAACCTTAATGCTATTCACAGCAGCAGCCCTCAGGGGAGCTGTTTGTGCTTGGCTTTATAGTCACACAGCTAATAAGTGTCTGAGGACAGATTTGAACTCAGGAAGAGGAGTCTTCTTGACTCTAGACCCAGCACTTTATTTACTTTGCTACCTGGCTGCCATACACTTTCCCCTACCTCTCACCTAACTTATTCTTTACTCAGACCGTGTAGAGAGTTACTTGTTCTTCTCTCAGTAATGTTAATTCTTGACAGAGGTATTGGAGTATGATATAATCTATGTCCAAGGAATCAGATCCTGTTTTTGATTTTTTTTCCTCATCTTTAATTATTTCTTCAGATTTCCTCTTGACTCTTTCTGAATCAAGGTTCTCTGGTGACTTCATGACTTTCTCCTTTCTGTGTTGTGAGTTAGTGCCATGATGTAGAGCCTCCTGCTGGAGGAGACCATATGCTTAAGTGTACAACCTGCTCTTCTCAAAAGAGTTTGTTTCACACCTCACATCTTATTTCCTTTCACCTATATGGGATTATTTCATTATGTTATCAGACCATTCCCTATCTCTTGGCAAGTTCTGGTCTTCACTCTATAGTCTTCTCCAAATATTCTTTCCATAATCTCCCACCAGTCCAAGAGGAGGCAGAGAAATTAAAAGACTTTTATTTACCTTTCCTCTTAAGTCTTATCGAGTCTTATGAGACTATATCCCATGCCATCCTTTCTCCTATCTGGAAGAAATCATTTTTTATTATCCCATCATCTAGTTTTTATTTATTTTATTTTATTTTTTGCCTTTTGCAGGGGGGAGGGTAGGACAATTGGGATTAAGTGACTTGCCCAAGGTCACATGGCTAGTTTTTGTTAACACAAAATTTGAGATTTGAACTCAGACCCTCCTGACTCCAGGGCTGGTGTCACTTTGCCACCCAGCTGCCCCATATTATCTAATTTTTAAATTTACTAATGAGGGAAATGAGATTTCTCTCTAAAATATTAACTTTCTTCTTCAAATTTTCTTAATTTTTACATTTGTTCCTTAGATTCATTAGCCTTTAAATGCTCTCTGCCTTCTTATTTCTCTCAATGTGTGAAGTTTGGGGTTTTTTTTTGAAGAAAATCAATATCAAACAAAAAGAAAAATAACACATTTTAGCTCACATTGCCAAGCCGTGGTCAGCACTACCTATATGAGTATACACTTTGATTTTTCTATCTTTTACTGCAGTGGGAAAAAAAATGTAACTTTCCTTTGTATCGTGAGTTTGCATTTTGAATATCCAGATCACCTCTGAATTCTTTTGGAAGAATGGCAAAAATCCTTTCCTTTTGTTCAATGTTCAGATACTTTATTTGATACTTAAGCTAATTTTTGTTTGATATTCTATTTTGGTAGCTACAATTGATTTTTTATGCTTTCGGTATAATTTTTTTTCTTTGATTTTTTTTTGTAAACAAAGAATAATCTTTTAATATTCTGATGGATTTTTTTTATTGGATTGTTTAAGGTTTCTTCCTTGCTTCCTGCAAAGTTTATTGTTTGGTAGTATAATTCAAAAGTTTAGTTACAATGTTTCTTTGTGAGTTAAATATGGAATTTCTTTCCATCTATGGGAAAGCTTCCTAACAATTAGATATAGCCCAAAACAATGTGAGTTGCCTCCATAGGCATTAGGTCTCCTCTTCACTAGAAGTGTTTGCAAATGAAGACTGGATCACCACTTGGAGATATTATTAAGCAGGTTTTAATCGACTCTGGGTTGGATTAGATGACCTGGGTGGCTTTTTCTAAATCTGAAATTTTGTGATTCTGCCTCAGGATTGACTCCTTCCTCTCCACAGCCTGTTAGGTTAGAAAGGAAAAAGTATAAACCTCAGCCAGGGGACTCCAGAGGAAATCTTGGAAGCTTTTTCCCCAGTTGAGACTTTTTCTTTAAACAGATTTTAATCATCTTTAAAATGGGGACCAATTCTAATATTGTGCTCCCCACTGCCACTTCACCAGGGCTGTGTTCTGTAGGTGCTCAGTAAATATTTGCTGACTATTGCCATCCTGTTTGTCAATTTTCAACTCTTACCCTCAGCGCTAGCTTAGGGAACAAAGCTTGGTTAAGGAGCTCTAGCCAAATGATAGAATCATAAAATCTCAGAGGTAGGAGGGACCTCCCAGGTCATAAATCCAGATTTATACCCACTGTAGGAGGGGTGTGTGTGTGTGTGTGTGTGTGTGTGTGTGTGTGTGTGTGTGTGTTTGTGAGCGAGAGGGAGAGAGACAGAGAGAGGGAGAGAGAGGAAGAGAGAGGGAGAGAGGAAATGTATTGGGGGGTGGTCACCAAACTTGTGTTTTAATACCAGTCTTAATGAGGAACTCACTGAAGTATCTGTTGAAACATCTAGCTCTATGGTTGGACAGCTCTGATTGTTAAAAATATCTTCCATATATCCAGTTGAAATCTATCTGTCTTCCTTTAGCTTTCCTCCGTTGGTCTTCCTTTTGCCCTCCAGGGCCAACCAGAACAAGTCTCATCCCCTTTCTTCAAAGACAGCCCTTCAGATACTTGAAGAGGGTGATCAGATAACAGCCTAGAAGTATGTGGTGAGTTTCATCCTCCTCCACTGTCAGGTAGCCAGGCCCAGGGAGGGGCACCCTCTTAAGAGACCCACTCCCAGGCCTACAGCACCTCTGGGAGCTGCAGGTGGGAAGCACTGTCCCTGCAAGCTAAAGAGAGAGTTTAGATAGTGAAATACAATTTAAATGTTGTGGCAGTTAGCCAGGGTTCCACCCTTCTTTAACTCTCCCTTCTCTTTCCCCCCTTTCCCACTCCCTCCAAAGTCCTTTTAATTTTTCTGCTGTGATTTCAGTGCAGACCTTAATGTTATTAAGGGCTCTCATTTATTTAGTAAGTTTTTTACAAAGGGTTTTCCTCAAAGCAAGGTAAACGGTGAACATAACTTTATTTTTATCAATCATTCATTCGGGAAGCCTTTCCTTTTTCCCACAGTGTTAATGTCCTCCTTCCCATAATCACTTTAATCATTCTATAAATATCCTGTACTGATCTGTGAGCATGTTGTAGCCTCTTGTGTATTGTACGCTTATTGAAGGCTTACTTTTACATTTTTATCCTATCATCCATTTAACACAATTTATTAAGCATATAATACTAGATGCTTAATAAGTGATTGTTGATTGATTGATTATGTATACAGGTGTACAGTTGGTATCTAGCAAATGCATGTAGTATTGTATGTTTGTGTAGCATGTAGTATTGAATTCCATGTTCGATTTTAGGAGAGACATGTCTAGGATCATACAGCTAACAAGGCATGGGAACTGAAGCTGGAAGGGACCACAGGACACTAAGCTTTATTTCAAAGATGAAGACACTAAAGCCCAGAGAAAGGGAATATCTCACAGGTAATAAATAGCAGGGGTAGGATTCCTGTCTTCATCCTCTGACTTCAAATCCAGGGTCCTGTACCATATGATGCTTCCCTTCTGAATTACCTTAGGTAGGAGCTATGATGCCTTTCATTTTTCTTATTAAACATTTCAGCAACCCTTGAGGAAAGTTCTTGTAGGGCTCAGGTATCCTGACACCAGGCCCAATGCTCCTTTCTGCCCTTCCATGGGGTCTTAGACTAGTTGTGCCTCCAGGGCCAGCTGCTTTGGTTTAGCACGGCACCCTAGTTTCCTTTACCCAGGAGCCATCCATCTGTTGCTGTTCCAGTGCCTGACTGCCCAGCTGTTGCCAGCTACACGTATGGCAGCTAGAATTGGGTAATTGGCAAGGCAAGTAAGTGCCAACTGACCGCTCCTTCCCTTCTCTGTGGGAAGCCCCACCTCCATGGCTAGCTTTGCCAGAGGGCAAACCCTTCTTCAGGAAGAAATGAAGCCTTTCCTTGTTACCAGTGCCTGTAAATGTTGGCTTTGATAATGAAGGGCAGTAGCAGAGCCTGAAGGGGCCCCAGTTGTTCTCATAGACCTTATGGCATAGGAGTTAATTGGGAAGGGGACTTTTTTTTTCTCAGTACCTTTTTCTTTTGTCTTCTTTCTCCCTAGTAAAGTGGTGGACTTGACAACTTTAGTCTAACTTTATTATTTATTATCTAGCTGACCTTATCCAAGAAATGTAAGTTTTATGCACCTCAGTTCCCTCATCTGTAAAATGTAACAATAATCCCAGAGTTACCTCTCTCAAAGGCTTTTTATAGGCATCCAATTAAATAAGTGATGTCAAAGAATTCATAAATTATGTTGACCAATCTAAAATATGAGACATTATTATATTATTAATCTTGATTAGATTATTTATAATAGCAATAGGATGGTAGATTTAGATAGCTAAGAGAAACCTTTGAGGTCATCTACTATAACCACCACAATTTACAGATGAGAAAACTGGGGTCCAGCGATGTTAAATGCCTTGCATAGGTAATACATGTCCCCAGAAAGATTTGGTCTTAGGTCTTCTCACTACAAATCCAGTGGTCTTTAGCCCATGGATTTTGGCACTTCATTATTTACAAAACCATTTCCTTATAATTCTTACTTAATTTTTAAAATATATTGTTTTGTTCCTTTTATCGCCTTCTTTAGCCTTCCTAGGAATTCTTGTTGGACTTGTGCCTAATCTAAATTTTTCTTTGAGGATTTGCTTGCAGATGTTTTCAAGTCACTGTCTTTCTGAGTTTGTGTCTTGAGCTCCTTTGTCAGGTTTGTTTTTGTTTGTTTTTGTTTTGTTGTTATTTGTTCATTTTGCCATTGTATTTCTTGACATCGGACTTTATGTTAGAGTTCAGCTCTGCTCACTTCTCTAGGGGATGACTGACCTTAACTTCTGGCTTTTATATTCTTCTATTTTTCACAGCTTGATTTGAGGGCCTAGAAATTTTTCATGCTTACAGTATGGCATGATCTTGGGAGAGGTCTAGTCACTGTCCTCCCAGGCTGCAATCTGGCTGTTACATGAGTAGGGCTTCTCTGCTCTTGTGACTATGACTTCTCCTCTCCACTCTGGAACTCAGACCTAATTGGGTAATGAGGGACAGAGTTGTCAAATGGTGCTTTATCCTGCACCAGGTGCTAGCACAGGGATTCTCTGGGATCTCTTTCTGACCAAGTGTTCAGTTTGGTCACTCTCCCTCAGTCTAGCCAGTGTTGCTTCTGCCACACTACACTCCTGGCACTGCACCCCAGCATTTGCAAACCTTTCATTCTGTCTTTCTAAGGTGCCTTGGGATAGAAAAATTACTGTGATTTTTTTGATGGTTTTCTCACTCAGAATGTGGTTAGGCATTTTCTATGTTATTTTTAACAGTCTTTTCTTTTTACATTTTGAGTTTCTGATTCTCTTCCTCTCTCTTATCCTTGCCCCACCACTGAGAAGACAAAAGACATAAGACCAATTAGACACGTGAAATCATGCAAAGCATATTTCCATATTAGCCATATGGCCAAAAAAGAAAAAAACACCCACAAAAAAAAGTGAAAAAAATTTTTACTTCAGTTTGCACTCAGAGTTTGTCAGTTCTCTCTCTGGAGGTGGTTGGCATTTCTTCATCATGAGTCCTTTGGATTTGTCCTGGATCACCCTATTGATGAGAGCAGACAAGCCTTTCACAGCTGATCATCATGACAATAGTGATGTTGCTGTACATAATGATCTTCTGGTTCTTCTCACTTCACTTTGCATCCATTCATATAGATATTGTCATTTTTTTTTCCTGAAACCATCCCCCTTGTCATTTCTTATGTCACAATAATATTCCATCTCAATCATATACCACCACTTGTTCAGCCATTCTCCAATTGATGAGCATCCTGTCAATTTCTAATTCTTTGCCACCACAAAAAGAGCTGCTGTAAATATTTTTGTATATGTAGGCCCTTTGCCTTTTTAAAAAAATCTCTTAGGGGTTAAGACCGAATAGCGGTATTCCTAGATCAAAGGGTATCCATATTTTTATAGTGCTTTGGGTACAGTTCTAGATTGTTTTCCAGAGCGGTTGGACCACTTCACTACTCCACCAACAGTTCATCAGTGTCTCTGTTCTTCTCTCATCCCCTCTAGTATTTATCATTTTTGATAGGTGTGAAGTGGTACCTCAGAGTTGTTTTAATTTGTCAATCTCTAATCAATAGTTATTTAAAACATTTTGTCTTATGAGTATAAATAGCCTTAATTTCTTCTGAAAACTTCTTGTTTGCATTATTTGACCATTTATCAATTGGGGAATGACTTTGATTCAGTTTCTTATATATTTGAGAAATGAGGCCTTTATGAAAGAAACTTGATGTTAAATATTTTGTTATTACTTCATAGTCTATGACACTTTTTTTTTTTTTAGCAAAATATGGTTGTTCTAATTATCTCTTTCAATTAGGTCTAATTTTTCTTTTGCTTTGTCTGAGATCACGATCATCACTCCTGCCCCCTTCAGCTGAACTATGACAGACTCTGCTCCAGTCCTTCATTTCAACTCTGTGTGTGTCTCTCTGTCGCAGGATATTTGGAAGTGAATGCTAGGAAGTTCAACTGAGTCCCAACCTGTGCTTAGTCATCTTGGTTCTCCCTGTAGTCATTATATAAAAAAATTATGGGGAAGGATTGGCAGTCAGTGATACTTCACTCCACCATCATGACTCCATGCTGTATACTTCTTTGTCTTAAGAGTCAAATGGAAATTTACTATTCACAACAAGTAGTATGGTAGAAAAAATCATTTAACTTCTCTGCGCCTCAGTTTCCTCAGGTCTAAAATCAGGAGGCTGGATAAAATGACATCTAAGGTCCTTTCCATCTCTGAATATATGATCCTGTGATCCTGTTAATAGCCTTGGTACAATAGATTGGCTTCATTATACAATTGGATTCGATTTAATGTGAGTTGTTTATATCAAGTGCCCAATACTGGCTCCCACTTGATTCTAAGGAACCATTTCTTCCCATAAAAACAAATGGTTAGAAGAGTTTTATCTTATGGTTTGGCATGGACAGTAAGACAGTGACAGAAATCATTTTATCTGGATGGAGGTAGTAGTCAATCATGACTGATAGGTTGGAGCTCCCTGCTACACAAAGAACCACCACTGAGTGGGCATTGTCAGATTGAAGTTCTAGGAACTGGAGTAAGAAATAGAAAGAAAAAAAATCTATTTTTCCATTCACCTCTAGATTTCCACTTTTATCTGTAAAAATCAGTGCATTAATGAGTAATTGCTTAGTGATAAGAAGGAGTACTTAACACCATGTTTGTTTCTTCTTTAGGTGATAATACTTCCTTTAAACACTTTGGTAGCAGCACTGAAAAATAATGGAGCTGTAGGTTAAAATATACACACACACACACATACATATATATGTATGTATATGTATACATATACATATATACACATATATGTGTGTATGTATATATATACATATACACACATACATTCATACATAGTGAAAATAATTTAAATATGTAGATATTCATAATTTTGAAAACTTATTATGGAAGTTTTTAATGACATATTAGAAGGACTTCACATCTTGTAGTCAGATCTGGCTTCTAATCTCATTAGAAGGAGTATGGCATGGGGGAACAGTGAGCTGGACTTGGTGTAAGGAAGACTTAGATTCAAATGTTATCTTAGACATATGAACTGTGTGACCTTGGGCAGGTCGCTTTACTTGTATTTCGTTTTCCTTATTCCTATAATGAGGGGACTGGACTCAAAGACCTCTGAAGTCCCCTTCAGCTCTAAATGCCCTATGATTGTGGGCAAGTCTCATACCCAACCTGGGGTGTACATGCAAATTAGGGTAGTAGCCCAAAGGAGATGCTACATTATGATTGATTTCATCTGTCATGGTGGTCATAAGTCCTTTAGAAACTCAAAGCTTCAGCCTTTTAGTTATACCGTAAGAGGTGATAGCCCTTCTTCAGCCCTCTGTCATAATTCTGCTGTATCTATTATACTGTGTCCAGTTCCAGGTGCCACATTTTAGGAAGAATATTGACAAACGAAGTGTGTCAAAAGGAATGACACCTGAGTGGTGAAGGATCTTGAGATCTTAGCACATGAAAACCATTTGAGGGACTTAGATGTTTATCTTGAGAAGATAAGACTTTAGGGAAGAAACTATCGCTATTTTCAATTATTTGAAAGACTGTCACATGGAAGAGAGATTAGATTTGTTGGCCCTAGAGAGCAGAAATGGGTAGCTAGGTGACTCAGTGGATGGAGCACTAGGCTTGGAATCAGGAAGACTCATCTTCCTGAACTCAAATCTGGCCTCAGACACTAACTGTGTGACCCTGGACAAGTCACTTAACCCTGTTTGCTTCAGTTTCCTCATCTGTAAAATGAGCTGGAGAAGGAAATGGCAAACCACTCTAGTATCTCTGCCAAGAAAACCGCAAAATGGGGTCATGGAGAATTGGACCCAACTAGAACAACCCAATAGCAGCAGAGAGTGGAACCAGGAGCAGTGGACAGAGGATGCAGAAAGGAAGCTTTAGGTGTAATGTCAAGGAAAACAAACAAACTTCCCAAGCATCAGAACCATCCCAATGTGGGATGCCCTGCTCTGGGAAGCAAAGGCCTTGTAAACACTAAAACATTGCAGAAATGAGTTAATATAATTAGCAATCGTAGGCAACCTTACTGAGGAAGAAAATAATGAAAAAGACTTCTGAGTAGCCAATCTTTCACAAAGGCAACAAACAGCATGTGCCTTAATATTTCTTTTGTTGATGCTATTAAGAAAATTTACTTTTTTTGATTCCACACAGAATGAATGAATAGCATGCTGCTATGGCAACCATCGGCAACTCAGGATTTAAAAAAATGCTCTATTAATGACTTCTAGCAGCGTACACTTTGGGAATGTCACTTGGTATGAGGCAGTATTGAGGAAAGCTGTTCTCTTTTTTTCTTTCTTTTTTTTCTTTTTGGAGAGGGGAAGGCAGGGCAATTGGGCTTAAGTGACTTGCCCAAGGTCACACGGCTAGTAAGTGTTAAGTGTCTGAGGCCATATTTGAACTCAGGTCCTCCTGACTCCAGGGCCGGTGCTCTACTCACTGTACCACCTAGCCGCCCCAGAGGTAAGCATTTCCCCCTCTCCTCTCATCTGCCCTGTGTTCTCTCCCAACCTTTCTCTTCCCCCCATCCTCAAGCGAATCTTTTCTTTCCTTCTAGGCCCAGCTCTTCCATACAACCTTCTGTGACCACTCTCAGCTAGAAGTGAGGGCGACTGCTTCCTGAAAAACACATGGCACCTATTTCTTTGAATGAGCCTTCCCTTCGCCGCTTGTAAGCCTTTCACGCCACTAGAACAACTTCATGATTTGCTATGACTGAAATGTGGGTGTATGTGTAATATACACATACATATACCACATGTATGACGTAAATTATATCTGTAAATCATGTCATATACACATAGTACATATACATACAATACTTACATTATGTATGTGTATACAGTCCAAGTAAGCTGAGTGATTACAGCATCTCAAAATTGTACGAGAATTTAAAGACCAAAAATTTACTCTATAAACAGAAAGGGACCTTCAAAATCTAGTCCAGAAGTGTCAAACATGCAGTCCACAACACTCCCCAGTGTGACCTATGCCAGATTAAAATGTAATTGGGAAATATTTAACAAAACAGGTACAAATACAATAAAACACAGGCAATATTCCATTTCCCAACTAAGTCAATAGGAAAACCTCAGGGATTCATTCTTAGGCATGGTTTTGTTGGTTGTTCGGTCATTTTGGTTATATCCGTGACTCTTCATGACCCCATTTGGGTTTTTCCTGGCAAAAATATTAGAATGGTTTGCCATTTCTGTACCACCTAAGTGCCCATGTCCATTTTATAGATGAGAAAACTGAGGCTAAGGGAGATCAAGTGACTTGCCCAGGGTCACACAGATAATACATGTTGAATTTGAGATTTGAAACAAAGTCCCCTCAGACTTGTATACTTTACACTGTACTATCCTGATTTGCTTAAATTCATAGGCAGTAAGTAGACTGAGTTTTTATTTTTGCCCTGTTGACTTCAAATCCAACACTGTCCACTCTTGTATCATGACTAGCTGATGTGCCCAAAGTCATAAGACAGGTGAGTAGCAGAGCCAAGATTCAAACCTAGGTCCTATTACTCTGTAGCTAGTGGACTTCACCCCACCCCCTTCCTTTCTGTTACAGTATTTCACCTTCTGACCACCCCTTTGGTGATCAGCCTCTCCTTACACAGCAAGGTTGGTCCTTAGATGGCAAAGACATAGGACGTCCCAGGTCTAAACCTGAGGCCTCTGAAGCTTGGTAGGACTTGCGGGAACTTATACTCTGATAGTGTTGCTTTTGAGAATCCAGAGTCAGCTCCATCCCATTAGGATATATCAAAGGAAATACTCCCTGGGGTAAATCACTTAGAGACAACCTCTGGCTCATGGCTAGGGTCCTTCCAGAAGGAAACAGGAAGATCCAGTGTCCATCAGTTATAGAACAACTGTTTATTTCTTTCATGCAACAGAAGTACTTCAAAGACACCTACTATAAAGGGATAAGATATATGAAACCATAACTATAATAATTTGCAACCTGTATTAATGTACAACTTCTATTATATTCTGGGAGGTTGATACTTAACACATGAAAACGTGAGGCATTCGATGGATCTGCCCAAGAGAGATTTCCCTTTACCATGGCTCCCTCAAGGACAAGGATTCTGTTTTCTTACACCGGAGATGACTGGGCTTTTCCTCCTGCTCTTTGTCATCTTCTCCTCCAGGAAGAGCTGCAGAACCTTCGGGGAGCACCCCTGCAGTGACATTGGCATCAGCCGAGGGACCCGAGGACCTGCTGACTGACGGCACATCGGACTGACGTTACCTCCTGAGGCTCATATGTTCATCTTAATTGTTAGTCATTCGGGGGCACCTGTCCCCTTTTGGAAATGACCTGTTTATTGGTGTTGCTGTTCAGTCCTCTCTGACTCTTTGGGATCCCATATGGGGTTTTCTTGGCAAAGATACTGGAGTGGTTTGTCATTTCCTTCTCCAGTGGATGAGGTAAACAGATTAAGGGACCCATTCAGGATCATCGAAGTAGTGAGTGTCTGAGATCACATGTGAACATGGGTCTTCCTGACTCCAGGCCCAGAGCTCTGTCCACCGAGCCACCCAGCTGCCTCATGTAGGAGTCATACCTAAGTTTATTCGGATATTCTAGGAGTTTCTGGGGATAGGAACGAGAGTCACAGAGAGAAACTGGCCCTCTTAGGGGCCAAGCCCGTATGACTGAACTTGGTTCCTGTGAGTCCAGAGTCCTTGGGGGTCCTGAGTCATAAGTGACACCTTCATGAGTTCAAGTTTACAAAGTACTTTCCTAACTTTGACTCTGTAAGGTAGATAGTAAGAGCATTATCATCTCGATTTCACAGATACAGAAACTGATGTCTGCAGAGGCGGTCACTTAAGGAAAGTCCTTCTAATCTGCCTCCAGACTTTCTTGTCTAAATTCATCAGTTTACAACTTAATCTCTTCTCAGGCACTCTGCCTTCTGGCAAAATGGGCCTCACTACTGCTGCCTAAAGACAACATTCTCTCCCTCGCCTCTGTGCTGTGATCCAGGCTTTCTTCGCCTCTTCCCTGGAGGACCAGTCCATAGCTTCCTCTAGAGAACGTCTCAGGTGCCACCCAGAAGAGGAAGGCTTTCCTGATGCCCCTCGTGTTGCTGCTCTCTGACCTGGCTTTGTCCTTACTCGGTATACAGTGTGAATTTTCATGTGTACCTGATGTTTTCCCCCAGTAAAATGTAAGCCCATTGAGGGCAGGGTCTCTTTTGCTTTTGTCTTTGTAATACCAGCACCCAACACCCAACACATGGGGCCTGGCATGATAAGGGATCTATAAATATGGTACTACTTGCAGGTAGTGCTGGTAAGGCCCTGGGGTCAGAACTAGACAGATTGTTGAAGGAAGGGAGTGAAGGGGCTGGGGGATGGTGGTCATAGGGGTGGTTTTGGAGGCGAACTGCAGACTGATTGGCAGTCCGTCAAAAGGCCTGGGTTTCAGTCTTGGCTCTTTCACTAGTGTGATCTTTGGCAAATCACTTTTCCTCTCTGAACCTCAGTTTCTCTATTTGTAATTTGAAAAAAAATATGATGTATTTTCTGAGAAACTGCTAAAATGAAGGGATTGGAGCAGGTTAGAGAATCTCTTCCAGCTCTAATGTTAAATGGATTCAAATCCTGGCTCTTCTATTTCCTCTTTCCTTCCTGTATGACTGTGGGCAAGTCACTCCACTTTTCTCAGCCTTAACTTCTTCATCTAAGTAATGGAAGAGGTGGGCTTTATGGAAGGGCATGGGAAGGAATTTCCTCAGATCACAAAGTGGAAATGAATTGTTATGTGTGCTGTCAGAAAGGACCACATTGATGAGATCATAAAAATACTAATTTAGGATAAACAAACAAATAAATAAAATTTGTATTTATTCATCTGCAGGCGTGCCGTGTTCCTCTAGCAGAGTAAAAACTGCCTAACAGTAGAGACTGCCTCACTTCTTCATTTTTAACTCCAGTGCTTAGCACAGTGCATTATGGGTAACTAATACTTATTGATTAGGTGGTTATATGAAGCTATTTTGGAGAATGTACTTTGCAAATCTTAAAATGCCATAGAAATGGTTGGTCGCTATTCTATGATTTATTCTATGATTCTAAGGTCCCTTTCTGATGTGATGGTCTTTGGTTCTATAAATCTCTCCATTCCATCTTGGATTCTAAGTAGCTACTCAACTTTGACAAGCTCCTTGTCTTCCTCAGTCTCTGTTTTCTGTGCTGCAAAATGAGAGGAACTGGACTAGAAAGATCTCTACGATCCATGTAAAACCATTTTTGGAAAAATAAGGAGGTGGTACTGCGGATAGAGTATTGGATTTAGGGCGGAAAGACCTGAGTTCAAATCTAGCTTCAAATACTTTCCAGAAGTATGGCCTCTGTTTGCCTCAGTTCCCACATTTGCAAATAGAGATAAGAGCACCCACCTCCCAAAGTTATTATGAGGATGAAATGAAGTAGTGTTTGTGGAACACAGCACAGAGCCTGGTACGTAGTTGGGATAAACGCTCCTTCCCTTCCCCTTCTTCCTCCCAATTGCACTCCTCTCCCTTCTGTTGGCATGGTCTCCTGGTCCCATTCACCTCTGCCATAACAGGTTACTTATCATAGTCAGCTGCTGAAGGAAAAGGCACATTTCTTAGCAAATCTCCCCTCCTATTGAAGGCCTAGGTCAGCTCTCCTTCAGGGCCCCCAGAGCCAGAGGGCATAACTGACATTTCTCTTACAGTTCTTTTCAATAAAAACAACTGTCCTTGATCTTTTCTGTCTCTAGAAGTCTTGAACAAGCTTGATTTCAAAAGATTTATCTATTGAGCTAAACCGAAGCTCAATCATCTTTGTGCACAAAACACCCACATGGGATATTTGTCTTGGACTGGAGCATTTGGCAAAGAGCTGGACTTCAGCCTTCAGGAGTGCTTAGTAAAGAATGCAGGCACTCTCAGAGCAGTTTAGTGTCCGCCACTGACCCCACCCACTCTACTTAGCCCTGAGCTCCTTGGCAGGCCCCAGGAAACCACAAGACAAGTTTTATCATCTGGTAAACCTGTCGCTTGGAAAAAAAATGACTTCAATAAAATATTTCAACAATTATAGTACATTTTAATTAGGTGCATGCCGCATAATTATAGATTTTAGAAAAAATGTATAGGATTTCAAAAACTGACACCATGTGCCGTGTGGATTTACCTGTATTACCTTGGGTATTTAACTGTTGAACTCTCTTTCCCTGTGAAATAAACAGCATTCTAAGTTCTCTTGCCCTCCTTGTACCTTTTTTGATAGCATTTTAAAGTATGCAAAAAAAAATTCTATATTGTAATCTAGAGAAAGAAAGAGAGAGAGAAAAGAGAAAGTAACCATTATTGTTACATCCATTTCACAGATGAGGCAACAGAGGTTTAAAGGGATTAAAGGATTTACATGGTTATATGGAATTTACATACTGGAAGGAACTAGGAGGTTCCAACCTGGAAAGAACTTTAGAGAGAATCTAGTCCAAATCACTCATTTTAAAGATGACAAAACTGAAAGCAGGAGAGATAAAAAATTAAAAAAAATTTTTTTTCCATTTACATGGAAAAACAAATTTTAACCTTAATTTATTTTTATGATTTTGAGTTCCAAATTCTCTCCTTTCTTCCACTCCCCTGTCATTCGGAAGGCAAACAATTTCATATAGATCATACATGTGTAGTCATGCAAAATATATTTCCATATTAGTCACATTGTGAAAGAAAACACAGACAAAAAAAACCCCAAGAAAAATAAATTTAAAAAAAAAAGCGTTCTTCGATCTGTTTTCAGACTCCATCAGTCTTTCTTTGGAGGTGGAGAGTGTTATTCGTGGTTAGTCGCTGGAAATTGTCTTAGATCAGTGTATTGCTGAGAATAGCTGAGCCATTCACAACTGATCATTGTACAACATTGGTGTTGCCATGCATGATGTTCTCCTGGTTCTGCTTACTTCACTTGCTCTCAGTTCATGTAAGTCTTTCCAATTATTTTTTTTCCCCCAAAGCATCCGGCTCATCATTTCTTATAGCATAATAAACAAACATATAAAAATTAATCCATCGCAACCATACACCACAACTTGTTTAGAGCCATTCCCAGACTGATGGGTGCTCCCTCAATTTTCAGTTCTTTGCCACCACAGAAAGAGCTGCAATAAGTATTTTTCGACAAATAGGTCCTTTTCCTTTTTTTTTTTTTAATCTCTTTGGGATATAGACCTAGTAATAGTATTGCTAGATTTAAAAAGGTATGCGTGGTTTTATACCCCTTCAGCCTAGTTCCAAATTGCTTTCAAGATTGGTTAGATCAGTTCACAACTCCACCAACAGTGTGCTAGGGTCCCAATTTTCCCACATCCCTTCCAACATTTGTCATTTTCTTTTTCTGTCATTTTAAACAGTCTGATCAGTGTGAGGCAATACCTTGGAGCTGCTTTAATTTGCACTTCTCTAATCAATAGTGATTTAGAGGATATTTTTTATATGACTATGGTTTGGTTTATCAATTGGAAATGACTAGTATTATCATAAATTTGATTCCATTCTCTATATATTTGAGAGATGAGAGTTTAATCAAGGACATTTGCTGTAAATCCCCTTCCACCTCTTTTTCTCTTTTTCCTTCTAATCTTGATTGCATTGATTTTGTTTGTGCAAGCCCTTTTTAATTTAACATAATCAAAATTTATGCATTTTACATCCTGTAATGTGCTCTGTTTTCTTGTTTGGCAAGAAATGCTTCCCTTATCCATAGATTGGACAGGTAGACTATTTTGTGTTTCCCTAAGTTGCTTATGGCATCACCCTTTATGTCTAAATCACATACCCTCTTTGACTTTGTCTTGGCAGAAAAGATTTTTAAACTTTGGGTGAGAAAAGACTTGACTTGAAAAGTTAGGACCGCCCCTCACTTTCTGAACAGCTCTGGGAAGTCTGTTAATCTCTCTGAGCCTCAGTTGGATTCTTCTAGCCCAACGTTTTTAATTCTATGAAATGACTGGCTTTAGGACATACTAAAATAAATGTACCGGTTAGAATTTAAGACAGGCCTCTGGATTCCAATTACAGTGCTCTTCTCAGTATAATTACTACCTTGGAACTTTGTACTTTTATTTCCATCTGGGAACAACCAAATCCCACAAATGTTTATTCACAAAGAAACTCAGTTTCCCTATGAAGCTGCTATGTGCTGGCCTGGGACTTAGAAGCCCTGGATTCTGTTTCAGGTTCTGCCACTAATTTACTGTATGATCCAGAGTAAGGCATAGTCCCTTTCTTGCCTCAGTTCCCCTATTTATAAAATGAGATTCTACACTATATGATCTATACTATCACTTGTAGTTAGTGGATTCTGTACACTCAATTGACAAATCTCCATATCTTAGTGAGAAAACAGGCCTGGAGAGAATAGGAAAGCCAAATTCCACAACAATTCAACAACCCCCTAAACAGCCAGTCTGGAATGATAGGACTATGATTTCTCCTAGCGGGGTATCAATTTAGTCATCTGCACCCAGTAGACTGCAGCTTAGACTAAGAGGTATACAAGGTCCCTTCTCACTCTGAGCCACTGAGATTATCTCGTGTTTAACAGATGCTTCTTGAGTGGAACAGAATGGACTCAGAGAAGGTGAGGTAAGAGGGAGGTCTTTCCTACTTTCCAGCTACCAAGGGATGGGGGGCTTGGATTCATTATCCCCAGCACTGTGCTGGACACTGGGGCAGATAAAAAGGAAGGATGGGGCCTGGTCCCTGCTCACTGTTGAGTCGAGGAGACAAAGCTAACAGACATTCACACCAGGGAATGTTACTCACAACTGTGAATAATACAAGAAAGAATATGATTAAGGGCTTAATGTGGTGATTCAGCCTGTAATTGCTGAAGGAGTTCTGAGGAATCAAAGGCCATCTGTAGAGATTTTATTCTAATGGGGCCCCAGAAATAGTCCTAGGAGGCATAAACTAGAGGGGGGTGTGTGTGTGTGGGGGGAAAGAAGCCCCAGCACTTCCCACTGAGCCTTGAGTGTCTTCCACCCGGGCAGTAGTTAAAAAAAAATGTGTGCAGTATGGCTGGTGACCCTGAAGATGAAGATGGGGAGAGGTGGGGTAGCCATGGAGGACTCCCCGGAGGTGGGACCTGAGGTGGGTAGGATTTGGAGAGCAGAGGGAGGGCATTCCAGGAGACAGGGTGAGGCACACAAGACAAGAATGAGCATGGTCCATCTGCCTCAAACATGACCCCAGGCTTTCCTGTCTGGCTATATAACCGTGAAATGCTTTTACCTGTGGAACTGATGACAATTTTTTTTTTCACCCTGGCTTTTCCCTAGGCCTAGAATGTTCTCCTTCCCTCTCTTCTTTACTTGTTCAGCGTCTAGCCATCCTTTAAAGGTCAGTTCTTGGGTTGTTGATGACTGACCTCTCCCTCCTCTCTCCAGATATCAGGCAGCATGTTGCTTTGCACATTTCTGATTTAACTATCTTGTAATGGTATCCAGCACTGAGAAACTGCTAAGCTGAGCCTGTAGGAGCTCTGGGTCATTTCTCCACCTCAGTCCAGTATCCAGATATAGGACTGGGCCAGATTCATTCTTGGGGAGCCCAGCCTCTAATGAGAGGGAGAGTCCTTTTCTCACATCCATTGGCACATAGTAGGTACTTAATAAATGTTTAATGAATGAATGAATGAAGTCATGGAAGGAAGTGCAGTTTCTTAGGGAGAAGGGGACAGAGGATACAGTCTTAGAGAATCCCAATCTCAAAGGGTCTACAATCAATTAATTCTTCAACAATCATTTAGTCAGTACCTACTATGTGCCTAACACTGTGTTAATCTCCAGCCCAGAGCAGGGAACTAACTTGCCTTCTTCATGACATTGTCTTTATCATCAAAGTTCCACGGAGGATACTGTGAATATTTTGCGCAGGTTCTGCTCTGTTAACTGCAGAACTTCTCTGAAATCACAGGGAACTTTACATAGAGTCATAATCACTAAATCTTAGAGGTGGAAGGAATGCCCCTGGTTACCTGGTACCATTCACATCCTAAAGGAGTCCCTACTACAACATGCCTAGTGAGTAGTCTTCCAGCCTTTGCTTGAAAATTTCCACTGAGTGGGAATGCACTACTTCCCAAGGCTATCCACTATACTTTGAGACAATTTGACTTATTAGGAAGTTTATTTTTTCCCTGGCAAGACCTCGACTTGTCTGTACAACTTCATCCATTGCTCTTGGCTGTGGCTCTGAGGCCAAACCAAACAAGCCTAATCTCATGACCATGTCAAGTCTTCAAATATTTGAAAGCAACTATCATGCATCCTCTGAATCTTCTCTTAGCCATGCTAAATTTCCCAGGTCCTTCAACCACTGCTCATTTATCAGAGATTCAAGGCCCATCCAGCTTGTCTTTATCTTTATTATTGTTTTTAAACTCCAGGGCCCCAAACAGGACGCACATAGCCCCGATGTGGTCTGACCAGGGCAGAGTGCAGAGGGCCGATCACCTACATATTCCTGCAAACACTACTTCTCAACAAAACCTAAGATCACATTGGCTTTTTGGCTGGCACATCACACTGCTGAATTATATTGAGTGTGTAAATCCACAAAACTACACGCACCTGACGAAGTGCTGGTAGCTGTGTCTATGCCATCTTGTATTTATGAAACTGGCTTTTTGAACCCAAGTATAAGACTTTATGGTTGTTCCTAGGGAATTTCATTTGATTTCACTGGTTGAGACAAATGTCTATCTTGTCAATACCTTTTTGGATCCTGACTATTGTCCGGTGTATTAGCTGTCTATCCCCTGCATTGTAGTATCGAAAAATCAAATTAGCTGGTCCAAATCATTGAGAAAAATATTAAACGACCCTATGAACAGGAGCACAGATCCCGAAGGCTCTCAAATGGAGACCTATTGTCAAGCTGACATTACTGGCTGAATCATTATTGACTAATTTTTGAGTTTGACCATTCATCCAGCTCCAAAGTCACCTGAATGTTCTAATCAACATCTCTCCATCTTCCTCATAAAAATATAACGCTATATTTTATAAACCAGTTTACTCTCAGAAATCTAGCCGCATGATGATATTACCTTAATGTACTAGTTTCATACCCTGTCCGTCAAGGAAATGAGGTGAGTCTGTCCTGACCTTTTCTTGAAGCCATGCTGAATCTTCTTGTTCTCTGTTTCTGCTGCTGGATGTTCACTGTCTACCTCTTCCATGATACATTATAGAGTTTTCCTAGAAATAAAGGTTAACTTCAATAATCCATAGTTGTGGGCTCTCTTCCCTTCTTTTTGGGGAAAATGGAGGTTTTGTTTTTCTCAAGTCTTTCATTACCTCTTCTGGTTTCAATTATTTTTCTACTTTCTCTGTGTACCTCAATAATCCCTTTATACCACATTTAGCATCTGAAGATGCGGTCCGTCTAAATGAGTAGACCTGAATTCACAGGTAACTGGGTAGGTGCTCTCTCTTCCCGTCTCCACATTTGTCTTTCCTATCACTCCCCCTTTACCCTTTTTATTCTTTCATTTTTCAATCCAAAGGTCATTCTCCATGGCCAAGAAAAGAAAGTAAGACTTCAGCAGCACTTCCTTTTTTCTGTTGCTGGCTGTCACTGTCTTAGTCACTTTAGGCAACAACCCAGTTTCTTCATCCATCCTCTTCTTTTGCCCAATGTAGCTAAACAGCAAGCAGACCTGCCTCCTTTTCCCCCTCTCCTTAGCTTCCATTATCACACCCAGTTCAATCATTTTATCTCAGCCCCTTCCCACGCTGCAACATGAGGGTGCTGTTTCCCTCAAATGTTTTTACTCAGCATTTCCTTGACCCATGCTATTCAGAACCATCGGCAATTACTTTCTGGCAATACCCTCATATGAAACTTCTGAATTAGTTGAGTCTCTAAGTATTTGATCAAATCCCTGGTGACCATGTGCAGAGTCAGAAAACCTGCTATGCCCGAGCAAAACTTTGCTGTTTCCTCATCGGCTAAGCAACACCAGAAAAGCAACGGGCTTGGCATTAACGATCTAACTCCAAGACATCTTGACTGGGTTTGAACCCTGACTCTGTTACTTATTACTTGTGTGACCTTGGGCAAATTATTTGCTCTCTTGAATATTCAATTTCCTTATCTGTAAGATGAAGAGGTTGTACAGAACCTCTATGTTTTCTTCTCATTTTAGATCTGGGATCATCTGATTTTACTCTAAATCTTAGGATCACAAGTTCTGAACATTTCCTTTGCAACAGATTACTCCCCCTCCATCCACCTGCAGCATTTCCCCTCCTGCCAAAGCATCCTCTGTCATGGAAGTAATTTAGTAATAATGCCATTAATAAGAGTAACAGCTGACTTTCATATAGTGATCTATGCACTTTGCATATATTACTTCATTCGACCACACAAAATATAACTACACAAACTTTAGCCCAAATCAAGGCAATATTTATATAACATCCCTTGACACAACCAGAAGTCCTATGATTCTCTGTACCCCAGGACATGCTCCCTTGCCAAGATTACTCACCTAGGTAAAGACTTTACAGGAGTTTAAAGAATTTCAGGCACTGAGGACTGCTGTGCCTGTGACTGGAGAAATTCCAGGATTCTCCAATTAGCCAAATTTCTTCCAGCTTTTTTTCTTTTTGTCCTTGTTTTGTTTTGCCCATCTTAAGCTGAACAACAGCCAAATGATTCCCAACAAATTCTGTGACAGATATTTGCTGTGAGGGTGATAACCTAGATGCCAAGTTTCAACTCAAGTAACAACTTCAGGGCTTCAGAATCATTAATTAGGAAAAAAAAAAGGCAGAGAATATAATGGAAACTTCCAAAGCCCTTTAACTCTGAATGCCTTGCCAGGTGTATGCATGCAATACAAGGGCTTATTAAGCCTGCTAATTGTCATCCATACAATAAAAGATAAAGCCGTCCATGTAATTCTGTTATTTTATTGAGACTAGTGAGGTGTGAGGAATATAAATGAATGTGGAACTATCCCTGCTTTCAAGGAACTTACATTCTACTAGGAGAGAAAATATGGAACCACAGAGGTATTTACAGAATAAATAAGAATGGCAGTTTGTAGAGAGAGGTCAGTGGTATCTAGGGAATTAGGAAAGGCTTCACTTAGAAGGTAGGGTTTTAGTTAAGCTTTGCAGGAGGGAGGGGATTCTGTGAGGGTAGAGAGGAGAGGGGAATGATTTCTAGGCCTTAGGGAATGCCATAGCAAAGACAAAGAGGTGAGATATAATGTGAAGCAAGTAAGAAACAGAACAAAAGTTGTTTGACTGATTTAGTGTGAGGCAAGGGGAGTGGTACGCTGCTATCCCTTCCACATCACAACTTTCCCCATTGTGGTTTTGATATCATGGTTTGGCATAATAAATTAAAGGGGAACTTTTGGGGGAGTTTTGGGGAAGCTGGAGACGACAGGTGAAAGCCATTAGACAACAGAAAAAGTTTAGAAACTCAGAAATGCATAAAAATATATGTGTAGTATTATATAATATCAACATATTTTATCTTTTACTAGCATAATTCAGACTTCTCTTGTGTGAAAGGAGGACCAAAAACATCTTATACAGACTTTCCAGACTGAAGAGGTACCAGGCCACTAACTTCTGAGATGTGGAAGGGATAACTGTATAATGCTGATGGAAAAATGGGTTGAGGTCGGGTTGTGAAGGGAACTAAAAGCTACAGAGAAGAGTGCGTATTTTAATCTGAAGATAACAGAGAGTCACTGGATTTTGTTGGGAGATGTCTGGAGGATGGATTGGAGTAGGGAGAGACTTGGGGCAGGGACGTCACTTAGGAAGCTGTTGGAATTGTCCAAATGAGATGCAATGAAGGTTTTAACTGAAACAGTGGCTTACGTATATCATACTGTTGTTCTTCAGTCATGCCTGACTCTTCCTGACCCCATCTGGGGTTTCTTGGCAAAGAAACTGGAATGATTTGCCATTTTCTTCTCTAGCTCATTTTACAGATGAGGAAACCAAGGCAAACAGGGTAAAGTGACTTGCCCAGGGTCACGCAGCTAGTAAGTGTCTGAGTCTGGATTTGAACTCAGGTCGTTCTGACTTCAGGCCGGGTATTCTACAACCGCACCACCATGTGCATCGTGAGAAGGGGCTGAATGTGAGATATTTTTAGAACTGATAGACGATTTAACGGTGTGCGAAGGGAGGAGTGAAACACAGTGTCAAAATTACGACCTGAGAGACTAGAAGAATGGTGGTGTCCTGGATAGAAATAGCAAAGTTCAGAGTGGATTTGAGAGGAAGGATAATAAGTTATATGAAGATGTTTATGGGAGATCTGGTTTGAAATGTACGGTAGGGAGTTGGTGACGTAGATCCAAGGAGAGAGATTGGAGCAGGATAAATAGCTCTATGAATATTCTGCTTAGATAGGACTTGAAATCTGTGAGAACTGATAAAGTTACCAATTGAGAGAGCGTAAAAAGAGAGAGAGGCTCCGGTTTAGAGCCTTGAGTATCACCCACAGTTAGGGGTATGGTGAAGATGATATGTTAGCAAAGGAGAGAGAAGAGAAACAGGAGAGACCAGTACCCTGAAAACCCAGAAAGGTGAGGTTATCAGGGAGGAAAGGGTCATGAATGGCTTCAAAAGTTTCTGGGAGGTCAAGACAATGAAGATTAGGAAAAGGGACGTGGCACTTAAGAAGTCACTGGTAACTCTGGAGAGAGCAGTTTTGGGTGAGTGATGAGGTTGGAAGTCAGATTGCAAAGTGTTAAGAAATAAAAGGTAAGGAAGTAGAGGCAAATGACAAAAACAGTAACTTTTTCTTGGAGTTTGGTGAGAAAGGAAGACAAGATATGGGATGGTGGCTTGACAGGATGACACAGCAGAGTAGAAGTTTGTTTATTTTTTTGGATGGAAGATACTCATGCATGTTTGTGGGCATCAAGGAAGAAACCAGTAGACAGAGACTGAAAATTAGGGAGGGGAGGAGAGCGGAGGGACAATTTGCTGAAGAAAATGGGAAAGAATAGGTTCCAGAGCACAGGCAGAGGGGTTGGTCTTGGCAAAGAGAAGTTATACCTCATTGTTAGGGCCTGGAGGAAAGGAGGGGAGATTAAGGGAGAGATGATTGATGGAGAGAGGAAAAGAAGGAGGAAGGGAGAGAGAATCATCATGAAAGGCCTCTATTTTCTCCTTAAGTATGAGGTGAAATTCAAATGATATCTCCCTAATGAAGTGTTTCCTGAGATCTTACACCCGTCTCCCAAATAATTCACATTTTTACAGTGTTTTAGAAATTATAAATTACTTTCCTCACAATAACATTATGAGGATGGATACTGTAAATATTATGATTATTCCCATTTTATAGCTGAAGAAACTGAATCTCACAGGTGTGAAGTAAGACGCATATAGTAACAGGTAGATGTGAACTCAGGCATCTTGATTCCAGATTAATTTCTATTATATCTGGGTTCTGATTAGTGTGAATAATGAATCTCCTGAAGTGGTTGCACTTCACATTCAAGATGCATATTTCCACTGAACTGGGTCCATTTACGATGTTTTAGATAATTATAACTTTGAATAGTGCAATTTGAAAACATGCCACTGCTACAGGGGATTTATTTCTACCAATCAGCATCTAACCAGACCTGACGTTTTCCTCCACGACACACTTCACACCTTCTTCATATATTTGTCATGTCCTATTTTGTTTTAAAATGATTCGTATACATCTCTTGTGACAGCCTTACTAGGTAGACTTTGAGGTTGTTGGGGGTTAGGGATGGTGTCAAGATGGATGGTACTTAGTAGGCATTTGGTAAATGTCATGAATATGATGCGTCGGTTTAGTGGCACGGGTAAGTTCTATAAGAGTTCAGAGGAGCCACAGATTATTATTATTATTACGGTGTGGTGAGGCAGGGGTGAAGTCACACAAGCAGGGTTTGGAGGATGCATAGGATCAGAATTAGTTGAAGAGAAGGCATTTAAGGGAGAGGAACTAACCTGAACAAAAGCAATGAGGAAGAGGGAATAGCCAAAGTATATTCTAAAATACTGGGTTTGAGCTAGTTAGTGCTGATTAGAGGGCTGGTATAGGGGTACTGTGAGAGTGGAAGTTAGAAAGGGAGATGTTCCTATGCTCTGGAAGGTCTTGAATGCCGGGTTAAGGAGTTTGCACTTTATCTGACAGGTAAAGATGAAGCATGAAAAGTCAAACCTTTGCCTTAGGAAAATCGATCTAGGAGCATATGCCTTGGAAGAGGGGAAGAAAGGGGAGGCAGAGAAGAGGGCTAAGACGCTGATGTACTAGTACAGACTAGAAGTATTTAGGGCCTGTTCCAGGGTGGCGACAATGGGAATAGAAAGGAGGTGACAAAAAAAATATCACAAAGGAAGAATCGCAAGGATGCGATGACTGATTGGATTTCAGAAGCGTGGAGGAGGGAGTGCTCAAGAGGACTCCAAAATTGCAAGCCCAGGAGTTTAGGTGAATGATGTCATTGGCACAGACACCCAAGTCAGGAGGCCTGACTGCGTGAGTCTGAGTGTAAGGATAAGTAGCAGACTCCAAAGCCAGAGGAGGGATGTGCGGGTCACTTTCTGGGTCATCATGAGAAGGCTTGTGGCCAGGTTTCCACATAGTCTGGTGGTAAATACACACAATGCGGAATCTGAATAGTTGTTGAATAGAGCAGAAAAATAATTCAACTGGAAGGTTAGAGGCCGTCTCCTCCCGGACACTTTCTCCTTCCTAGGTTTTGGCAATATTGATTTTTCCTGTTTCTCCTACCTTTCTGAACATTGCTTCTCAGTCTCCTTTGCTAGAACATTATTCATGTCCCACTATGCATTGACGTACTCAGAGTGGACCCTCACTCTTGTTCCCCCTCCCCTCTCCTTTTTCCTCTTCCCTTCCCTTCTCTTCACTCTTCTTCCTTTCCCTCCTCGCTCTGTCTCTGTCTCCTCTGTCTCTCACCTTTGTCTTTATCCCTCTCTCTCTGTCTCTCTTCCCCCTCCCCCATCTATCTCCCCCTTTCTCTTTCTCTCTTGTTGTCTCTGTCTTCATGATCTCACGGGCTCCCATGGGTTCAGTCATCAGCTCCCACATCAGCATATTGGGAGTAATTTCATTACTGAGCTCCTCTCCACAAGGCCAACCACTTGCTCCATGATTCCACTGGATGTCCCATAGACGGTTTAAACATTTTAAACATTTCTCTAACAAAACCCACTAACTTCAACATGAAATATACCCTTTCCCCTCATTTCCTCTTTTTGATTGAGGATAGCAACATGCTTTCAGCCACTCAGAATCACAACCCAGGAATCCTCCTCCACTCTCCACTCTCCCTCCTCTTGTGTCATACCCTTCTGTGAAGCACTTAACACAGTCCCTGGTACTTAATGAATGCTTATGGCCTTTCCCTTGTCTTTATGTCTACACTTACTAGCCTTAAGTACTGAATGAACATTGTCTCAGTGAAAGGAGACCTGGGACAGACCTTTATTAACGGCCGAGGTCTCCCACTACATCCTGGGTCATCTCCAGTCGTCCTGATCTATGTCTTGCCACTGGACTCCGAGGGCTCCCGAGGAGAAAGTGAGGCTGGTGACTTTGCACAGCCCCTGCCTCACTTAAATCCAGTTCACTCGAATGTCAGGGAATCGCTTTCCTGATGTTATGGTCTTCTTTGAGAATGAAGGCCAAACAACAGCAACAACTCATGGGACTGGCACTGCAGCACAGACCCCTTGTAATACTGCTTGTGGACTATTGGGAGAATGTCCTGCTTGAAGCTTCCCTGCCTTAGCTTCCTCCCTTCTCCATTAGAGGTGCCAGACTCAGAGCCAGCAGGCTGCAGGTGGCCCACAACACTCCTGAGTACACATACTACCTGCCAGATGGAAATGTGCTTCCTATGTGATTTTAATGTGTTGATGTTTGAATTGTATATATACATATATGTGTATATATGTATATATGTGTATAAAATGTATATATGTGTATAAAATAGGTACAATAAAAATATATACACATACATATATACAAAAGGTGCACATGTATACACACATGCACATACACATGTGTATATGTACACATGCACATATACATGTGTATACAGGCACAGACATATGCACATATATACACATGCATACACATATGCACATATATAGCTTGAATATTTAATTTTACCTTGAATGGTTTTTTTAAATATTTAAAGCCATGTCCACCTCTGACATTTTATATTTTGTAGTTCTAAAACTTCCAGCTCCAAATATAATGTCTATGCATGTATATGTATGTATATATACTTACGTGTATGTATGCATACGTATATACACATACATGTAGGTATGTGTAACACATACATGTAGGTATGTATGTCTATCTCTTTATCCATCCATATATCTATCCATCCATCCATCCATCTATCTATCCATCCATCCATCTATCTATCTATCTAGCATCTATCTATCCATCCATCCATTATCCATCTATGTATCTATGCATCTATCTGTCTGTCTGTCTGTCTGTCCGTCTATCTATCTGGTTTTCTAAGTCAATCTATAGCCTGCAGGGATCCGCATACATGGTTTAGTGGCCTCAATTTCTATTAGAGTTTGACATCACTATTCTATGCAGCTCTCAACAAGATATTGTTAAAATACAGGTGGGATCCTATCACTCTTTTGATGAAGAAGTTTCTGTGACTTCTTTTTGTCTGTATGATAAAATGCAAATTATTCTACTCATTCTATAATTATTGGGCCTAATAATCTCTAATTATTCTATAATATCCTCAGTCATGTGACTCAAACCTATCTAGATGGATTTCACATAACTCACCTTCTCCCTCCCCCACATACACTGCATTCCAGACAAAATGGCTTATTTGCTGTCTCTTGACTCCATACCTTTGTATATAGGCTGTAAAGAGGCCTTTGTTGAGTCTACCCTTTATCTCTCTTCATTTTTGCGAGTGCCTAGTACCCAGGCATCTTGCCTAGCACATGGTAGGTACTTAATAAGGATTGTTAAATTGGATTGCTTTGGGATCCAGTCCTACTCTACCCCTAAGTGTATGTATGACCTTGGTTAAGTTATTTAACCATGAGAAACCTCATGGGCGAGATGATGTCTCTTCTAGTATTCTATGTCATAGAATGATAAGGCTCCTTTTTGCTTGAATATTTGACTTTTCTAACATTTTAAGGCCGTGTCCACCTCTGACATTTTCTATTTTGTAGTTTTAAAACTTCCAGCTCTAAATAGAATGTTTTCTATGATTCTAGGTTCCCTTCAGCTATGATATTAGCTGACATTTATATATTGCTTTAAGGTTTACAAAGCACTTTATAAATATATTAGCTCGTTTGATGCTCACGACAATTTTCAATGATTAAAAGGTCACTTCCAACTCTAATATCCCCTGCTCTATGATTCTCATCATTGCTTGGCAATAATGACAAAGTATGATGATCTGCAAAGTCAATTCAGCCTTTGCTAATTTGCCAGTTTCCTATTCTTGAATAAACTTGATAATCTGATACCCAAACAAGGGCTGGTTAAAACTGGAACCTCAAGAGTTTAGACATCATTTTACAAACAAATAATTTTGTTATAATGACATGTGCAAAAGTGTTTAGGCAGTGACTGGCCTGAAAATAATAACATTTTTCTTCCATCAAATTGATGCATACTGAGCAGCTTAAAGATATGGGGTTTAAAAAAATATTTGTTTTGATCATTAGGTCCAAACTGGTGTGAAGCCAGGAGAAAGTCTCCAGTGCGTCCGTTTCAGAGTCTTTTACCCTGTCTTGTCCAAAATGTTCATCATGTGAACGAAGACATGAAAAGACATGCGGATGATTTAAATGTATGAGGGTTAGATGATATAATTGATGGTACATTCAAAAATCAATATGATTTGGAAGAATAGGGTGAAATGAATTAAAATTGGGATACATACAATGTTGTGCAATTAGGTAAAAAAAAAAATCAATTGTATAAAAACCAAATGAGAAACATGGCTGAACAATAATCAACATGAAGAAGAACTGGAGGTTTGAATTGACCAAAAGCACTGATTAAGACAATAGTTTGAGGTGATAGCTAAACCAAGGCTGATGTGATGTTAGGCTGCATTAGCAACAGAGTTCCAAGATTACAGGTTCCAGTCAGACCATATGTTGATTGTCGTATTCTGCTCCGGAAACTTCATTTTAAGAAGGTCATTGGCAAGTGTATCTACAAGAGGATGACCAGAATGGTGAGGGGATGAGAAATCAGGCCATCCAAGAATTTGCAGAAGGAGAAAATAAAGTTTAGCTACCCTAAGAATGCTTGTGTTTGAAGGCGATTACTGTCTTTAGCTATCTAAAAGGCTGTCGTGTGGAAGAGGGTTTAAATTTATTTCATGTGATTCCAGAGGGCAAAATTAGGAGCAATGACTGGAAGTTATAGGGGATCAGATTTCAGTTAATTAGAAACACGTTTCTAACAGAGCTCCCCCCAAGAGGAATGGGCTGCCTCCTAAAATTGTTTCCTGCCACTGGAAATATTTTCACAAATTCTATTCATATGATTCTTTCCAGTGTGACTTAGTGGAAAGAACACTGGGCTTGGACCCAATAGATCTGGGTTCAAATTTTGACTTTGAAACTTATTATTTAGTGGCATTTGCCAAATCACTTTACTTATCAGGATGATTTTCCTGTCATTAAAAATGCCTCTTTTTCCTCATGTGTTAAAAGGAGTTGTGATTTGGACTCCATTGTTTCCAAGATCGCTTCTAGCTCTAACAATTTGTGAAATGATTGAAAGCACAGGGCCGGCCTGGTCTTATACGCCATAGAGTGAGTAAGAGTAGGTAATAGGTGGTAGGTGAAATGCTGTGATATGACCGTATTATCCTTAATAGGAGCCTATCATTCACCTTGGGCCGACTAGGTGGCACAGTGGAGTGCTGGGCCTCAAGTCAAGAAGACTCATTTTCCTGAGTTCAGATTTGGCTTCAGACACTTTCTAGGTGTGTGACCCTGGGCAAGTCACATAACCCTCTTTGCCTTAGTTACTCATCTATAAAATGAGCTGGAGAAGGAAATGGCCAACCACTCCAGTATCTGTGCCAAGAAAAGCCCAAATGAGGTCAGGAAGAGTCAGACATGGCACAAACAATTGAACAACAGCAACATTATCCACTCTATATACTATGGGGGAAATCTCAATAGTTGCCTATACTATCATACAGTATTTTCTCCATCCCGTTGCAAGCACATCTGTAGCTCCCTGATGAGTTATTGGGAGAGTTACTATTGTATATTAAGCATTGATTTTTCCTGTCCTCTTTTGAAATGAAAATTTCTATGAGAAAGATAGTTTGTATAATAATATCTTGCCGATAACCAATGTGTCCTCTGTACTGGAAAATGCAGAACCAAAATGTTTTACAGGAAGCTGATACCCAGGGTAAATAAGGAAATAGTAAAAGAGCACCTAGTTACCCCTGATGAATTTAAGGCACATGAATGAACTGGCAAATGTAATGACTGAGCCACTCCTGGTGATGTTTGAGAGCCTGGATGGTGGGAGAGGTACTACAGATTGGAGAAGGGAAAATGTCCCAATTCTCAAAGAAGGGGAGAAGAAAGAATCCAAAATCTACACTGAAATAAGATTGACTGAGATTCCTAGGAAAATTCTAGAAATGATCATTAAAAAGATGGTGGTAAACTTCTGGAAGATGAAGTGGAGGTTACAAATGATCACTATGACTTCATCAACAATGTGTTATGTCAACCTAACCTCATTTCTTTTTTTTTCTTACAAGATTTCTAAACTCATAGATGAGGGGAATGTTATAGGTATGGTTTACCTACATTTTAGCAAAACTTTTGAACAAATATCTCATACTATTTTTATAGAGAAGATAGAGCAAAATGGATTAAATAATTAAATATTTAATAATTAATAATTTTCATTAATTAATAATTAAATAATAGTGCAATCAGAAGAATCTAGAACTAGTTGTCTGCACAGACTCAGAAAATAGTTTTCAGTGCTTCAACATCAGTGTGAAAGGAGGTCACCTGTGGAACATTCCAGGGAGGTATGCTTGTCCCTAAGCTGTTCAGCACTTTTATCACTGACTTGGATGAAGGCATAGTTGATACGTTCATAAAATTTGCAGATGAGACCTAGGTAGGAGAGATAATTACCACACTGACAGAGTCAGGATCCAAAAGGAGCTTGACAGGCTGGAGCACTGGACTGAGTCTAATCTCTAAAATTCTATAAAGATAAATGTAAAACTTTACACTTGTGCACAAAAGATCAACTTTGCAAGAATCCTATGAGGATTAGTCTAGTGGTTTTAGTGACTGAAAACTGGGTATGAGCCTGTGGTGAGATAGGGCTGCCTATGACAGAGGCGTCAAAGACACAGCCCCAGCCACATGAGGAGGAACTAGATTAAAATTGTAACTAGGAAATATTTAACAAAATAAACCAAAATATAGTAACATATAGAGAAGGTTACATTTTAAAGCTAAGTTAATATGTGGTCTGCATGGATCTTTATGTAGGGATTAATGGCCCCCATTTCTGTTTGTTTGACATCCCTGGCCTATAAAGCTGATGCAGTCTTGGCCCTCACCTCCAGGACTGGGGGAGGTGATAGTACCCTTATAATCTTCCTTCACCAGACCTCATCGGCAGGTTTATGATGAGTTTGGGGATCATGCAATAAGGAAAGATACCAGTTGCAAGGTCTAGGTGAGGGTGAACAGGTTGGGTAAGAGTCTTGAGTCCAAATCATATGAGAATTGCTTCAAAGAAATGAGAATGTTTAATGTGGAGAAGAAAATATCCAAGGGCTATTCCAATGTGAAAGGATTATATATAGGGATATGTGTATGTATATCTATGTCTATAGATAGATGACAGCTAGATCTATACATATGGATATATGTATACCCATTTATAGGTATAGATCTCCCTGTCTCTGTCTCTTTCTCTGTCTGCTTCTCCATCGCTGTCTATCTCTGTCTGTCTGTCTGTCTGTCATCTATTTATATATGCATATGCTTCCTGTTTGGCTCCAGAGAGCAGAATGAAAACAAGGAACAATTAGTGGTCTAGTAGGTAGAGCTGTAGACTTGCAATCAGAAAGACCTGAGTTCATATCCTGCCCATGGTGCTTCTTAGCTCTTTGATCTTGAATAAGTCACTTAACTTAGTGATGGAGTTAAGCTTAGGAAGCTGAGACTCAGTTTTCTTTTCTATAAAATTAGGGAAAAAAGACTGGATGGTTTTTAAGGTCCCTTCCAATGCTGCATCCATGATGCTCTGAGTCTCAAAGAGGCTAATTTTTTCTTGATATCAGAAAAGAAAAATTCCTGACAATTAGGTTTGTTCAAAGTGGAGTGAATAGCCTTAAGAAGCGGCAGATTTCCCCCCCTTAGTGATCTTCAAGCGAGGCTGGACGATTCCTTATAGGCTATACCATTACAAGGCTTCCCTTCAAATATGGGTTGGCTCACTCAGCCTCTGAGTTCCCTTCCAACTCTCAGACTCTGTGATGCAGGAATCCTGCGATGTGTTATAAGACTCCAGAGGGCTTCACATTTATTTCCTTATTTGAATTTTATAAGATCTAATCAAGGCAAATTTTTGTCCCACTTAAGAAAACTGAGTCCCGAAGAAGAAAATGAGCCCGTTCATGGTCACACGACAATGAGTGAGATAATAGGAAATGATATTTGTAAAATGCTTGGCAGATCTTACAGTACTACATACGTGCTAACAATGACGATGATAATGATGACAATTGTTAGTGACAATTGTTAGTCGGGCCCTAATTCCAGCTCTTCTGATTCCTACTGGAGTGGCCTAACCTAGAAGTTGTCTCATACTTAAGTGTGAATTACTTTCACTTTTACATGGAAATATGTTAAGGGATATATGGGTCTAAGTCTCATGTGCTTCCTGAAGGAAAATCTTTGAGCAGAAGAGGTAGTTAAGTGTTTGGGTTTCAATCCTGTATTCAGAGAGGGAACTTAGATGTCAACAGATAAGTTCAATTAATAAAAAGAGTATTACAAATTGGTAACTTCCAAGCAGCCTCCATAAGCAAACAACTTCCTAATGATACCATCTTTTTGAATGTTTCTTTAATGACAGTTGGTATAAATCAGGAGTAAACTATGTAATCAGGTTTACAAAGAAATTAGAGAAACAGAAATGTCTCCACAGGGTAATGATAGCCCCTTCCGAAGCCAACCTCAAGGCAGAGAATGATGACTAAGCTTCTAGTTAATACTCTGTACCTGATCCCAGAACCAGGCACTCAGGTGATAATTTCATGAGAACTGGGTTTAGTCATAAAGTATTTGGAAGGAAACAACCTAGGGCTCTGAGTCAGGAATCCTGGAGATGATTTTCAGATTGACTACAATCTGTGGGAGATAGCCTGGGGCAACAGGAAAGCGAAGCACTTGGGACCCGAAGACTTGGGATTCAAATTTCAGTCCCATGGTTTCTTCTTTGACTTGGTGCAAGGTACGGCCCTTCCCTTCTTAGATTTTTAGTTTCGTTTGTAGAATAGGAGGAGGGTGCCGCAGGGATCCAGCACCGGACCTGGAATCAAAAAGACCTGTGTTCAAATGTGGCTTTAGATTTAAACTCTATTTGTCTCAGTTTTCTTATCTGTAGAACAGAAATACCGAGGTCCTTGTGAGAATAAAATGAGATGATGCATAAAGCAGTTGACATGACTTTGTATTCATATATAAAGTACTATGTGAACTTGGAGCGTTATTCTTATTCCTTACCTCGTTAGGACTGCTGTGAGGCCCAAATACAATAATCTGTGTAATATATTTTGAGGCAGCTAGGTAGTGCAGGGAGTAGAGTGCCGGGCCTGGAGTCAGGAAGACCTGAGTTCAAATCTGGCCCAAGACACTCAGTTGTATAGTCCCGGGCAAGGCACCTAACCCTGCTTGCCTCTGTTTCCTCATCTGTAAAATGAGCTGGAGAAGAAAATGACAAACTGCTCTAATGTCTCTGCCAAGAAAGTCCCGGATGGGGTTACAAAGAGTTGGACAGAACTGAAGAGCAAACAATGTGTTTTGGAGTTGACAAGTATTACATATAAATATAATATAAATTATTGGTAGTGCTGGTGACCCTGAGCATGATGCTCAATCCTTCTGGCTGTGGTTTCTCTGTCTATAAAATGAGGTGTAGTCCAGACTAGGGCTTTTTCTAGTTACAAGATTCCCCTCCTTAGGGATTTTCAAAAGGAAGTTGGGTGCCTATTTGTTAGGAATGCTATGAAAGGTATTCATTTCAGTTTAACAAATATTTGTTAACTACCTACTGTTTTGAGAAACAGAGTGTTTGGGAATGGAGAGGGTGCCTAGGTTAGACAAGACACGGTACGTGAACAGATGGTGCTTATAGATTTGTATGGGAATTGTTCCTATATACAAGTAGCTGTTATGCTTAATGACAATGCCGACTACATAGAAATAAGAAGCAGCTTACTTTGTGAGTTCCGGGGTTGAGCAGTGAAGAAGATGTTACTGGTTGGGGGAATCTGGGAAGGCATCCTGGAAGAGATGATATTTGAGTTAGGCTTTCAAGGGTTGGGAATAAATAATTCAACAGAAAAAAGAATAAGGGAGTAAAGTCTAGGGCATATAGTATGATTGAAGTGACATGGCAGGAGGAGGAGCACATAGTTTGTATATGGGATAGTAATCAGTGCAGTCTGGCTAGAGTATAAAATATATAGAGGGATACAGCAAGAAATTAAACTAAGAAGTCACATAGTCCCAGGCAATACATAGCCGTTATGGACTTTTGAGTGAATGAACATGATATGATGAGATTTATAAATAAGTGAGATTAGTTTTTTCAGTGTCTCAGTGTGGGGAGGAGGAATGGGAAGGCAAGTATATATGAGAAAGCCCATTCCAAGGCCATTGCAGAGGGTGCAGCAGAGTGGAGAGGAGAGCCTGTCCTAGGTGGCAATGGGAATAGGATGCCAGGGCTACATAGCAGAGATGTTCCGTAGACAGAGTTTTTAAGACTCAGTAACTGATTGGGTAAGAAGTGGTGCAGGAGGCAGCCCCTAAAGATAATCAAAGGAAGACCTCAAGTTTCTAAAGTGGGCCGGTCTATTTTTCCCTCAGGTACTGTCCAGCTCTGCAGTTCTATGCTTGTGTTCTCTTCCGCTCTAATTGAGGGAAATACAAGCAACCATAAGCAATTTCTCCATGGGGTCTTTAAGAGGAACAGTTGGGCAGGGGGGTCATAAAAGAATGACCGATCATTCAAGACATTTACAAGATTGAAATGAGAATGCCATTTCCAGGTTCACACTGCTGATCTCTAAAGTACCTCTGATAAAAGATGTATTCATGACAATTGATGGCAGTTCCCTTCCTGTAATGTTTCATCTAATGGCACTTTGCCTCCTGCATATAATAATTCTTTTCTACTCAGGTTATAGAAGAGCTTTCCCTTCATAAAAGGAAGCCTGCTACAGTTTTTGGGGGTCAGGCTGTATAGGTTTCACCTATACCCTTCCTCAACAGGCTTCGGGCATCCCCGGCTCCCGGCTTCCGCTCACTCTGGGAGAAACAGCTGCACAGAAAACTTAAGACACAGGACTTGCTTCTAGCCACTTTCTCTAAGCTTGGTGTGGCTGGAACTCTCTCTCATTCTCTAAGCTTGGCGTGACTGGAGCTTTCTCTTCTTCAGAACACAACACTAGCTTCTAGCTACTTTCTCTAAGCTTGGCGTGGCTGGACTTCTCTCTCATTCTCTAAGCTTGGCGTGGCTGGACTTCTCTCTCATTCTCTAAGCTTGGCATGGCTGGACTTCCCTCTGCCTCCAGGCAGCCTGTATTTAAGTCCTTTCTCCAGGGCCCCTTAGGGCCCCTCCCCTGGCCATGCCCTCACCACAGGGAGCCAATTGTGCATCACCCTGAAGGTGGAGAGATAATCCTGTTTATCGCAAACAGGTGCAGCCTTCACATTCTGCCCCCAGGTGATCACCGGCCTCCTGTTAGCTGAGGACCAGTTCAACCCATTACCAACAAGAGCCCCAACAGAAGCTCACTCCCCTAGAACTCTGAGCTGTTCTGCCAGGAAACTCCTGAAGTGATGGAAATGAGAAGCTGAGAAGACACAGTGCTTGGGTAAAAGTTTATCCACAATCAGCCTTTGGGATCCCATTAGGGATGCTATCCAGAAGGCCTTTGACCAGAATGACCACTGTTTTATCAGAGAAGTCACTGACTTCGCACTGATAGAAGTATTTTTCTTTAACTGAACTTTGAAGATTTAGAAGACATTTGAATTGTTTGTTCCTCTTGGGTTCTCTGGTCTTGCTGGCTTGAAAACTACAGGGAGCAGAAAATGAAAAACTCTGATTTTGCTTTTGGAGGTTGGTCTGAGTAGAGCTTCTAAATGGCTGCAGCATAATAGAATATAGGATATTAGAGCTAGGAGGAACTTCAGAAATTGTCTGGTTGAATCTCCTAATTTTACAGAGAGGGAAGCTGAGTCAGCCCCTCGACTTGAGCCCTCACCTCCATTCCTTCCCATTACCCCAGAAGCTTGCTTCTTCCATCCTGCTCTCTCACATACTGTCACTGACTTCTCTCCTTGCTGTCTCCCAACATCCCTCATTCTTCCAAAGCCTTTACTTGATTCCTCCATGATTAAAAGGTACTGTCCTGTATCTCTCCCTCCTTTCTAGCCAAACTAACCCATTTTCTACACTTATTTCTTTTACTTTCTCCTAGCCATTCATGTCACAGTATGTTTTGCAACCCCACAACTCGACTCCAGGGTTACCAGTGATTTCTTAACCGCTAAATGCAATGGTCTCTCCTTAGTCCTACTCCTTCTGTAACTCTCTGCAGCATTTGAGATGACGGATCATCTCTTGTGCTCCAATGCTCTCTTCTCTGAGTTTTTGGTAATAGTGTTCATTCCTTGCTACCTGCCTGACCTGGTTCCCTTCTTAAATGTCTGACCATTCCTTCTCAGTCTTCTTTGCTATATTATCACCTGTGTCCTGATTTCAGTGAGTGGATATACTCTGGGACTTTATCCTTGGCCCTCTTTTCTTTAGATACTTTATCTCTTGACAAACTTATCTGCTATCACGTTTTCAAGTATTACCTCAATAGAGAAGGGTACCCAATTTAGATATCTTATATTCCTTATTTCATTCCTCAATTCTAGTTCCACTTGACCAGCTTCTTGCTGGGATATCTCCATCTAAGTGTTCTATATGTGTCTCAAACTCAACATTTTAAAAGCAAAACTCATTAACTTCTCCTTGAAACTACCATCCTTTCAGTCACCCAGGTTTGCAACCTAGGCATCAGCCTCAGCTCCGCTTTCTCCCTTTCTCACTCTCATGTCCAATCAATTGCAAAGTTGTCAATTCCACTTCTGTAAAATTTCTCACATCTGTCCCCTTCTTTTGAGTACTCTAGTTCATCTACCCTAGATTATTCCAGTACTTTCTTAATTATCTCTCTGCCTCCAGCCTCTCCCCTTTCTCCCCTATCTTACCTGTCTGATTATAACTCAGTTTCTTTGGCTGGTTTGTCATCAATATGGAAGGTAATTCAAAAAAGATGGAATGCCTGGCCAAAGGAAGATCAGGTAAAAGGCAGTGATGACAGTTTAGACTAGGGGAGGTAAGGGCTTGAACAGGATAGTTACAATGGTTTCCGCTGAATTTTGGAGACCGATGACAGATTTCAAGGAGCTGAAGAGTGAATAAATGGTGAAATGGTAGAGGCAGTAATATTTTGAGAGGAGTATAAAAGGGAGACTGACTGAACTGAGGACACCTGAACATGCTTGTAAGGCAGAAGAAGGAGCCATCAGAAAGGGAAAGAGTGAAGGTGCATGAGAGATAAGGGGTGATTGGTGATCGCTGAGGAGACAGCATGGGATGAGATTGAAGGTTGAGGTAGAAGGGCTAGCTTTGGGAAGGATGAGATCAGCTTATTCCTCTGAGGCTGTAGGGGAGGAAACAATTGGTGAGAACTGTGAAAAGTTCTGACAGGTGAAGAAGGGAGGTAATGAAAAAAGTCACAGATAACCTAGATCTTCTCAGTAAAACGTGCAGTGAGAGACCCAGCTGAAAGAGTGTCGGGAGAAACTTGGATTCAAATCTTCCCTCTGATAATTACAAGGGGTGAACTACATCTGTCGGGGACCTTATGAGGGTCAAATGAAATGATACATGTGTGATGTGGAGCCCAGGGCTCCAGAGGATTTGGGGATTTAGAAATGCTGGCTTCAGTCCTGACCTTAAACACATCATTGTCTTTCTTACACTATCGACTCTAACAGTGCTCTGGCAGTAGGGACGTTGTTAACATTATTCCTTAGATTGCAGTGTCCAGGAATAACCACAGTATTCCAGATGTAGTCGAACAAGGAAGCTCGATCTTCGTTAAGTCTTTATTAAGATGAACACTCCCTTCTGGACACTGTGGTTCTGTCGGTCTGGTCTTTGGTAGCATTAAAGAAGCTGGGCTGGATTGTCACACCTCTGGCTTATTGAGTTTATCACGCACTGGGTCCCGAGGTCTGTCTGGGTCTTCTGGAAGCAGTGTTTCCTGATGTCAAGCCTAGTCTCAGGCTGCACATCAGCAATAAAACTATCCCTGCCACAATTCTGTGTTAAGCCCTCTTACATGACGTTTGGGATTAGACTCAAGTGGTTATACACTTAACTAGAAGTAAAACAGAAACCTCTTCTCATCCTAGACACAGATTTTAAAAATTTAGGAGTGATTGTTCCCAGAGTAACATTTTATGTACATTGAACCGATGACGCTACTCCTCTGCTCAAAGATGTTCGTTCTGTGGCTCCCCATTTTCTATCAGGTATGATTTACATTAATTTGCCTGATGCTCAAGGTCTTTCCTGGTACATTTGTTTCTTTTTCTTAATATTATTTTTCTCCATTCTCTTTAAATTACAGTCAAATTACGCTTACTTTTGGTTCCCTAAATTCTTCACTTTCCTGCCTTCGTACCTTTGCTCACATTCTTTTCTTTGTCTGGAATTTACTATTTTCTCCTCTTCACCCAATAAATTGCTATTTATCTTTTAGGGTCACCACATAATATGTTGCTTCATCCTTCTTCCAATCACTTCTTCTGTGCTTTAATTATCTGTGAGCTCCTCTCCTCCTTACTCAAATGAATCCTTTTAATCTAAACTTTTCTCTCCTCTATCACCTACAGCAATGCCTAAACATCTACAGAGTAAGTATTTAAGGGGTGTTGATTCACAACAGCCTTTTTTTTCCCATGGCAAAGAATTGAAACCTGAAAGGGTTGCCCATCAATTGGGGAATGATCAAACGTCTATGAATGCCTAGGAATGTGATGGAATACTTTGGTGCTATTAAAAAAAATGATGAAAGAGATGTTTTTAGAGAAATCTAGGAAGATCTGAATGAACTGATGCAAAGTAAAGTGAATAGAACCAGTAGAACTACATACATATATACATACATACATATATATATATATATAATAACAGCAATATTGTAAAGATAACTTTAAAAGTCATAGGAACTCTAATCACCACAATGATTGATCACAATTTTAGAGGACTCACGATGAAATGTTACCTGCATATAGACAGAGAAATAATAGACTCAGAGTGCAGAATGAGACACATGGATGATAATGGGAGTTTGGTTTGCTTGACTCTACTTTATATGATTAGTGTTTTGTATTTCTTGCTTTTCTAATTGGTGGTGGAGGGGAGGAGGAAAATATGGATCTAAAGATAAAGTAACTGAATTAAAAAATAATTGTTGGCTCTCTTCCGGCCCCGACCTAATCCATCAACATGGGTAAGACATCATCTCATGGGGCACGCCTTTCTTCCCGGGAGAAAGGGAATAAATTCCTCTTCTTATCTAAAAAAAAAATTGTTGGAGGAATGCAGGAGGTCTTCACAAACTGAGTGTTATCTTTGAGCTAATATGGTGCTATCCAATAGCAGCAGACTAAAGTCACAAGATCAGGGTTCAAATCCTGACACAGGCAACTATTGACTAAGGCCCTTGGCAAGTCATTTAACCTTTCTGTGCCTCTGTATCCTTACTTTTAAGAAAGAAGTGATAATAATACCCAGCATCTCGCAGGATTGCTGTGAGGATCCAGTGGTGTAATACATGTAGAATATTGTATCCCATCCTCCAGTGCTATCTTGTAATGGTAACATATTTAGGGCTAAGTGGATAGGATACTTAGGGCTAAGTA
>CM053595.1:3128688-3144317 GCA_028646575.1 Pseudocheirus occidentalis | reverse complement strand
TATAATATTGTGAATTGTTGATGCTGTGAATATTGTACTGAATCTAGGTTTTGTAATGGAATAAACAGAGTGTTCACTAATACTGTGTAATCCGAATCTTAAAGGCTGTTCACAGTAGCATTCTCTCAGGAATCTACTGTTGATTAACTTTACATATCTATATGAAGGGCATTATTATTTTGATATTGTAGTGGATTTACTAACTGGTTAAATAGAAATAGATCACCCTTCTATAGTAATTAAAGGTTTATAAAGCCTTTTTCTGTAAGAATGCTTATGAGAGAGGTAGAGTAGGTCTTGTTAGCCCAGTTCTATAGATGAGAAAGCCGATATTTGGAAAAAGCTTCTAGATGAATTCTGGAACTGAAGTCAAGAAGACTTGAGTTTAAGCCTTTAAATCAAATCGCTTCCTGTTTACATTGAAAAACTGTATTATTGTAATATCACTAACCTCACAGGACTAATCGGTAACACGTTTCCCAACTTTAAAGCACCGTATAAATGTGAGCTCTCAGTATCTTTATTGTTAGAGAGGAGAGAGAACTCACCCAGGGTCACATCACTAGGAAGTGTCAGAGTTGAGACTCAAACCTCGATTCTCTGACTTTGACCAGAATTATTTCCTACACAGATTAGACCCTCTTCTGAAAACTGAATTTTATTCTTCTTGTTATTATTATCCGTGAGTGTTCAGACAACAGTAAGACAAACAAGAAAATGCTTTCCAATGTAGACAGTAAGAGTGAGCAAGAATTCAATTTCTTTCCCCTCTCACCTCTCATACTATGATTCATGAATGACACATGATTTCTCCTGAAACATCTCAAAGGAGCCCTGGTGGGGAGACAAATTTAGTTTTGCAAAATTGCTGTAGGAGAAAAAAAGGTATTTCTTGTCCATATTTATCCAGTTTGCTTTCATATGAACAAACAGTCCTAGCAACGATGGCTGGATCTCTTTCCTCCTCAGAAAACACATGATAAATATGAGCCTGGGTTATTATCCAAGTACCGGCATGATTGGTCTAAATATAGACATCTGACAATTACTACATGATGCATTCGTCCTGATCCTCACACAGATAAAAGGCCAAATCTCTCTTTTTCCATTGGAAGAATGAAAGAAAAGCTACCCACCCCTGGTGCTTCCAGGCAGGCCGGGTCCTCCAATTTTGCCTCTAAGGAGCTGAGAATACTTAGCAGAGACTTACAGCTGCCCTAAGCCATCACCGGCATATTCCCTGATCTATTTTTCCCCTCACTGGAAATATTCTCCGTGAAAAGGGGAATTAGGTAAACCAGCTCTACTTCCCCCAGTGGGTTTTAAAAGGGAACTTCTTTCCTCCCTGTGATTTAGAAAAAAATGAAATAAGAACTCAAGCCTGCAGGTCTGGTTATAAATGTGGTAAATCCAGACGCACAATGAATTCCAATCCGTACGTTTTTATAAAGGCTACTTTGGGCCAAGCTAGTCTCAGATCTAAGAAACATGTACAAAACGACTCATTGTTAATAGGGTGAGCTCTTTGCATTGGGATTAGGGTTAACTGACAGTATCCAGTCACCTTTTTATTCTGCAAGATTCCAGGAGAAGAATGCTTTGTGCCCCTCTGCAAAAGGCAGAATTAGGTGCTCCATTTATGCTACAGATCTTAATAACCTCATCTCATAAATACCTCCTTTATGACATCAATAAAAACGGAATTGTGGCAACTTGGAACAATGGAAACTGTTACTTTGGAACTGAAGTATTTTGCTGAGGAGCTCAATGAAAGTCCCCAGATTGGAGCAGCAGGGAGGGTTTATGGTTTTTACGGGAGGGGTTTTGTGCATGCAGGGAGCCTGAGGGAGAGGGGAGCTTGATTTTATTTAATTTTTTGTTTGGATTTTGCAAAACAAAACAAAACCTAACAAACTTTTCGAATGGGGAGATTCAAATGAATCTAGAAGGAAATATGGGACCAGAGAATTTAAAACTACAAGGGCACTTTGCAGACATTTAGCCTAACTCTTTTGTTTTGCCAATGAAGAAACAGGTCCAGAGAAGCATTATAGGACTATAAATTTAGAGCTGAAAGGACCCCAGACCCAGTCAATCCATCAGTCACTCAACAAGCATTTATTAAATGCTTTACTATGTGTCAGGCACCATCCTAAGCACAAGGGATATGAAGAAAGGCAAAAGCACTGTCCTTGTCCTCCAGGAACACACATTCCAATGGGAAAGACAGCACAAAGAACTTTGAATGCTCCAGTCATTTAGTAATGGAAGGTTCTCTCAGAGGGGAACAGATGAGTAGCAGGCAGGATTTGAGATGAGTCTTAAAGGAAGCCAGGAAAGTGAAGGATGAACGGATAATAGAAGCAATTTCTAAGCACTTGCTATGTGGAAAGCACAGGGGATAGAGATAAAAAGCAAGAGAGTTCTGGCCCTCGAGAATCCCACATCCTAATGAGGAAGATGATGCGTAAGGAGCAGAGGTGGGGGGACAGAGCATTTCAGTTAATGCAAATGCAGAGAGATGGGCGATAGAGTGTTATATGGGAGGAACACAGAGTGTGTCAAAGAGACTGAAGTGAAAGAAGACTGGAAAGGTAAGAAAGGGTTAAGCTGTATAAGAGTTTGTATTTGATCTGGAGATAATAAAGTGCCACTGGAGTAAATACACTGGAATTTATTGAGTAGGGGTGTAATACGGTCATAAATATGCTTTAGGAAACTCCTTTTGGCAGCTGAGTGGAAGATGGCTTGGAGGGAGGAGAGGCTTGAAGCTAGGAGACCAGTAAGTAGGCTACTTCATTAGTCTGGAGGTGATCAGGTGTTATGCAAGGGTTGTTGTGTTTGTCCTTTGTTCTCAGAGGACCATGATATCAGGGAGGTGATGCCATGACTTGCAGTTGACTTTGACCTTTTCCAGGTCACCAGCTTCACGTTCTCCTCCAGAGCCTGGATCTGAATCCGATGGCCAGATATCGATCAGGACGACTGGAGATGGCCCCCATTATATGAAGATCGTGGCTGTGTGAATGAAAAGAAGGACGTGTGAAAAAAGATGGTGTGAAGGAAAAACTGACAGAACTTGGCAACAATTTGGATATGGCAGACGAGAAAGGGTGAGGAGTGGAGGGTGGCATTGAGTTTTAAATCTAGATGAGTGGGAAGATGGTGGTGGTCTTGACAATAAAAGGAAAGTGGAGAAAACGGCAGAAGCTGGAGTGAAAAATAATGAATTTTATTTTGGACATGTTGAGTTCAAGATGCCCAAAAGTGCCCTAAGATTTTTGGGTTTTTTGCTTTTTGGAGGGCAGTTGGGGTTAAGTGACTTGCCCAAGGTCACACAGCTAGCAAGTATGTCAAGCATCTGAGGCCAGATTTGAACTCAGGCCCTTCTAACTGTAAGGCTGGTGCTCTATTCACTGAGCCACCTAGACATCCCTGCCCCAAGAATTTCTTAAGACTCTACTTGCAGACCCCACTTGTGGGACTGAAACTTAGGAGACAGTTTGAGCCTGGATATGCAGATCTTGGAATAATATACATAGATATGATCATTGAACCCAAGTGAGATAACCTAAAGAGAAAAGGAATAAGATCCCATCACAGAGAGTTGCCTGTGGTTAGCAGGCATGATTTGGAAGAAAATCCTACAAGGGGGATGTAGAAGGAGTGATAAGAAAGGTTGGAAAACCAGTAGAGAAGAGTTTCATGAAAACCTAGACAGGAGAGTGTATACAGAAGGAAATGGTGATCCACAATGTTAAAGGATGGAGAAAGCTCAAAAAGGGTTAAATATTTAAAAGCTGTCATAGCTGGCTATTGAAGAATCATTGGCAGTTCGGTGTGGGGTAGTGTCAGTTGATTGTTAGAGTTGGAAGCTAGACTTTAAAGGGAATAGAAATGGAGATAGATTAAAATGGATCCCCTCATGTAGATGGTGAGAAGAGGAGAGATCTTGACTGACAGCTAGCAGGAATGGTGGAATAGAAGGATGAAAGTGGGGGAAATCTGTTGGAGAGGATGACAGTGATGGAATCCTAATAAAGCTGCCCCAGCCCCAATCTTCTAACTTCTTTATAGACCCCACTGAACAGCAGGACCACTGTACCTACCTAGTCACTCACACCCTCCTCCCATTTAATAGCCTAACTTCTTCCTATATAATACTGCTGCTCACTAGAACAGGTGTGAACATGAACTCACATTTCCCACAGAAACAGCAGGTGTGTCCATGCACTCAGCCACAACCATGTCCATCTAGTCTCAGACAGGACCACAATAACCAGCCTATCAGAAAGCAGCACCACCAGGATGCCCAAGCAAGATGGGAACCCCAAAACAATAGAAGGGATTTTCCATAAGTAGACATCTATGAAGTAATAGTAAAGAACTGACCTAGGGTGAACTTATGATGTAGCAGGGCTTATCATAATATCATTATCATAAATGCATAACCTCCCCCCAATGGGTTTTTCTGTATGCATTGTGGGTAATCAATCACACGCACAGTTCCATTGTGAGGGTCACCTCTCCTCCATTGTCTGATCCCTTAACAAACCCCTCCTACCTTTTTAATATTCATAATTTCTGTTATGTAATTGCATCTTTACTCCATAAAAATCCATCTGGCTCTCTCTAAAGTTGCTGGTCCCTCTTGGAACTTAGCCCACTTCATGAGAGGTGTCAGTCTCAATAAATGCCTATTGTTGGACTAGAGGTGGTCTGACTCTGAATTCTTTGAGATGGTTCCACCACAACACATCATGAAACTGCTATTTTTTGGCATCCCTCGATGAACCCAAGAGTAAACTCCAGCAGCTTGTTTTTGTTCATTTTTAATTTCCATTTAGTTATTTTTTTTTCACTGTTCTTCACCTTTAACTCCCTTGCCTCCTTACCTTCAAGCATTCACCTCCCACCATCTCCCTTTTCTACCTCTACGGTTTAATTCTACTGGAGGAAGTTACAAAACGTGCTGACTGAGGCCGCTACAGACAGGGAGCTGGCTTCAGAGTCAGAGCAGCCTGCTTTCAAGTCTTGCCTTTGATACATGCTGACTGTGTGACCATGAACCAGTCACCTATTTTCTCAGTGCCCTAAGAATTCTTTAATACTTCGATTATATAACAATTAACTGCTGTTTGCATTGATAGAGAGATTTTTCTCATCTACACTGATGAAATAACATACAAAACCAAAACAAAACAAGCCACCTAACAGGCTCTCAGAATTGCAAGGTGATCCTTCCATTCTTTCTCTCCTTGACCTTGGTCACTCTCATCATAATGGCTATTCCAAGTCATCTCTGACATAAGGCTCCTCTGCTACCCCCATGTTCCTCCCTCTCAGAAAATGAAATTTTCTTCTAATTTTATTGATAAAATTGAGATTATCCATTACTTTCTAGTCTTCATTAAGTGCTTCTTGAAAAACTGTGTGCTTATTTAGTGGATTTTTAGTTTGCCTGCCAACATTTTACTTCCTATCATGGACAATATTCCATGGTAGAGAGCATGGCCCGCATGGTGGGTGTGAAGTAGGATTTCAGCCATACAGGGAAGGCCTCACAGATTGAGTGAAACAGACAGACAGACAGACAAACAAAACCCCAAATAAATACCCGGTCAGTTGGATTCTGTGATTGACAGAACAGGAGAAGGAGTCACCCAGTTTGGGGACCTGTTAACTAAATCTGCACATTCCTTTTAAACACCTTATTGAGTTGGCATAGAGATTTCTAGGATTGTTTCCTAGGATAGTTCACCCTTTTCTGCTTCTTATTTATGGACAATGATACAGATACAAATATGGTCTGTGGTGTTTTATTGCCTGTAAAATGTAAATAGATTCACCTCATTTCTTTTAATTCATTGTTTAAAATATTTTATTTTTAATTAATCATTTACATTCAATTAAGTATTTATTTTCTCTTGCTCACTCTCTCTCCTCCCTCCCCCAATTCTTATTAAATCATTGGTACCTTGATGCGCAGGCAGGTCCAGTGGGAATGGAGGAAGGAGAAAAGAAGTCCTGCCATTTGGTCATTGTCAGATGGGCAGATGTGACACAGAGGAGGCTTCTTTTTAGAAACTGTTTTGGGCACCCAAACTTGGCTTCTGCACTAAGCAGGGCCAGATGCATGAATGCTAAGGAAGTTAGGAATGGGAAGGCCATCACTTATCTGCCTATTAGTTGGAAATTCTCAATATTGGTCATTACTTTCTGTTAAGAAACCTTTCTAATCATATTGTAGTCCACCTCCTTCATTTTACAGATGAGGAGCCTGAGAGCTTCACTCAAGGTTACACAGATGGTCACAAAGAGGTATTTGAGCACAGCTCCTCCGAATCTGAAGTCTGTGTGTTTACAAGTGTTTTAGACTCGAACTTTTGTGCAGGCAGGATCTCGTCTCATCTGAGGTTTGCTTTTCCTCCAGCGGAAAACAATGCTGTGCACACAATAGATACTAAATATATGGCAATTGGTCTAAAATTGTGATTAGGGAGAGACAGAATAGATTCTCAAAGTGAAACATGGGAAGGTCATCAGTATAAGAATCTTGCACTGCCTCGGTGTAGCAGATTAGTGTCTTGTGTTAGGTTTTGGTGAGGAATGGATGGGTGATGAGAATAGGGTGGAACTGGGGAAAATAGAGGACTGTAAAAGAGGAGAGCAGCTGTATGAATTATCCACTTAGGAGTAACCCCTGGGGGTGGGGGAGGCATGATTCAGGTTCTAGTTCCAGCTCCATCACTCCCATTAACTCATTTATTTCTGTAAGATATTTTTCTCAAAACCACTTTATAAACAAACAATGTGAGTACTATGATCCAGACCACTCAGATAAGGAAACCGAAACACAGTGAGAAAGTGACTCGCCCAAGGTCACATTTTTAATAATTAGTAGAATTGAGACTCCAACGCAGATTTCTTGACTTTCGATCAAATACCCTTTTCTTTCTACTACAGCTGCATTCTCTTTAACCAATGGTTATTGCTAGAAAGTCACTACCCCTCTTTGTGTCTCTGTTTTCCTATATGTAAAATGAGCATTTTGGACAACAATAACCCTGTATTGAAAGGGGTCATACAGATCATTAAGTCCAACACCCCAATGGTGTAGAAGAGGAACCTAGGACCAAAAAAGGGAAATGATTTGCCAACGGTCACTCAAGATAAAAAGTACAGTCTCTGCTCAGTCCGGGGCTCAAATAATTGTCCGTCTATGGTGCCTATGCCGTATTTATTCTCAGTTTATGAGGTCAATTAAAATTGGACCAGGGATTTTTCATATCTGATCTTAACAATAATAGTATGCAGTTTGGTGAGAAATTTCAGTCTTTTGCTCCACAGATAACTCTGTGAGGCATTGTGATGGGGGATGGTATAATTAGCCTCATTTTTTTTGAATATGGAGAAACTAAGGCTCGATTAGACTAAGTGACTTTCTTAAGGTCACAAAACTAATTAGCGGCAGCACTGATACTGACATCCAGTCTTTGGGAAATAACAGTTGGTCAAGAGGATAATGGGTGAGCATGTGAGCTGTGTTTTCAGATCGCAGCTTGAGATCTGGGAATGTTGGCCTCCTGGTCATGGACAGCGTGTACATAACAAGGGTTAGCAAAAATATCTATTTTCCTGGAGTCTTATAAATTAGCCTAGGGGGCTTTAAACTGGAAAAGAGAGGGGGAGGGGGAGGGGGAGGGCGAGAAAACTACTTAGAAACATCTATCAAATTAGGTCTTTGTGTCATTAGTAATTTTGAAAAGCATATAATCTTTAGTTTTCATCTATCTCTTATCTGAAACACTGATAAAAAAATGTGAAACATCATAGGACCAAGGACCAACCAACGTGCTCCAGTAGAGATCTACTTCAAAATGGACGTCAAATTATTACTGATGAGTTTTTGAGTCTATTCATTTAGGCAGTTTTGATTTCATATAACTGTATTACTTTCTAGTCCACATTTCTCTATTTTTTCCCACAAGAATAGTATTTATTTGTCCAACGGGTTATGAAAATATTAGTAAATTATTGTCCCTGACAAACAAGTATATTAACCATGTTAAAAAAATAGAAACAAGGTTATTTTGGTATGACGCGTCAACTACCCTGACTCTCTAAAGTCATCACTTCCTATTCAAGATGTTCACTAATCATATTTTTAAAGATATTTTCTGTGATTTTGCCTGGAACTGAAGTCAGACTCATTGGTCCAGAATTTGCTACTCAACTTTCTTTTTAAAAAATCAGATCGATATTTGCATTTCTCCAGTCCTGTGATACCTTCCTTATTCTTGCCAATCTTGTAAAGGAGGCTCAGCAATCACAATGACTGACTCAGTATTCTGTAACAAAGCTGATCCAGCCCTGGTGAATTTAACTCAGCCAGAGAAGTGCGCTAATCTATAACTCATCTTGGATTTTAATTTTATCCACCAGTTTCTTCTATCTTTGCCTGTTCTTCCTGGCAGAGAAAGCAGAAAATGGAATCGAAATAAGGCTTGAATTGTTGTCTCCTTTCTGTCACTGATCATTCTTTGGTATTGTCTCTTTTGCTGGCAATCTTAATCTGTTTTTCATCCTTGAAATCACAACTTTTCACTCCCACTCTCCCCGCATAGCGAGTTTCAAAATCTTGCTTTTTCTGTCCCCTCAGCCTCTCCCATATGCATCCTCTTTTCTCCAGTAAGACAACTATCACTTTCGTTCATGCCCTATCACCTCCCACTTGGGCTACTCAAGTAGCTTCCTGATAGATCCCCCACTCTGATTCACATGCATCCCCCACATAGCAGCCAAAGTAATTCTCCAAAAATGTGGGTCTGACCATGATAGTCTCATGCTCCTCCCTGCCCTCTCTTCAGCAGATTCCAGTGGTTCTGAGGACCCAATGATGGTTAAATCTTCCTCGTAGGTGCCCACCATCCTTTAGTCTGGCCCCTTCCTCTCCTTCCAGCCTTACCCATTGTTCTCTGTGATCCACATACTTCATCTCCTATCTCCATGTCTGGAATGCTCTAATTTCTACCTCGTAGGATTAATTCCTGGTTTCCTTCAATATTCTCCTTAAATCCCACCTTCTACAGTTATTTCCCGGTGCTCCCATCCGCAGCCCAGAAGCTAGCACCTTCCTTTCTGAATTTACCTCCAACCTACTCTGTAAATATCTTGTAGAGGCCTATTTTTCTACCTGTTATGGTCACCATAAGAACATAAGCGCCATGAAGGCAGGGACTATTTATTTGTAGCGCAGCATTTGCAACAAACTAAGTGCTTAGTAATGTGATGATTGATCCATCCTCTTGCTGGCCCCAATCCAGTAATGTTTCTCACCAGCCTCGGTTTGCTCTAAAGCTCGGGGCTTCTGAGGCTGTTCCAACTCAGCTCTGTCCCTGGGTCACACTTGGCCTCGTCTTCCTGACCCCTCTGTTCTCTGTAGATAAGTTTATTTTACCTTTCTTAGGTAAAATAACAACATCAAAGTTGCTTGGGTTTCAATCAAATCATGGTTTCTTTGGGTCAGAAGCCACGCCTCTTTTTTTCTCTTTCCTCTGCTGTCCCGGCTCCCAGCCATGGGTTTAAAAAGCAAAACAAAATACAATAAAACAAAAATCTACCGAAGTCCCCAGACAAAAAAACCTGCACAGAAACAATACATTTATTTGGAGGTCACTTATCCAGCATAACCTGGCTAAGAACTGGGAAGAAGGACGGGACCTAGGCTTCAAAGAGCTAACTGGCATTTTAAAAGCATCCTGAGGTTTTAAAGTGTTTTAAATACATCGTCTCTTTCTTTCCTTACAACGTTTTGATGTAGGTGCTTCTTATTTTCATTTTGCAGCTGAGGAAATTGAAAATCAGAAAATTTAAATGTCTTGCTCGGTGTCACATAGCTAGGGAGAGTCAGTTATACAAAGCCCATGTCCTAGAACAGGGCTGGAGAATCTTTGGCTGAAGGCCACATGTGGCCTTCTAGGTCCTTGGGGGCAGCCTTTTGACCAAGTCCAAGTTTTACTGAGCAAATCCTTTTAATAAGGGGATTTGTTCTGTGAAGTTCAGATTCAGTCAAGGGGCCGCACTTGAGGACTTAGAGGGGCACATGCAGCCTCTGATCTTGAATTTGCAGTTCACCCAGCACCAAATATGATGCTTGGCATACTGTCGGCATTTAATTAATGATTGCTATAACTTTCCTTCTGATGCAAGGGCGCATCTTTCGAGCAGTCTTCTCAATGTACTACTTTTCAGGAACTTGAGGAATTGTTTAGTGAAGGGGAGACTTCTATGAGATTTCAATTTCAATTAACTAACGCCGATAAATTAATCATTTTTTAATTAAATGGGAAAAAAGATTTTCAAAGATCAGTGGAATTTGTGTTAGAGATATGCTTAGATATTTGCATAATTCTTTCCTTTCTGTCTTGTGATTTCTCATCTATCTATATATACATCTACACACATGTATATAATATGTATGGTGTGGTGTGTGTATTGGCCAAGCTTCCCTTGTTGAACTTCTTTACATAAAGAGGGTCATTCCATGAAGTATGCTCAGAGTTTCCCTTCCTTGTTCCTGGTAACTATATGTGTCATGTGGGATCTGCTTATAACCATAGACTGAACAAGCACTGAGAGAAGCTGCTGTTTTAGTATGACATAGCAAGCCCTGAGTGACCCCTCCATTCTCTTCTGTCCCGTGACAACGTTATGGAGGCTGCATGCTTTATCGGTTAAAAAAAAATAGCTTCAGACATGGTCTCTCTTGCTTAGACTTTCCCAAGTGGCAAGTAGTGACTTCCTTTTCTAAACAGTCATGTGAGAGGGGCAGGGCTGTACCTTTTCTTCCCATCTCATCATCATCCCCATGTGGAGCATAGACTCAGGTCAATTTTGGTCTTAAATCCTGGTTGTCTTCTCTACTTTCTGTCTCCTTTCCTAAGCAGCTTTAAATTGGTTATGTAAGTGCTTAGGGTCCTTGAGTCCTTAAGATTCTTCAGTCCAATGAGAGGGATGGTTAATGGAAGAGGAAGAAGGTTCTATATTGGAGAGTATAGCCGTTAATATGTTTAGCCCAATCCTGGTTGTTTATTGGGAAATATGTACCTGGAATTGTCAGATGCAGTGGAATTGACAGTGCAGAACTGAGGTGAAATGTAAAATGTCTTACCGATAATACCACAAACTGCTTTCTGTTTAGATGATTCTAAGTACCAACCTCCTGTCTGGGTATAACACTAATTAGCACACACACCTTCTATTTGGTTTAAGTTTTAGTATCAATATGTACTTTTGATAGTCTTTTGTGTTTTATCATTGTGTACGTGTATGTCAAGTACCTGTGCCACACCTAATTCATATTGTACATTGAGTACCTTTTTACTTTCCCTTTGGGAAAACCTTAGACTTGAACCTAAGTTTTAAATAAGGCACTGAGGTATTAAATGAGCCACTGGGGTGGAGATTTGATAAGCAGAAGATTAGGAGAACAAGAAGTCTTGACTCCTTTTCACAAGCAGCAAGGATCCTGCAGAAGTGAACTTGATTCAGAACACATGACTAGGTCCGGAAAGAGGGGCTCCTTGGCAAGAGGGAAGGGGTGCAGCACCCCAAGCTTCTGTCCTAAGCGGTGGTTCCTCAGTGTTAGTCTGTTTAGGTAGAGTGGTCTTCATGCTCCTACATGGTCTTTTGCCAGACTCTAAAATAATTTTTAGGCTATTAGGACCAGATAGAGCTTAAGCTCCACTGATAAAGTCTTTAGCAACCCTAGGTTGCCTCTAGACCATGAGGTTGCATTGGAAGTGAACATTAATGAATTACCTTTTTGTAGTGAAAAAAAAAATTAGGGGAAAGGTTCCTTAGCGACAGAAACTAGGCCTATGATCTCAATGATTTAGAAAAATACTGAAGGGCTAGAGATGGGAGGTGGGAAACAGTCTGCCAGTGTGAAGGTAGGTACATTCTCTGAAACATAGATAGTCTTAGAGAATTGCCTAGAGCCCTGAAAGGTTAAGTGACTTGCCCAAGGTCATACAATCAAGATGGACTGTAGGAAAGACTTGAATCAGAATCTTTTTGCCTTACAAGCCGTCTGTCTCTCTACTTTACCGGAGAGAAATGATGAAATTCAACATTATATTGAGTCACATGTGGATAGGATTCATTAATAATCTACAATCCAGTGCTTCTTAAACTGTGGGTTGTGACCCCATATGGGATAATGAGAAATTTGGCAAGAGTAACACATTTCACAATGTGTCATAACCAAAACTTAATTCAAAATCAAACATGTAAATGAATCCGAGGTGTTTCTGGCAGCCCTCGGTCGCGTTGCATCACTGCAGCTTCACTACTGCCTAGGTTCTGAACACAAAGCATGGAGACTTTGCACTGAAAATGCTCTCAGGTCATGCAATGGAAAAGGGATCATGAGTGGAAAAAGCTTAAAAAGCCCTGATCTACACCTGTGTCTTCGGATATTTTTTTGTGGCATGTAGAATAGTGACTAACTTTGTATTCTATTAGGGAATGCTGGTGGCACACGGACTCCAGAAGGTATCAGTGAATTGGAAAGACTAAGCGTTGACTTGGCAATGCAGTGTGTCTCTGTTGCCTAAGGACCAGCCTAGCTAGATGTGGAGAGAATTGTCCCTAGAGATTGGTGGTGATGAATCTTTGAAGCCACAATAGCTCAAAAAGACCATCTTCTAAGGAGTTGGAATTTGCTTTGGTAGAAGACCAAAGACCCTCAAAATGAAATCATAGATCTTTAAAGCGTTGAAGTACAGACCTATGTGCAAAGTGAATACATTCTCCAAACCTCAAATTATTCCCCATAGTCCTTCAACTTGGCCTTGTTGCCACAATTTATAGTATTTTACGGAAGTGAGTTATAGTATGGTCTTTATGTTAGACTTGGAGCCAGCAAATGGGGCCAGTTCCCAATTCTGACATTTCTTAATTATTTAATCTTGGGTAAACCATTCTATCTCGGTCTCTTCTTCTCTAAAACAAAGATAATAAGCTTCTCGCTCCCAAATTCACAGATTTTCATTAAGGAAAGTGCTTTGTATACTTTTGAAGCACCACAGAAATGTGAAGTTGTATTATATCCTAAAGCTTGTCCTTTCTATTTGAAATTCAAGTCAATAAATAGACCACGAGCTGTAGTGGATGAAGAACTGGATTTAGAGCTGGAAAACCTGTGTTTTAGTCTTGGCTCTGTCATTCCTTATTTATCTGACCTTGACCAAGCCTCTTCTGTCTACAGACCTTATTTTACTCGGCAGTTAAATAATGGAGCAAGATCAGATGATCTCTGTGATCCCTTTCAGCTCTGAATCCTATGATCCTAATTATACACTGAGTCAATAATTAAGATGAACTTTCATTTCACTGACATCACAAATCTGTAATGTACCCAAAATTAATTACTGTGCATGAATGTGCATTTTCCATAATAGACAAATGGCAACATTTTTGTTTGTGTCTCTGAAATGGAGTATTTTGAAAATATACTGAAAGTTATCTTTCTTCTTCTCTTCCCTCCTGAGCCAGGACTAGCACAGGGGAACCGGGGCTCTCCCACAGATCTTGACACCCTGTTAGCTCCTCTTCTTTCCTCTGATCACATGTAGGCTACTAGATTGACCTGCTCTTTGGCCTGTCGTTAAGGCTGGCCCCTTCCAGGAATCTATGACCATTTCACACTTCTTCTGGGTCAGAACCCATAAGGGCAAATTGTCCCGTGCATGCTTCCTAGCCTGGGGCACCTGCACGGGTTAAGCACAGGTTCTAGCATCCCCAAATTAGAAGGAACCTCGGAGACCATTTAGTCCTGCTCTCACCTGAAGCAGACATTGCTGACAAATAAATGGTCGTCCCATATTTACTTGAACACTTCTAGTGATTGGAAACTTATTACCCAGTCTTCAGACTATTCTATTTTGGGACATTTCTGAACGTTCAGAAGTCCATCCTCATATTAATCTATTTGTTCTAGTTCCACCCTATGGGGACCAAGTCGGATAAAACTGATTTCTCTACCATGTGAGGGCATTTCAGAAATTTTAGGGAAATGATCATGTCAGACAGTTATTCAATAAGCATTGTGCTCAGGATACAAAGAAAGGTGAAAGGCAGTGCTTGCCCTCACAATCTAATGGGGAGGTAACAAGCAAAAAATGATGTACAAACAAGCCATATACAAGATAAATGAGAAATTATGATGAGGAGGAGGGCACTAGAATTAAGAGGGCTTGGGAAAACCTTCCTGTAAAAGCAGGCATTTTAGCTGAGACTTCAAGAAAGCCGGGGAAACCAGTCCCCCCTTTGTTTTTCTTGTCTAAATAGGCTCAGCTCCTTCCACCCATCCATGTGGCACGATTTCGAGTCTCCTCATTGTCTTGGTCACCTTCTTCTGGATATGTGGTCCCCGTGATGGAGCACAAGCCCCCTGAAAGAGGCTAACTGGGGCGCAGGACAAGGGGTTAGCGCTACGCTGTGGACGCTGGGTTTCCATTAACGTAGCCTGAGATCTCATAAGACGTTTTTACCTGCTGTGTCACACTGTTGGTGACATAAAATTGAGAACAAGATACTATTATTTCTTACTAAGGGCTAGATGGTACGGCCTGGTTAGTATGTGCTCTTGGTGCTTTTTGGGTTTTAACAAAGTCGTTAGGGGATTTTGCACATCTGGAAGTAAGCTCTTTGGAGGCAGCATTTGTGCGTGTGTGCGCGTGTGTGTATTTATCTATCTGTCCATTATTAGTTTAGAGCAGAGTGGGAAAGGGGTTGCCTTGAGGGTGGGGGGTGTAGGTTCAAATCTCAAGGCTGCCACTTCCTCGCCCTGTGACCTGGGGTGATTTACTTGATGGTTCTTGACCTGGGTCACCTCCCTGTAAAAGGAGACACTCTCTGTAAACGGCCTTTAAAGTCCCTTGCGGCTCTACGTCAATCATCACTTGGGTGTGAGCATTTGCCTGCCTCTGCCGTGTGCGGCCTATCCGCTCCCTCATGTACAAACTCCTTGTCAGAAATAATGGTAGTTTATTTATATCACACACAAAGCGCTTTGGAGACATTCTCACTCAAACTCCACAACAATAATAATACTCATAATGCCTGGCCTCGATAAGCGCATTATACGGGTTGTCTCCTAAGACCCTCAGAACAACGCTCTGAAGTAGCTGTTCTTATGGCCCCACTTTATGGATGAGGAAAATGAGGAGGCAGAGGGAGGTTAAGTGACGAACCCAGGGTAATGCGGATACTAAGTGTATGAAGTAGGATTTGAATTCAAGTCTTCTTGACTTCGTTTCCCACGCTCTATCTCTCCCCTGAGCCAGTCGGGACAGTGCATAGAGCCCCGGGCCCCGAGGCACGAGTTCAAATCTGGTACTTCCTGTGTTGCTCTCCCCGAATCACATAATCAAACCACAGACTGCCTCAGGTTTTCAGCTGTTAAATGGGAATAATAAGAGCATCTACCCTAACAGAGCTGCCGCACAGCTCAAATGAGTTAACATTTGTAAAAGGGCTTACCATGGTGCTTGGCACATAGTGAGCTCAATTCCTGTCCTTCCCCCCCCCCCCCCAGCTTCGCTGTGAGATGTGTAAAATGC
>CM053595.1:3082706-3111610 GCA_028646575.1 Pseudocheirus occidentalis | reverse complement strand
TGTCCTCCCCCTTGCCCCTCTGACTTTCTGGTAGAGTAGGATGGATCTCCCTACCCCAGTGCCTGTATATCTTAATTCCCAGTTGCATGTAGTTAATAATAATAATAATAATAATAATAATAATAATAATAATAATATACATATACATATATATTTTTAACATTTGATTATAGAACTTTTAAATTCTAGATTCTTTCCCTTTGTCCCTCATCACCCACTCCCAGTGGAAAGACAAGCAATTCAATACAGGCTGTACATGTGTAGTTACACAGAACATCTCCACAATGGACATATTGTGAGAGACTGATTATATATCCCTCCTTCCTATCCCACCCTCCCCTTGTTCTATTCTCTATCTTGTTCCTGTCTTTTACAGAAGTGTTTGCTTCCAGCAATCCTCCCCTCCACCGTGCCCTCCACTCCATCATCCCCCCTCTCATCCCCATCCCCCCTACTCTCCTCTGTGGCAAGATATCCATTTTAGAGTTTATGTCATTCCTTCCCTATGCCAAATTCAATGATAGTAAGATTGACCCCTTTCCCTTTGCCTTCCTGTTCTTCCCCTCCATTGTAATAATTATCCCTTGCCTCTTCTATATGGAATGATTAACCCTTTTCTGTCTCTCCCTGTCTCCTCTCACTCTAATTCTCTCCCACTTCTCAATTCCACCTTTTAAAATATCATTTCTTCCTATTCAATTGATCCTATGCCCTCTGTCTATGTATACATATCTCAATATGTATTCATATGCATATATACCTTCCTATATAAATATAGGTGTATGTGTATGTGTGTACATTGTCCCTCCTGGATCTATTTTCCAGATCGGTGGTTTTTTTCAAGGAAATATTTCACACTGCCTTCTATTTTTTGATTTGTTTGGATTTGTTTAATAGTATCTTGATTTCTCATAAAGTCATTTGCTTCCATTTGCTCCAATCTAATTCTGAAGGGATTATTCTCCTCAGTGAGCTTTTGAGATTCTTTTTCCATCTGGCAAATTCAACTTTTTAAGGTATCCTTCTCCTCATTGGGTCTATTTTGCCATTTGAGTTAATCTATTTTTTTAAGGTGTAATTTTCTTCAGTCAGGTTGTTGACTCTATTTTCATGATTTTCTTGCATCATTCTCATTTCTCTTCCCAATTTTTCCTCCACTTCTCTTATTTGGTTTTCAAAATCCTTCTTAAACTGATCTATGGCTTGTAGGCAGTCTTCATGTTTCTTGGAAGCTTTTGGTGTGGGAGTTCTGACTGCTTTGTCTCCCTCCCATTTTATGCTTTGATCATTTTTGTTTCCAAAATAGGATTCTAGAGTTCAATTGCTTTTCTTACTTTGCTTTCTTTGTCTGCTCATGTTGCCAGTGAATTACTTGATTTTTAGCTCTGTGGAACTCTGCTTCCAGAGGGGAGAGCTCTGCCCTAAATTGCTGGGGTTTTTGCATCTGCCAGAGTTATTGGAAGGCTGCTGCAGCTCCCACCAGCTTTGGCTCACTGAAAATGCACCCCAGGACCACCACCCAAGACCATGATCTGGATCCAGGCCACTTAACTCTAAAGTGATTAGCCTCTGAATGATTGCTTGACCTTCCCCCCCCCCCCCTCCCCACAGTCTGTAGGCCAGGAGCCACGTGGAGGTGGCTGCAGGGCTGCAGTTTCTGTCACTTCCTTGCCCTGGAGGCAGTTTGACTGGGCTACTTTTCTCCCCCAAATTTAGCTGAGTTCAGCTGACCTTTCACTTAGTCCTTGTTTCTTATGGCTTGATAATTCTGGAAACTGCTACAGCTGCTGCTGATCCAATCTCCTGAAGGCTCCAGTTGTGGCTAGTCCTGGTCATGCTGGGGCCAACCCGTGGTTTCAAGCTGGGCTAGTTTCAGCTCCCAGCATGCTGAGATGAGCCCTTTGTGTCGAGCTGCCTTTAGTAGGAGATGTGTTTTTCTGTAGTTTTGTGTGCGTTTTGGAGGCCTAAAATTTGTTTAGAGTCATATTTTATGGGCATTTCAGGTGGCTATGTGGGAGCTGCGGAACCTTGTTCTTTCTTTGCTGCCATCTTCGCTCTGCCCTCAGGTCCATCTTTAACTATGTATTTTAACAGAACTGTTCTATGTTCTGTACCTTATTAACCTGAATCTTGCAGAAGGAATAAATAGCTCCATGTTAAAGCTAAAAACATATAAAATCAGGTAGGGACTAAGCTTTTGAGAGACCACAAAATATTAAATCTTGTCCACTTAAGTTCACTGATTATAGAAAATTGCTTAACTTCTCTGCATATCAGTTTCATCATCTGTCAAATGGGGAAAAGAATACCTGGAAGAAACTTTATTTGCACTTGAAGTCCATCAGAAGACTTCATAACCATGACTTAATTATTAAGTGTGTGACCTCAGGCAAATTATTTCTAAATCTGTTTCCTCATCTGTGAAATAGGGTGGCATATTTGTGTTAATTGTTACCTAGCATTACTATAAGGGTAGTACTTGAGAGAAAAATAGTAAAATACTATATAAATGTGAAATCTTAGTACAAAGAATCTTAGCCACACAAAATATTAAGAGTTGAAAAATACCTTAGGGGGAATTTGGTCTAATTACCATTTCAATTATATATCTTCTCCTGGGACAAGTGGTCATCTAACATCTACTTGAAGAGCTCCAGTGATAAGGAACTCATTATTGTGGTAGAGGCGATAGAGGCCTGGACTCAGTGTCAAAGAGACTTGAATTCTTTCCCGCCTTGTTCTATACAATTTCATTTTGCACATGGATTCACATAGTCTGCATGAATTGCCCTCCCTCATTTTCTTGCTCTTTAGTGGGCTAGCCCCCATGTCTGGACAAGAGTTTTGCCTCATTTTAAAGCCTGTTAAAATCCTTATCTTTCCTTTAAGGTTCAACTCAGATGGCACTTTTTCTGAGAATAATCTTTCTGCCTCAAATTATCGCAAAGCACTTTGCCTGGATCTTTCCTATGCCCCTATGTAATCCTCTATTGATAGAGCTTATAGCAGGTTGGAAGTGGAAGTGGACTGACCCAAGGAGTGGTTATTAATCCTTAACTGTCATCTTGAAAGAAATCTTTAGTCAAATGCCCTTTGAAGGGAAAATGGTGGGGATCTTAGAATATACGATGGAGTAGGAGAGGAAAGTTGAGCATAGATTAACATACATCATACAATTTGAAAAACTATATTATGAAAGGTTCAGAAAAAGGACAGGCAGGTTTGCGTGGTCCAAATTCCATGGAGGAATTCAGCATGAGAAAGATTGTAAGCTCTCAAGAGTAAAATTCTGAAGAGTCAACACGAAACATTTCTAATTAGGAGGAAAGGACAAAATTGTCTAAAGAGACTAATGATTATTAGGAGGAACTGTTCAGTCAATAATCTGGAAAAAAACATACGGATAGAAGGTGGAAGAAATGAAGGATAGGAAGTTGAGGACGAGGCATGGCACTGAACCAATAATGAGAGAAAAGCTAAAAGTCAGAAGAACTAGAGGCTGATAAAGAATGCTAAGAACACCTTAAAAGTGCTTTTATGTTAAATCTACATTGGGGCACATGGAAGGTCAAAGAAGGAGTAGGACTCTGGGTTTGGATGGATGGGCTGATTTTAATATATGACAGAGAAACAAGGGCTATTGGAGTCTTATAAGATGGTTACATTCTCTCTTGCTTGTTCTCTGCTTATACAGGGTTTTACTTCTCCACTGGGCATTCTGTTTGTCTTTTCTAGTCCAAAGTCCTTTCTCCTAAGGAGATAAAACATAAGCAAGCTAATAAGTATCTGAGCCTGTATTTGAACTCAGGGAAAGTCTTTTTGACTTTAGCTCTGCCATTCTATACCCTATGCCATCAACGTGGTCAAAAGAAGGAAGTACATATGCCACTGAAAATTGCTTTTTGGTTTTTCTTGCCCCACCCCTACCCCTCCCAGACAGGGCCACAAATGCCACTGCCTGGCTTCCTTCATGGGCAGGTTCCCACCACTGAACCTTTCAGAGCCTGGAAGGGAGAGTTTAAATGCCCTCTCTATAGTCCTGGAGAATGGTAAAATGCAGTTTTTCAAATGAAGGAAGAGAATGAATTTTTCAATCTAAAGACTGAATGGATTTAGATTCCCAATGAAAGTGTAGAATGTATTATTGAAAGGATGTTTAATGAACTTCTCATAAAGGGAATGGTGTTGACGATGAGCTGGTATGGCTTCATCAAGGAAAGGACTGCCACACTAACCTGATTATCTTTTCTTCATAGTTATTCAACTCATAAATCAGAGTTTACTGTAATTTAATTTATCTAGGTTTGAGCAAACTATTTGTGGAAAATATAGATATTTGGAATGGATGATGGTATAATTTGATAGATTTAGAGCTGATGACTTGGAGCAACTAGGTGACTCAGTGAATAGAGCACTGGCCCTGGAGTCAGGAGGACTTGAGTTCAAATCTGACCTCAGACACTTAACACTTATTAGCCCTGTGATTTTGGGCAAATCACTTAACACCAACTGCCCTGCCTTCCCCCTCCAAAAAGACAAAAAAGGAAAAGAACTGGTGACTTGGCTGGATTATCTACAGTTTATACTGTCCACAGCTTATTTGTTCCTAGTAGTTTACATGCCGTCTCCACCCCCAGATTGTGAGCTCCTTGGGGGCAGGACCCATCTTTTGCCTTTTTTTTGTATTGTTAGCACTGAACTCAGAGCCTGGCTCATAGCAGGTATTTAATAAATACTTAATGACTGGCTGACTGACATGAGAAGTAGTTATTAATCCTTCACTGTTATCTTGAAAGAAATTGTTAGTCAAATGCCCTATGAATCTGTCCTTGGACCGAGTGTGCTTTAGCATTTAAAATATATATTTATTGCCTTAGATAAAGACATAGATTTCATTCTTATAAAAAATGTAGATGGTGCATAGTTGGAGATTATAACTAGCCTGATGGATGGCAGTTTGGGTCCAAAATGATCTTGACATGCTAGAATGTTGGGTACAATCTAATGCTGAATTTTATTGAGATAAATGTAAAGACATACATTGGGTTAAAAAGTCAGTCTCACAAGTCTAAACTGGGTATTGTGTATCTAAGAAATAGTTTATCTGAAACAAAAAATCAAGAACTTTTAGTGAATTCCAGGTTCAATGTGAGTCAACAGTGTGATATGGTGACCAAAAAATGTTGTGATCCTCTTAGATTGCGCTGAGTGAAGCATGGCTACCAGGACTAATTAGGCGTTAGCCACTCTGTACTCTGCCTTAGTCATACCGTGTCTGGAATATTGTGTTCATTTTATATTCACATTTTAGGAAGCATATTGATAAGCCTGATAGCGTACAGAAAAAGGTGAGTGGCACGGTGAAGTGCCTTAAGTCAGAAGGAATGTATTGGAATCAGCTCAAATCGATTCCTTTGAACATTTACACCATAGGAATCAACAGATGCTACAAATCAGGTCTTTATTTTTGTTGTTGTTCTTGTAGGTTATCTAGATTTAAGGAAGTAAAGAAATGTTAATAATCCCAATTAAACTTAGAAATATGTTACCATGGTGGGGTGGGGGGACAGAGCCAAGATGGCAGCATAGAACCAGCAAGGTTTCACAGCTCCCACACAGCCACCTCAAATACCTATAAAATATGACTCTAAACAAATTTTAGGGCTCCAAAACTCACAAAAATACAGAAAACACATCTTGCACTAAAGGCATCTCGGCAGGTATGGCTCATCACAGCAGGCTGGGAGCTGAAACCAGCCAAACCTGAGACCGTGGCCTGGCCCCAGGGTGGTCAGGAGGAACCACAGCTGGTGCCTTCAGGAGAGTGTATCAGCGGCATCTGTGGCAGTTTCCAGATTTATCAAGCCAGGAGAAATAAGGACTAAGTGAAAGGTCAGTGGAATTTAGCTAAATTTGGGGGAAAAAAGTAGTCCAGCCAAACAGCCCCCAGAGCAAGGAAGCAATGGAATTGACAGAAGCCGCAGCCACCTCCATGTAAACAAGAAAATAAATAAAATAATTTAAAAAATATGTTACCACATGTATCCTCCCCCTCTTCCCCAAAAGGCTGGTTGTTAAATATTTACAGCAGGCCCCTGTACTACATGATGATTGTTAGGAGGCTCTGGGAGTGTTTATTGGAGACTTAATGAGAGCCTGTGAGCTGCCTTCAAGTATTAGAAGGCCTTTCAAGTATTTGAAGAGGGATTAGATTTTTCTGTTTGACCCTAGGAAGAGGTACTAAAAGAGCTGAGAGACTGATAGAAGGATAAAAAAATGAAGCATCTTCCTAACAATTAGATGGACGCAGGAGTGAGAGGGACCAACCTCAGAAGGTTGGGGATTCCTCCTCCCTGCTAGCCTTCATGCCAAAGCTTGATGGATAATTGTTGAGTGTGTAGTAGAGGAAAATTCTTGTCCAGGTACATGCTGGGCTTGAAGTTGACTGGGTGATTCTGTAAAGACACAAAGAAAATGGCCTCAGTCTGTACAGATCTCATGACTCTGATTCATCAAAATTCACTAGAAGCTCTCTTGTGATGCTCTAAGTTATCTTGAGTTCTGTGTTTCCATTGGCCTTTTTTTTCCAGCCCAGAGATCATTTTCCTGGTAGATGTTACATGAATACAGAAATGCAGAATAAAGTTATTTGTAAGGTCCAGGAGACTCAGAGGTCAGGTGTCTTGAACTCAGTGAAGGCAACTCCATGTTCTTACTCTTTTCACACAATTATAGGGTCTAAGATTTGTAAGGGAGCTTAGGCACTGTCCTGGTCAAGTCCCACATGAACAAGAATCCCTTCTACAAATTACCTAATAGGCATCCACCCTCACTTACCTCAAGTTTTGTCTTCCTGTTATGATTGGACCAATAGTCACTAGAGTCCCACCACATCTACTACCTACCTGGGAGAGGCTCAATTTTCCCTAAAAAGGCAAAATTGATACTTGATTGGTAAAGATCTTCTCACCTCACTAAGCAATACTTCTATCAAATGGTGTGTTGGTAAATGTTTAACAACAGACTCTCTGGGGAAAAATGCATAACATAAGCTTTAAATTTAATCATTGAGATTAATAGCACATATTAACATTTTCTCTGTCCTAGACAATCAATGAAACAATAGCCTAGGTCTTGATTTGTGACCTCTACTAATTTCTGAGTTATCAGTGCTTATAATAAACCTATTCAAGATGACTAGAACATACATTTGATTCTCTCCCTTCCCATAGTAAAACCTCAAACCAAAGCAAAGCACCTTATAAACATTGCTGCTATTAATAGTATTTTTATTGCTTATATTTCCCTTAGCACCCATAATGCTTTGCATGTAGAAGGAGCTCAGTAAATGCCCATTGTTTGCTTTCTTGATTGAGTTCTGTATATGCTGAAAAATCAATCAATGTTGTTGGACTAACTGCTTGTTATGCCTACAGACTCACTTTTAAGGGCATGGTAAGAATTCTTCAGAAACTTTACCTCCTAAGAAAGCTGGAAAAGACTAATTCATTCAGGGTGAAATTGGAGAACAAAATCAGCAACAAAACCAGGGAGACCATGAAGAATTTGGAATTTCAGGAGCCACTCCAACTAAAGAAGGGAGGGAAGTCCAGAGGTCTTTACTCCTCCAGGTAAGAAGGCCCAGGGAGAGTTTGGCTCAGCTGCTGTGTAATCTCAGATCTGCATAGTCAGGAAAAAATTTAAGCCTTACTTTCCTCATCTGTAAGATGGGTCTACTAGGCGCCATCACTTCTTCATCAAATAAAGCAGACGACTCACAGGTAGAAAGACAGATATGTACATATATACCTCATGCATAGATAAAGTGCTTATTAAGCATTTGCTTTGTTCCAGGTGCTGAATATGCACTGAAAATATAAATACAAGGGAGTTCATGCCCTCAAAGAGCTTACGTTCTAATAGGGAAAGACAGTACATAAAGAAGAATTGGAAATGGTTGAGTATGTTGTGGAAATAGCTAGCAAGTGGTATGAAGGATTAGTTCTGGATGAGATAAAATTAAATCTCCAATCTCAGAGCCCAGTGTCTCAAGGGCAGAATCCAAGTTTCCAGTTGGGGGCAGAGGAGGATAATGACTATGTACTGGCAGCATGGTGCATAGATGTCCATGCAGGAAGTGGTATGGAGGCCTGGTCTCCATCAAGAGAAGGCAAAATCTCACCAATAAAAGTTCACTGAGCAAGGTAGGGGTGAGTCCAAGACTGCATCAGTGAGGGGAGGCACTGTCTTGTCCAGGCTGCATGGGATTGGAGATAGCTGGGGAGTGAGAAGAGCATTTTTATTTCTGAGCACTTTCTCTATTGGAATGTAAATGTGTCTATCCTCCGTTGTTGCCATTTTTGACATTTGTCTCACTATCACAAAGTCCACGTGTTGCAAAGTTTGTCCTCCTGCAAGTAGCATGGGAATAGCATGTAGCATGCATGAAGGGAGACAGAACAGATATCTCCAACCTCTTCTTCCCTCACCCTTCTCCAAGGGAGTTTTTAATTCCTGCCTTGGGGGAGAAGCAGGAAGTTGGGGATGTAGTCCTCTCTTTCCTCGGAGAAAGGGGGTACCAGGCTAGAACTATATTTATTTGCTCCCTTAAATATTATTAATCTAGGGCATCTGAACCAATTCACGCTAACTTCTGATCATGATTTTCTTGTTGGTGGAGGAAAGAAAGACTTTGGGCTCTATATCCAAGTCTCGATCCCTTCATTCCACATACTAGTTCCACAATAAATACACCTAACACTTAGCCAAGAAAATCCATTTATCCAAATTGGTAAGAAAACAGAAATTAGAAAAGGCATACACAGGAGAATATATACCAGATAATGCAGAGTGAAGGAGCTCTCCCATTGGGAATGAGGTAATTCATCTCAACCAAGGGAGGGAATCTTATGACCTCTGTCCACCTCCACCTCACCCAATGCAAAGTTTCCCTAATTCTTTAGTATAGCAAACTGGGAATAGGGACATGATGGAGACTATCTGTTCCTCCCATATCTTCCCGTAGTCTGTTCCTTCAGCTGCTTCAAGTGGAGTTGGTCTCCAATCATCTTTCCTCTCAGAGCTGGAAGCCAGAAGTGCCCAAAGCATCTGCAGAACCTGGAGCAACAGTATGATTTGATAACAATTGAAGAGTTCTCTCTCCGGCACTCAACCTGTCTTTCCCCACCCCTCACACAGGGCAGCAGACTCAACTCTACAAATCAGAAGGGAGTCTGATAACAATAGAATATAAGACTGAGGTTATATTATACTGTCTGTGCCACATTATAAATTATGCAGAGTTAGAACAGATTTTATTTTATTTCATATAATGCCCCAGACCATGGCATTCACAGATCTAGGCTTAAGATGTACTTTTGTAATTCAGTACTTGGAAACATCCTAAGTATTAGATTTGGATTTAGGAGACCTGAATTCAAATGCCTACTCTTCCACTTATTAGATGAATGTCCACGGACAAATCAGTCCCTATGGTTGAGCTTTACTTTTTACATCTGCCAAATGGGTATAATGGTATTTGTCATACTTATTATTCAGAATACAGTATCTTTGTAAATTTTAAAGCTTTTATGGATGGAAGTTGTTAGAGTATCTAGGTAGAATGCTAGAAAGTGCAGTGAATTCAGAGTCAAGAGATTTAGGCTCAGATATTGACTGTGAACTCAGTCAACTTAGTATTGCAAGGTCTCAGTTTCCATATGTAAGATGAAGGAGGAGTAAACAACATCATCTCTAATTCTCCTTTTAGCTCCAAATGCTGATGCTTCTTCAGGTGGCCAGGGCAGGCTAATGTGACCCAGGTGAGTTTCTTCCAACTTGTACGCTATGATGATGAAGTCATTTTCTCTAGACTTACTTTCCATGTGTATAAAATAGCATTGATGATAATACTTGCATTGCCTGTCTCACAGGATCGTTGCTAAGAAAGCCCTCTATGAACCTTAAAGTATCAAAGACACCTTAATCTCTTGTCATCAATGCCTAGTGTAGACTTACTCTTTCTGGTTCTGGAGGGCAGGAATAGGTGGAAGAGACAAGGGAGGCAATTGTATCTCGCTTTAAAGAAACAAGTTCCTGAAATTACAAAGTGCCCAACAATGAATGGGTCTCTCTGATTTCCCATCCTTGGAGGTGTCAAGGCAGAAAGTGAACGATCACTTGTGCGGGGAGTGATGGCAAAGCTTATTTTTTTCAGGTGAGGGTTGAAGTAGATAATCTCTAAGGCCTCTTCCAGCTAAGAGAGACTCTGAGTCTATGAGTTCATAATGTTTGTTTATTTTCCATTGTTTTCCATTTAATGCACTAAATGGAAAGGGGTTATCACCATGTTCCTGACGTCATGGGGCCATAATTACACATCAGCCTGTGGACTCTTTGCCTTGAACTACAGGCACATGTTCCTGGCAGTAGCATTTCTGGTGTAATCATGCATAGACTCCGTGTTCCTCTGGCCAGGATGAAGCTGTAGGAGCTAATGTATTCTGAGTCAGACCAACTGCCGCTCATGAAGGGAAAAAAAAAGACTTGCTTGAGTAACCGTAATAATTGGAAAATTATTTTGATAGCCTGAAACAATCTAATATATTACAGAATTTTATTAAAATAATATCAAATCAAATTAACTGCTATTCCATAATGAATTAGGTAACAAGGTAGGCAGATATTAATCGGCCTTGGCTCCCAGGCAGGGGAGCCAGGAATTTATTAGTTCTCTCGGCTTGTGTGAGGGTGAGGACAGAAATCAGTATCACAGGCTGTGAGGGAAGCCCCTGAGACAAGGGAGCTTTTCCTTTTTTTTTCTTCTCTCCCACTTTTACTTTATAATCCATCATTAAACACTTGTATTTCTTTTATGTTGGGTCTTATGAAATTTTTAATTTTTTAATTGCTTTGTGATTTAGTAATGAGGACTTTTTATTTTGCCCGAATAAGGCATAGGATGCTGATACTGGAATTATTTCACCTCTGTCCACCTCCACTAACCTTCGTTTTTTTTTTCCCTCTCATTCCCCTCTCTCCCAAGTCCTATTACATGCTTGGTAATTACCAGGTGGAGAGATTACCATGCAGAATGGACGTTTCCTTTAATAAGGGACTGGTGATCCTAGATGACAGACAGGCTGAATGTCCAGGGCCCTGGGGCAACCAAAGGTGGGGAATGGGGTGGGCAGGAAGGAGACTTGCAAATTACCTGATGAATTGGTAATCATAGGGAATATCAATTCAGATAATTCAGGCCAAAATGGATTTTTTTCTTTTCTTTTTTCTTCTCTTATTTTTGCACCCAAATGATCATAGAATCAGAGAATATTAAACTTAGAAGGAAGATCATTCTTTGTCCAAGTTACATGATTACAGTAATACAATAAAACAAATACTGATTGTATATCTATGTATACCTATGTGAAGCTCTGTGACAGGTGCTAGAGGAGATACAAAGTCCAGATAATATGATGTTCCCTCCCTGAAAGAGTTTAGGATCTAGCAGAAACGCATTCCTATCACACTTACATGTTCACAGAAGACTTTCCTTAGAGCAGCCTTGGGAGATATGAAGTGTGAGCATTTTTATCCTCCTTTTCTTTGTTTATAGGGTCTTCATGACCCTTTTTTGGGGTTTTCTTAGCAGAGATACTAGAATTATCTGCGATTTCCTTCTTTAGCTCATTTTACCGATGAGGAAACTGAGGCAAAAAGGGTTAAGTGACATTCTCAGGGTCACACAGCTAGTAAGCGCCTGAGGCCGGATTTGAACTCAGGAAGATGAGTCTTCCTGACTCCAGGACCAGCCCACTATACACTGTGCCATGTAGGTGCCTACAGATTATTTTACAGAGGAAAAACCAAGGCTTTAGAGAGGTGGCTGCTGGTTAGAGCAAAACTTGGCCCCAGGTGTCCTGACTCTAGACCTAAGTAGGGCTCTTTCCACTATACCATACTACCTGTCAGTTATCATACTTTTGAAACTGGAACCTTTAAAATTTATGTAATCCATTTGCCTATTCTCAGCTATATACTTGGCTTTCCAAAATCCTTGACAGTTAAACTGATTATCAATTGCCTTTTTTGTTCCCTTTTCAAATAAGAGAAACTTGAACATCTTTTTATAATCTGTGATATGACAGAAAGAACACTAGTTTTTGGTGCCAGAAGATCTGGGTTCAAATCCATGTTCTGTTTTTAGCTAGGTGACTTTGGGTAACTTACATTCTCTGGGCCTCAGTTTTTTCATCAGTGAAATGGAGTTAATGCCCGTTGCATGGAGGATGTTGTGAACTGCCCCATGAGTTATGGGATGTGAAAGTGCTTTGTAAATTGTAAAGCATTATTAAAAACAGTGTCTATGTGACCTCAAGCAAGTCATTCCATTGCTCTAGGTCTTCTTAGCTTCACCATCTGAAGGAGGGAGTTGGATTAAATGAGCCATAAGGACCCATTTGGTAAATTCTGCGACCCAGTTAAGAATGAACTTTAATATTTAAAATCAAGGAGGTTTTTTTTTCCTAGTTAAGGAATTGCTCACAACTGGTTCCTTAGAGATTGGTTGACTGATTTAATCTGTTTGTTCAACTAGTGATCTCAGAAGTTTGTCTAGGAGACTAAATGTTGGAAAACCTAATGAGTTTGGGCTTCCCAAGGAAAAGAACTCTGTTTCCAGGGAAAAAGCTAAAGCTTAAATATTTCCACATATGCTATTGCTACTTTTTTTCCAAAAGAGAGAAAAGTCACATGTTTCAAATTTTCTACCTTTATTGACAAGAATCTGTCAAATCTCTTTAACAAATGCTCTGATTTAAGGAAACAGCATCTGCTCACCTACAATATTTCATTGCCAGGAACCATCCTGCCTTAAAAGAGGCCCTTGTGGAGAGGAAGGTGTGCCTAGTCTTGCTGAAAAGCAGCATAAAGGTTAGGAAATAAATGGTGACTCAAATTCCCCCTCCTCCTCCAGGGGTGCTGACATTGGGAAGAACTTGGCTAAACTTTTATTTTTCTTTGTTGTGTTAGAAAAGTCATTTATTTTTACATAGACTGTTCTGTTGTGTTTTCTTTAATGAGGCAAGGAGGGTCTCCTTCAGATTTACTTATTTTGGGGGATTAAGATTAGAATCATGGTCATTGCTTTCTGTCCTCTTGAGGTAAAAAAAAGCCTATTCAATGAATAGCTGGAGTTCCTCAGACTGGACAGAATGCCCTGTGTCTTGGGAAGCAGTAACTGGGTATTGTCATCAAGGAAAAGATGGAAAGAGAAGGAGCAGCATATACCTGGATCTGGGATTATATCTTTAAAAATATCTTTTTATTGTTAATTAAATTTATTTTTAAATTCACTTCTATAGGACCCATGAATGTTTTATTATGTTCTGATCACTAAACTGGCCTGAGCTATGGATGGTCCTGAATGATTGGTATTAGTCATCAGGATTTGTTGACTTTATGGTTTCAACATCTCACTTCCTGCCTTGGTATATTTCACAAGCCATTCCTAGACTTGAAATACCCTCCATTTTCTTCCTCCACCTCACAGAATGCTTATCTTTCAAGGTTCAACCTAGGTGCTGCATTTTTTATTTAAATGGGATTGAAGTGAGGGAGTGCAAAACCAAGCACGAGGAGCAGCTTTCTAGAGGAATGCTGCTGTGAACAGCTTCAAGATTCTGATTACATAATATAGTGATGTTACATAATATTCAGCAGTAAATTAAAGCAAAATATTCACAGAAACCAAAGTACAGCATTCACAATCTTATAACATAACATGTCACTAAAGTGGCCATATAGTTTTCACCAAAAGTGGCCACATAGTTTTAAACAAAATATATCATTCAGTAAGTCATTTACTCAATCATCCTTAAGGAGCAAGCCTCCTTAAGGGACACAAAGTACAAATGTCAAAGTTCTCCACCCCTGGGTCATATTGTATCATGATCTTCTCAGTGAGCATCAAGTACCCAAGGAGAGGTCTTTTCGTCTTGACTTTTCATCTTGACTTCTGGCTCCCAAATTCCATGGTTCCTCTTCCATGGGTCCAGCTCCTGCCTGAAAATACCTAGTCATCACCTGGATTCACAGGCAGGCAGCTCTCAGCTCCTCGTCCAGTTCCTTATTGAAGTTCACAGTGTCCAGTCCACCTCAAGTCCTTAGCAGTTTCTGTTTCTGGGAAGAAAAAGCTCTTAATAGAGCCACAATAACATTCATGCACATCACTGACACCATCATCAATTCACTATCTGCCTGTGAAATCAACACAGACCCACAAACAAGGTCTGAGACCTCAACAGAAATCCTCAGGACCTTTGAAACCCTCCTCCAGGACTTCTACAAACAGACAAGAAAATCCTCTTTCAGGACTTCCAGTAAGGTCTGTGATTAAGATCTGAATCAAATCTGTGATTAAGATTTTGTAATTTCTATTGACAACCTGATTTGGAATTGCTAATATAGCCCTTCTACTTCTATTAACAAATGTGTATGACTGAGTTTTTTATTTCTTTTTTTCTGATACATCTTTGTTAATATAGTAGTGTTTGAGTTCATGCGGACACCACCAACGAGAACCTTTTCATTTAACTTTTTGATCTTAATGGCTTCATTGCCTGGGGAAAGGCTTCTTTGGTTACATTTCAGTCAGTCAGTCAATTAACATTTATTAGCTGCCTGTTATGTATGTATAAATCCAGTAGCATTTACTTGTTACCATACCTTACTATTGCATCATAAAGTTATGTGTTTATTCCAAAACTGTTTCCATATTTTTTCTTTTTTCCTTAATGTTTTTCTTTTTATTAATTAATTAATTTTAGTTTTCAATATTCACTTCCACAAGATTCCGGGTTCCAAATGTCCTCTCCTTCTCTCACCTCCTCCACCTCAAGATGGCATGAATTCTGATTGCTGCTTCCCCCAGTTTAACCTCCCTTCTATCACCCCTTTTCTCTTTCCTTCTATTTTCTTATGGGGCAAGATAGATTTCTATACCCCATTGCCTATATATCTTATTTTCTGGTTGCATGTAAAAACAATTTTTTAACATTTGTTTTTAAAACTTTGAGTTCTGCATTCTCTCCCTTCCACCCCCCACCCTCATTGAGAAGGCAAGCAATTCAATATAATTTATATATGAGTAGACATGCAAAATACTTTCATAATACTAATATTGTAAAAGACTAACTATATTTTCCTCTATCCTATCCTGTCCCCCATTTATTCTATTCTCTCCTTTGACCCTCTACTTCCTCAAAAATGTTTGCTTCTGATTATCTCCTCCCCCACTCTGCCATCTCTTCTATCACCTCCCTCCCTTTTTTATCCCCTCCCCTTCTACTTTCCTATAGATTTCTATGCTGATGATTTGTGTTGACCTCTTGGACCTTGTTTGTGGATCTGTGTTGATTTCTATACTGATGATGTGTGTTCAGTTCTCAGACCTTGTTAGTGGCTCTGAATTGATTTCACAGGCAGATAGTGAATTGATGATGGTGCTGGACATGTGTATGAATATTATTGTGGCTCTGTTAGGCTTTATCTTCCCAGAAACAGGAACTGTGAAGGACTTGAGATGGACTGGACATTGTGTCCTTCAATATGGAATGGGAACTGGATGAGGAACTGGATGAAGAACTAGATAGAGAGCTGGACAAGGAACTAGGAAGTGCTTGACTTTGAATCCAGGGACAATTGTGTAGATTTGGGCAGGAGCTAGGACCACAGAAGAGGAACCATGGAAGCTGAGAGCCAGCCTCAATCCCTTCTTGGGTACCTGATGCTAACTGAAAAGATTATGATTTACTGGGACCTAGGGGTAGAGAACTCTGACCTTTGTACTTTGTGTCCATTAAGGAGACAAGCTTCCTTAAGGATGATTGAATTAAGGACATACTAAATTATTTGAATTACTAAATGATTGTATCTTTTGCTTAAATGTATGTGACCATTTGGGTGAAAGTTATGTGGCCACTTTAGTGATAAGTTGTTATGTCATACATTGTGAATGCTGTACTTTGATTTCTGTGAATGTTTTGCTTTAATTTACTGCTGAATAGAGAGTTCACTGTATTATGTAATCAGAACCTTGAAGCTGTTCACAGCAGCAATCCTTTGGAAAGCTGCTCATGCTTGGCTTTACACAGCTCAACTTTAATATGTCCTGTATAATTTCTCTTTCCTGTTTATCTTTTCATGTTTCTCTTGGGCCTTCTATTTGAAAGTCAAAGTTTCTATTCAACTTTGTTTTTTTTCATCAAAAATGCTTGAAAGTTCTCTATTTCATTGAATGTCAATTTTCCCCCATGAAAGATTTTACTCAGTTTTGCTGGGTAAGTGATTCTTGGTTTTAAATGTTGCTCCACTGATCTCCAGAATAGCATATTCCAACCTTCAGTCCCTTAATGTAGACGCTGCAAAATCTTGTCTTATACTGATTGTATTTCCACAATAATGAATTGGTTCTTTCTGGCTACTTGCAATATTTTCTCCTTGACACGGGAACTATGGAATTTGGCTTTAATATTCCTAGGAGTTTTACTTTTGGGATCTCTTTCAGGAGGTGATTGGTGGATTCTTTGCATTTCTATTTTACCCTCTGGTTCTAGAATATCAGGGAAGTTTTCCTTGGTAATGTCTTGAAAGATGATATCTAGGCTTTTTTTTATCATGACTTTCAGGTAGTCCAATAATTTTAAAATCATCTCTCCTTGCCCTATTTTTCCAGGTTGGTTGTTTTCCCAATGAGATATTTCATTCACATTGCCTTCTATTTTTTCATTCTTTTAGTTTTGTTTTATAATTCCTTGGTTTCTCAAAGTCATTAGCTTTCATTTGCTCCATTCTAATTTTGAAGGAATTATTTTCTTCAGTGAGCTTTTGGACATCCTCTTCCATTTGGACAATAATACTTTTAAAGGCATTTGTGTCCTCATTGGCCTTTTGGACCTCTTTTGCTATTTGGGTTAATCTACTTTTTAAGGTGTTATTTTTTCAGTATTTTAGGGGTCTCCTTTAGCAAGTTGTTTACTTGTTTTTTATGATTTTCTTGGGTCACTCTCATTTCTCTCCCTTCTTCTTCCTCTACTTCTCTCAGTTGATTTTCAAAATCCTGTTTGAGTTCTTCCATGGCATGTGAGCAATTCATATTTTTCTTGGAGGCTTTGGATGTAGGAACTTTCACTCTTTTGTCTTCTTGTGGTTGTATGTTTTGATCTTCTTTGTCATCAAGTAAGATTCTATAGTCTGAGATTTTTTTCCCGTCTGCTCATTTTCCCAGTATGTTATTTGACCTTTTAACTCTTTTTTCTTTTTTGCTGTTTTTTTGAGGGGGAGGGCAGGGTAATTGGGGTTAAGTTACTTGCCTAAGGTCACATGGCTAGTAAATTAATTTTTAACTCTTTATTAAGGCAAGACTCTGCTTTCAGTGTGGAGGGTATACTATCCCAAGCTTCAAGCATTTTGTACAGCTGTTTTCAGAGACAATTCTAGGGACCTGTAAATTTTCAGTTCTTTCAAGGTGCTATGACCAAAGGAGAGGTGCATTTGAGCCATCAAAGAGATCTCCTTCTCATCAGCCACTTGATCGACCTCCACCATCTGTTGGTTGAGAACTTCAGATACAGCCCCTAACATGTAAGAACTGGGGTGAGACCATGCACCTCTCTCATCCAGGTCTGTCAGACCTTTTCTACTGGCCTTTTAAGTTATCTTTGACATTTGTGGGTTAAGAAGTCTGGAAACCACCAGAGTTGCCAGTGAGTCAGTCCCCTGTGGCCTGCTCTGGGTTTGCTGGAGCCTGGTCTGTGCTGGTAGGTTTTGTATTGGACTGTGCTCTTTGCTCAACCCGGTGCAATGGATTTTCTCCATCAATCTTTCAGGTTGTCTTGGGCTGGAAATTTGTATCACTCTGTCATTTTGAGGGTTTGCTGGTCTAGCACTTGTTTAGAGTCATTTTTATAGGTATTTGGAGGGGTTTGGGAGAGATTTCATGCAAGTCCCTGATTTTACTCCACCATCTTAGTTCTGCCCCTTTTTTGGAAGTATTAATATTTCTAGAATTGCCTTGTGGCAATGAACCTTGTGGTTTGGTAACATTTTGCAAGATTTTGTTTGTACATCTAAATCCTTAATTGTACATTTTAAGAATCCAAAAGGACATGTAAAACTGATATTGCATAGTTGTTAAGTGCTCTAAATGTGTCCCTCCTATTAAGCTTTGAGTTAAGGATGAAGGTCAGTCTGTTACAGTCATAACTTTAAATTTCCATTTAATATTCTTACACCTGATGAAATTTGCCTCTAGAGAAGTCCCAGGTATTTGTAAGTATCTCTTTTTTCCTGTAGTTCAATTTAAGTGTTGCATTCAAATTTGAAGCTTTCAATCTCCATTTTTCTTTCATACTCATCAAGAATTTTAAGCTTATTTAAGTTTATACGTGGAGAATATTTCCACAAGATGAAATAGCTATTTAGCAATGGTGCCTTTGTAAGCTGATATTATTGATGTAAAACAGGGGAGTAGTAAGATTTTTTTTTAATAAAATTCCTTCTCTGACTTGAAAGACATGCTCTGTTTTAGTCAGGAATGGTAATAATAATTTTAAGGCTAGGCAGAAGCATTTTAGGTTTAACTTGACGCCCTGGAAGATGCAATGTTTTGTATCATTTTTACTTTACATCATTATGTTGTTGTAAACAGTACTTTTCCAGGTGACCATCAAGATACTATATTGTACTTAAACTCTTGGATAGGTTCCACATATTTACAATATCCTGTCTTCAGTTTATGTAAATGTAATAACTTCATGGATGCACCATCACAGCAAACACTGACATTTAATAAACTATGTCATTATAAGGAGAAGAAATAGACAGGATGTGAGAATGACAAGGCAATTCATGGCACCAAGTGCTGGACCAGTCATAGACTTAACCTCTCCAAGCTAAACATTTTTATCCAAGAAAAGCTGCAGCACCAAGGCAAAGTGACTACCAGAAAATCTAATGTCAATGGATTAGGACACTGTTCTATGGGTGAACAGTTTGTTGCTAACTTGGAGAGAACACTGAGCAGTTGACAACTAGGGAGGAGAAAAGGAGTGGGAAGCTATCAGAGATTTGGTGGACAGCACCGCATTTATTCATCTGATCCAGAACTCTCTGAAACCTCCAGATTGGTTTGATGAAAATGATGGGTAAATTCAGAAGCTACTAAACAAAAAAAAGAGAGCTCCATAAGGTTAACCAGTAGGATAGTTCATCTGTCTCTAAGAAGGCAGTGTTTAATTCCATCGAAACTTAAGGGCAAGTGAAATTTAGAGAGATGCAGGATTCTTTGTTCGTAAGAAGGCAGAAAAAAATCATTTTTACTATGATGGTAACAATCCAAAGTACTTTTATGATGTCCTGAGGGCTATTTACAGGCCGAAGAACTATAGTGCACCTCAGTTACTTAGTACTGATGAAGTCATATTCGTGAGTGATAAGGACACCAGCCTGGAGAGATAGACTGAACACTTATATTGTGTTCTCAACTGCAGTTGAGTATATGTGTATACCATATGTTCGTCTAAAAGATTATTGTAGGGAGAATTCACATAAGGTAGTCACTCACATAGAGATCAGAAGACGTGATACAAGGACATTCTCAAGGTCTCTCTGAAGAACTTTGGAATAATTTGTGAGACAAGGGCGGCACTGGCACAGGACTGCCCATCATGGCATGTCTGTATCAAAGAAGGTTCTGTGCTCTGTGAGCAAAGCCAAATTACAGAAGTCCAAAAGATATATGAGATGCACAAATTTAAAGACATTTACACTTCAAATGTTCAGACAGACTATTTGTGCCCCATCTTGGTAGAGCCCTCTGAGTTCATATTGTTTTGATCAGCCATACCTGGACACGCTGTCCCTTGACCCTGATGTAGTGATGCCATTTTGGTCCTCTTTGAGCATGGACAACTAACAGTACACAACTCAATCACAAATGTGAAATAATAAAGTTGATATAAATGTTACAGTACTTTTGGTGGCTAATTCATTAGATGAAAGACAACTCTTTACAATCCCAGACATTTTGGCATCCTTTTTTTCTTTTACTACTCAACAAAAATACTTTCTAATAAATGTTTAGAGATTTTTCATGTTATAAGCTGTGAATACTTCATATAAAGTAAATAAACAATTATTATATTTGAAGGGGTCAGGTTTTTTAAAATAATAAATATGTGATGCCTTCTGTTAAGAAAGATGGGGTCAGATTTTCATCATGGAGGAAGTTAGTAAAGGGCTTTGATGGAAATTGATATGCCACGGTAAGGCATTTGAGCTAATAATTAAAGAGCTTATCTAGGTTTTCAACTTTCTTGTGTTGCAGAGAAGCTAGAGTTTCAGTCATTTGGCTTGAGATAACTGATCTGTTATTTATATATACAGAATATAAGCTCTCTGTTTTGTGTTTGACCTAACTTGCACTTTCTTTATATGAGTCTTCCTTAAATTATGTAGACAAATAAAAATTTTCCACATCATCCTTTTTATTGGGGTGGGGGTTTGTTTATCTTCCTTAATTTCTTTGCTTCTGGAGCTTTTATAGTATAGTATTTAATTGTTGATGAATTGTTTGTTTTGATTTTTTTTTGGACTGCTTTGGCTCCTTGCATTGCCTTAGCTTTTTGATCTTTGCTTTTAGTATTTTAATAAGCATATCAAGAATATATAAATTCCATTTTACATGTTTCTATTCGTTGTCTTTAATTGGAAAATATAGCATTTAAGTTTTTTAATGTGCTTACTAGCTAAATATTGATATAGTTTTCACATGCCTTTGTTCAGGTCTTTATTGATTTCTTCAACCTATTTTTGACATCATAGGATTTGATATTTATCCTTTTGAGCATACTTAGATAATTCCATCTTTTGTCCTATGGTCTTTATTGTGGCAATGACCACAGCATATGCAATATTGTTTTGGGGTCCTAGAATGCTTTATACTCTCAGTCAAGTATATTATTTTTTCTTGAGGATGTGGTCTTTTGTTATACAATTTTAATAAATGCCAATTAAAAATTGCTTCAATATGTGATCTATTTGTTGGATTTGTGATACACAACTCAAAAAGGGCTTTTGAAATTCCATTCTAATTGTACTAATCACCTCAAAATCATGGGAGATATTGGCATTATTTTAGCCAGTTATTTCTTATTAGGTAGCATATCTAGAATTTTATCAAATATAACTTTTTCAGTTTCTTCAGCTCTTCCTTTTACAAATTTAAATGATTAATCACTTCCCAATTTTATTTCATCAACTATGCTCCTAGAAAAAAATCATTTCTTGTGATTTCCTTGTATTTATCTTCAAAATCTTGGTCTTTCTGAATTTTTCCAATGTATATCACCTTCTTATGGGACAGGAACATGGAAGAATACTGTTCTCCCTATCCTGCTGTTCATCATCAACCTGCCCTCCTCAGCTGTGTTGTCCTGTTTATTTCTTAGTTTCATAGAGGCAGTTATATTTCACTGGGCATGGTACTGACCAAATCAGTGGTAGCTGGCTGACTTTTCAGGGTTCCTATCAGGGCTTCTTACCTATTGTAGCATCCACAGGGCACAAAAATTCTCCCCACAGAAGAAGTATCTTTGGTTGGCATTCCTCACTTTGCAGTTGCTCACCTTCACCCTGCCCCATGACATGGATAATGGGGTGAGCTTGGAGGGATGCTAATTTATGTTGTTATTATTGATGCTGGTGTTGTTATGGTGGTTGTCTTCATATTGCTAGAGCTTGAGAAGCAGACATAGCCTAGCCAGAGAACTGGCTGTTGAGTCAGGAAGACCAGGAGCCAAGTCTTATATATTCTAACTGTTCAACCCTGGACAAGCCCCTCAAGCTCTTGATGCTTTAGATACCTGTCTAAGACTAAGTTTCAGAGAAGGTACTGACCAGTATAGATAGAGGGAGTATTCTCATCCGGGAGTTCCATATATCACTGAAATCACATGGTGAGTTTCTATCTCTTGCCTTAGTGGCTAGCTCATTAATGATAATAATAATGATTTTCCTGTATTCCTCCTTTGATACTCCACTGCAGAGTGGTGAGGACAATGGCTTTTCAAAGCCTAAAAAAGTTTAAGCTCTGACAAATCCCACCAGCCTGGAAAGTTTTCAAGGTCTGGGTTAAAGCTCAACTGTATCTTTTTGGCACAGAGTAGTCTACTGTATTTAGGGAAGGCCATCACCTGAGGTATGCCCATCGGAGAATGAATTATTTTGTTTGTAATGCCTTCTTCACATCATCTCTGAATGCACAAAGAAGCTGAATTAGTGGAGTGAGTAGTCACTAAAAAGTATTGAAAAAACACTGGAAAACTCTGGGAGTAGAAGCTTTGCAAATGTGTTGGACTTGCCATGAGTGGAGAATTAGATTTAAATCCTTGCCCCCTTTCTTGCTGTCAGAATGGACATGGGCACACTGTCTTGTGGCACATGCTTTACAGGATTTTTGTATAGAAAGAGCTTTGCAGTTTTCAAGAACTGAAGTCACATAAGTAACATTACTGCAAGAGCTGAGGTGATGTCTTATTAAACCTTCATGTCTTTCCAGTGTCTATTATAGTGTTTAGCATAAAATGGGTGCTTTTAATAAATGTTTGTTGAACTGTGAATCTGGGAGGGTACATTAAGTCTTTTAGCTACAATTCTATTACTCTTTTTTGCTTGACTGCACTCAAAATGTGATTATCTCTTTAAATATGTTATCAACACCAAGTCTTAAACTGCCCCAATTATTCAGCAAGCTATTCTGACTTCTTAAGAAATGAATCACAGAACCACAGATGTTCAAGTTGGAAAGGACTGTAGAATCATAACCATAGACTGTCAGAACCAGAGTCCTTCCATTCCATTCAACATAATTCAATTTAGCCAACAGTTATTAAGCATTTACTACCTGCCAGGCACTGTTCTAAGTGCCGACCACAGAGAGACAAAAATGCCCCAGTCCCTGCCCTTGTGGAGTTTTAACACTTGTACCCGTCCGTTGTACTCACCTTTTCTACTTTGGCTATTTGTGTACTTTCTCCTCAGTCTTAAGAGTAGGAGCTCCTTAAAAGTATGATTTAAATCAAAACTGTCTTTTTATACCCAGAGACTAACACAAAGGTGGAGCTCATAGTGGACACATAATACATGTTCTTTGAATTTAATTGAACGGATGTTGGAATGATAATCTTATGGCAAAACACCTCTCTTTCTCAGCAGAAAAGTGGTAGGCAATAGGTGTGAAATGCGGCATGCATTGCCAGAAATGGCTAGTGTATCTGTTTGTTTTGCTTAATTACTTGGTTACAAGAAAGGGTTCTATGGGGTGGGGGTTACTGCGAAGTGAAAAGAATGTAAAACAAAAAGGCATCAAGAAAACATTACAATTTTTAAAAAATAGAATCATAGTTGTATAATCATTATTCTGCAAAGGACTAAAGATGATTTAATCTAATCTAGCCCCTTCGTTGAGCAGAAGAGGAAACAGGGTGGAGAAGTGACTTACTCTGCTCAGGTTCTTTCCACTAGAAATCTGAAAGAAAATCTTTCATAGATGGACAGACAAATGAAATTTGACTAGAAGGGCCACTCACCATCAGAGCTGTGTGTTTACAAGAACCACCAAATAGTAACCTAGCCCACATTGTCTTACAAAGACAGCTTCTGTGATGGACAGCTCCCTGTCAAAATTCAGAAGAAGAGTACAGTGTTTATGCTTTGGAGGTAGAGTCAATTTTATGCCTTTTTTTTTGCCATGGTTTAGATATAAAATGCAGCCAAAATGAAGTGAATGTCTCTCTTGTGGATAATTGCTTCCAAAAGAATGACTACTAAACAACTCCCCTGATGCTTGCATGGAAAAAAATAATAAAAAGGATTTAAAATTAAGGACAAAAAGAATAAAAGGGTAGATAAAATCTGAGATGCATCTGAGGGAAGATAAAGTGACTTTTTGGCAGCAACTTTAATAGAAGCTTTGCTTCAAGAGTCATATGACTGTGGTGTTAATCTGAGCCTTCTTTATGAAACTTCAGGAACGTATGTTTCTATGTTATTATCTCAGTTAAAAGGATATATATCTCAAATCAGTATCTGGTGAAACTAGTTATTGAGCATTATTGTGCATTTCACGTTTCCGTTGATGGGTAATAAGAGATCATGCTGTTTAACCCACTTTAAAAAAAAGAAAATAAAAAAATATAAAAAAATAACATTCCACTTTCCCACCATGGCCTAGGGCTGCTTGAACTTTAGTGTCTGCATAATTCTGGTCAAGGCAGAATAGATCTGAGGGGATGAAAGGGCACCACGGAATGAAGGAAAGAGTCCGAGGAAAGGAGCAGACAATATTCTTTGTACTTTTGAACTCTTGGAGTCATTTTCAAAGAGCAGTAACCTTAACATGTCTCTCCCCTGACATCTTCCTCCTCCTCTCTTTGAAGACTACTCTCTCCTGGCCACCCACACATAAAGGATGCTGCTTACTCTGGTTTTTACTCTTGTAGTTCCTAAGTAGCATTTGGAGAAATCAGAAGTGCAGGCTCCAGGATAACCTGAAGAGGAGTTGGGGTGGTGGGCTTCCCACCCCAGATAGTTATGTTTCCAGCTTAGATTCCCCTTTGAGCTTCATTCATGTGCACACACCACCAGGAGTCTCTCTGAGAATTTTCTCAGGAAGGCATGCTGAAGTGGCAGCATCAAAGCAGCAGGATATATGGACACAGCACCAAAGAAAGTAACTTATTGACTTCTATTCCCTCTTCTGCCTCAGACTTTTCTGCCTGAGCCAGCAGAGGAGGGAGCTGGAAAACTTCTGTGTGCCTGAAGTGAACAGTTCCTCTAATAACCTCAACAATTCACATTTCTATGGGATTTTATAGTTTACGAAGCACTTTCCTCAAGGCAGCTGCTTGTGTAGTAGGGACTATGAGTATTATTGTCCTCTTTTGACACATAAGGGACACTGAGCTAGAGGGGTGAATGATTTCTTGGTCACAAAACCACTAGGTGATAGACTTAGGTCTGCAACCCAAGCCTTCTGAGATTTCAGCCTAACTTTCTTTAAGGCTTAGATCAGGCCTCTCATTCTACTTGAAGGCTTTTTTTTTGATCACTCCTAGTTCTCAATTCTCCTTCACTTAATTATTTTCTCCCTGCAGATCAGAGTATCTGGTGAATGTTTTGGGGAAGAATGCAAGGGGAGGGAGTTTTTATATCCCCAGTATCCAGCATAGTGCCTTGCACAGAGTAGAAGTCTAACATTTAACAATTGAACTAAACTCATGCATGCCAGACACAAAAATCTGGTGCTACCACCACTTCTGGTGCTCTACCATCCTATTTCCCTCCATTATGCTGTGTTTCAGATAAATGAAATGAATGAATTTTCAATCTGTAAATGGGCCTCCCTATTTTATTTCTCTGGGTCTCACTTTATTTGTAAAATGCAGAGTTGAATGATCATAGAATCCTAGAGTTTCAGGGTTGGAAGGGATCTCACCATCTATATGAACAAAACACACAAATAGCATAACAATGCATGACAATCGTCATTTAGCCTTTGCTTGGAGACCTCCAGTGAAGGGGAACCTTCTATCTTCCAGGACAGGCTACTTCAATTAAACAACTCTGATTATTAGTTTAGTACATTTTCCCTCTCAAATCAAGCCTACGTTTGCTTCCACAACATCCACCAATTATTAATAATTTTGTCTTCTGGAATCAAACAGGGTAAGTCTAACTCATTTTGGGTAAGATAGCCCTTCACATATTAGAAAGCAGCTCTCGTTCCCTTTGTCCCTTTTTCTCCAGGCTCAATATTCTCTGTTCTCGGACAAATCCTCCTATGTAGCATGAACACATTACTTCTCACTATTGTGTTTGCACTATTCTCATTGTAGAAGAACGTCCACTGAATTTTTCTCTAGATGTTCTACAGATAACTTGAATTCGAAGCTCTGGTAGTTACTTCCTTTAAACTAGATTATTGCTAAGGTCTTTTCTGACTTGAAATCTATAATCCAATGTGGTTTGATGATTATATCAGTCACTAGTTCCCCAATACACAAAAAAAACCAGACTGAGGAGGCTTGACATGTGCTACTTTCTCTAGGTATACGGTTTTGGTGGAAAAGGCATTTTGTGAATGAGAGTTTAGGAAAATCAGGGTGCTTCATCACTTAGATAAGTAATGAATTGTATTATTTATGAATACACTGGGGGATACAGGATTTTCCACTCTGGAATGAAGGGTTTCTTGGTAAACAATGACCTCTGTGAAGGATGACTTACTTTCTTATTTAGGAACCCATTTGCCCCATCAGCGATGGAGGAGTTGGAACAAACTCACATGTTCAAGGTGATCCCAATCAGCATGAATGTGCAAAGCAAGTTGGTGATCAGTTAATCAGGCCAGTAGGGGACCAGAGTCCGCAGAGAATTGTGCTAATTGCTAGGGGTGTGATTATAAAAGGGAGAGGTCATAGCTAAGTTTGGTTTTGGAGAGACTTACAATGTAATTTGATTCAATCTGATTCAAAATTCATTCATTAAACTCTGTGTGCAGAATGCTATGCTATAAAGATGGCAAGATGCAAAACTTAGATAACACAGTTCCTGCCCTCAAGAAAATTGCAGTTTAGGATACAGCTTTTGAACAGACAATTACAATACATAATTAGCACAGTGCCTTAGAAATAGGGCTTAATACACTTGCTCACTTAATATTACATGGTAAAAGAATTTTAGGCAGCTAGATGGCACAGTGGATAGAATGCCAGACCTGGAAACAGGAAGGCTCGTCTTCCTGACTTCAAATCTGGCCTTAGACACTTACTAGCTGTGTGACCCTGGGTAAGTCATTTAACTCTCCTTGCCTCAATTTCCTCCTCTGTAAAATGAGACAGAGAAGGAAATAGTAAATCATTAGTGTCTTTGCCAAGAAAACCCCAATGGGGTCATGATGAGTGGGACACAACTGAAAAATGACAGAACAACCATAGCAGAGTTCTGTTTGATATTTAACCTCTTCCCCAAGCCTCCCTTCTAATTAATAAGATACTGGAATAGGGGCTGGGTGTGCAAAGTCAAAACCAAAAAATGCCTGCCCTCAAAGGATCTTACTTGTTCTACATGTTACTGAGGGGGTAGAACTTATACAAAAAGTAAGTCAATATGAATCGATTGACTGGAAACAAGGAGACCGATTTGGAGGCAATTACAATAGAAATGGTGGGAAGTGGGGGCAGAGTCAAGATGGTGGCATAGAAGCAGGAAAACTCTGTGGTTCCCCCCATAACCACCTCAGATACCTCTAAAATATGACTCTAAAAAAACTTCAGAATTACTGAACCCACAAAGTGACAGAGAGAAACAAATCTCACACTGAAGGCAGCTTGACAGGTGGACATGAAGGTTTACTCACAGCACGTCACGATGGGAGCAGAGCCCAGCCTTGTGTGAGTCCATGATTTGAGCCCCAGGGTGGCCTGGACCAGGGGCAGCTGGAGCATTTGGTAGAGTGGATCAGCAGTAGTTGTGGCAGTTTCCAGAATTATCAACCTATATATGCCAAAGACAAAGTAAAAGGTCAGTGGAACTCTCCTGGATCTGGGGGAGATGGAATGTGGTCCAGCCTCTGCTCCCTGGAGAGAGAAGTGCCAGAAGCAGCGACCCTGCAGCCACCTCCACGTGGCTGCTTCAGAGGTCCCAATCTACAGATCATAGGGGGACCAAACAACCATTCAGAGGCTAAGTGCTCTTGCCTTAACCTGCCTGGGTCTGGATTTTTGGTCTTGGGTGGTGGTCCTCAGGTGTGTGACCAGTGAGCCAAAGCTGGTGGGGGCTGTGGAGATGGCACCCTCCTAAAAGCTCTGGCAGCTGCAAAAACCCCAGGAATTTGGGGCAAGCCTCTCCCCTCTGGAAGCAGAGTTCTACTGTGACAAAGAGATCAAAAGTCAAGTAACTGAGTGGCAACACAAGCAAGCACATGAAGCAAAGCACACACAGCCATCCAACTTTATATTGCTTTTTTGGAGACAAAAAGGATCAAAGCATGGAATGGGAGGAAGACAACACAGCTCCTGTACCAAAAGCTTCCAAGAAAAATATAAACTGATTACAGGCAATGGAGAAAATCAAGAAAGATTTTGAAAATCAAGTAAGAGAAGTAGAAGAAAAATTGAGAAAAGCAATGAGAATGGGGTAAGAAAATCATGAAAATAGAGTCAACAACCTGACTGAAGAAAATAACACCTTAAAAAATAGACTAACTCAAATGGCAAATGAGTCCTAAAAAGCCAATGAGGAAAAGAATGCCTTAAAAAGCCAAATTTTCCAGGTGGAAAAATAATTTCCAAATCTCACTGAAGAGAATCATTCCTTCAGAATTAGACTGGAGCAAATGGAAGCCAATGACTTTATGAGAAATCAAGATAGTATTAAACTGATCCCAACAAATGAAAAAAATAGAAGGCAATGTGAAATATCTCCTTGGAAAAAAACCAATGACCTGGAAAATAGATCCAGGAGAGACAATTTAAAAATTACTGGACTAACTGAAAGCCATGATCAAAAAAAGAACCTAGAAATTATCTTTCAAGAAATTTTCAAGGAAAATTGCCCAGATATTTTAGAAGCAGAGGGCAAAATGGAAGTTGAAAGAATTCACCAATCACCTCTTGAAAAAAATCCCCAAAAGAAAACTCCTAGGAATGTTATAGCCAGGTTTCAGAGTTCCCAGACCAAGGAGAAAACATTACAAGTAGCAAAGAAGAAACAATTTAAATATTGTGGAAACACAATCACAATAACACAGGCTCTGGCAGCTTCGACATTAAAAGATTAAAGAGCTT
>CM053595.1:3066886-3082206 GCA_028646575.1 Pseudocheirus occidentalis | reverse complement strand
AGTGGAGGGGAAGAACAGGAAGGCAAAAGGGAATGAGTCAACCTTACTCTTATTGAATTTGGCTTAGAGAGGGAATGACATAAGCTCTAAATTGGGTATCTTGCTCTGCAGGATACCCATGAATGCAGGATAGTAGGGGGGAAGAGGATAAGAGGGGGGATGATGGAAGGGGGGACATGTTGGTGAGAGGGAAGTTAGAAACACACTCTTTTGTAAAAGGACAGGGACAAAGTAGAGAACAGAACAAGTGTAGGGGGGGATGAGATAGAGGGAAATATAGTCAGTCTTTTACAATATATCAACTATGGAAGTGTTTTGTGTACCTACACATGTACAACCTATACTGAATTGCTTATCTTCCCAATAAGGTTGGGAGATGAGAGAGGAAGGGAAAGAATCTGGACTTTAAAGTTTTAAAATCAAATGTTTTAAAAAATACTATTATTTACATGCAACTGGGAAATAAGATATACAGGCACTGGGGTATGGGAGAGGATATAGGTGAGAGTAGATGGGGGGTGGGGGTATTCAGTGGGATTACTGTTTTGGTGTGGTGTGTAGGTGAAAGAAAGGGAGAAGATTTGTAACTCAAAATCTTGTGGAAATGAATGATGTAAACTAACAATAAACCCAAAAGTTAATTTAAAAAATAAACACAATGAATTTACTGTGCGTCATACAAAAAAAAAAAGAAATGGTGGCAAGTTATGAAGGTCATGATCAGGACCAGTCTAGTGGTTATACAAGAGCAGAGATGACAGAGATTGTGGAGGTAAAATCAACAAGATTTAGCAGTTGAGTGGATAGAGGGGATAGAAGGAAGGGAAAGGAAAAATCAGAGATTAATTTCATTTTATTACCTTTGGTAACTTGGAGATTGGCAATGTGCTTATCAGAAATAAGGAAGCTCTGGGGATATGAAAAGGTGAACACTCATGGTCCCTTCCTTCAAGCAGATTACATTCACATGGGAGAGACAACATGTAAATGACTACGTCCATACAAAATATGTGCATAATAGATGGAAGATAATGTCAAGGGGAAATGAGGATGGGAGGAAAAAGTTCTCTTACAGAAGGTGGAATTTGTGCTAGCAGGAAGCCAGGGATGGCAAGTGACCCAGGTGAGGAGAGAGTACATTCTAGGTATGGTGACCAGCCAGTGAAAGGTGTGGATTTGAGAGATGGAGGGTCACGTGAAAGGAATAGTCAGAAAGTTGGTATCATTGGGTTTCAGAATATGTGAAAGGAGTAATGTAATGAGCATACTGAAAAGATATGAAGAGGACAAGTCCTCCAGGGCTCAAGAGCAGAGGTCTGGGTCTTGTTGTGTGACTTTGGTACCCCTCTCTATCCTTCTGAGTCTCAGTTATCTCTTGTGTAAAATGGGAATAACATTTGCTCCATCATCCTCCCACAGCCATCATTAGGAAAGTAATGTAAAAATGAAAAATTTTGAGAATGGCATGGAACAGTAGAAAGAGCAATGACACCAAAGGACTTGTGTTCAAATCTCACCTGTACTACTTTCTATGGCTAAATTTATGATCCGATGTGTTAATTATTGAGTCCTTTTTGGGGTATCATTTTTTAGTTCTCCAGAATGGCTCCATAAAACCCAGACATGATACAATTCTGCAAAATGGTAACTGGACCCTCTGAATTTTCAGTCATGTCAGAATTATTGTTTTTCTTGCTTATTTGAAGAAGAACCTTGTGCTCAAACTTAAGGCAAAGTTTAAAATTTGATATCTGTAGTTATTTCCCACTATCAGTGGTTAAGTGCTTGAAGATACATATCTCTGGACAGGAGCTCCTACTCTTCAGAGAATGTGGGTTAGTAGAAGAAGCATCATAATGAGGAGCCAGTGCACCTTAATTAGAGTCCTAGCTCTTTAAATTATTAGCTACTGACTTCTTGCAAATCCTAGGTTGATAGACTGCTCAGTCTGTAAGGGGTCTTGGCTACCATCTAGCCCAGTGCTCTCTCTCATTTTTGCTGAAGAGGAGTCAGACCCAGAGACATGAGATGAGCTGTCCAAGGTCACACAATTAATTAAGAAGCATCACCCAAGTCTCCTGAGTTTGATGCCACTCTCTTGCCTGAGTCTCAGTTTTCTCATTGACCAATAGGGAAAGAAATACTTACACTACATACCCCATGGAAGTGTAAGGAAATCACCTTGCGAATTGTAAAGAGCTGTGTGACTATGAGCTCTGTCATTACCAACATGTGTCTGGCAGCACTGAAATCTCTCCTTTGGTAGCTGTTCTTAAAGCTTGTGTTCTGAAACACAAGCTAGGCAGAAGATAGATGTCACAGTACGAGAGGGAACCAGGCAACTATGGAGAAGCCATGGGAGACGAGGCCACTCAATCTCCCAAGCACTGTCTCCCTCCTCTGTCTCTCTTCCGCCTGCCACTTTCTGTTTCTCTCTCTCTCTTTCTCTTTCAGCATGTCTCCCTCACTTCAAACATTTCTTAATAACCTGTAATTTTATGAAAGGAATAAAGGAAAAAGAAGACCTAAAAGGTAACTGAATTTGCATATGAATGTTGCATTTTCATTTTAATTTTGACGAAGTGTAAAGGTTCATAATAAAAAGCATCATTATAGTCTCCTGATTTCTTTGATGGACTCCTGAACAGATTGCTAAGATATGGAGAAGAACCTGAGGGTCACCAGTTTTACCAGTAACTCTCTCTATGCCTATTAAAATGTTTTAAAAAAGTAAAAGTGGCAATTTAGCCCAAAATTGAATTATTTCATTTTGGAGGAAATAATGACCAGGGTGGATGCTTCTGAGAGGTAGGAAAAACAAACCATATGTTTTAGGATAGGCTATTTCCTTAAGATATGCAGATGTTCATTGTGCCTTGCCTGAGAAAACTTTGCTCTTCATCTTTCCTGAGCCCCTAAGGAACAAAGTCAAAAGCTAAGACAAAGGGTCCAGGGAGAACCTAAGAGGGTTTTAGGCGTGACTGTTCAACGATGTGATCCAGGAGGCAAAACTGAGGGGGCTCTGCAATCCATAGCATATTAGAACTGGGCAAGTCCCTAGAAATCTTCTGATCTGACCTCATATTACATGTGTAAGAAACTAAGGCTTCTGGAGAAGCAGTCAGTCAGTTGGTCAACTTGTTTTTGTTCAGTAGTTTCTGACTCTTTGTGACCCCATTTGGGGTTTTCTTGGACAAGATACGGGATTAGTTTGCCGTTTCCTTCCCCTGCTCATTTACAGATGAAGAAACTGAGGCAAACAGGGTAAGTCAATTGCCCCGGGTCACGTAAGTAGTAAGTGTCTAAGGTCAGATTGGAACTCAAGTCTTCTTGACTCCAGGGCTGGTGCTCTACCCACTGTGCCACTTAGCTGCCCAATCAACCAGCATTTTATTCAGTACTTATTAAGCTGCTAAGTGCCAAGGATAAAAAGATGAGCAAAAAACCCAATTCCTGCCCTCATGGATCTTACCCTCTAAGTCTAAGGGCAAGGACAAAGTAACCTGCAGAACACTTTGGACCAACGCGATATATACTGGACAAAATGGAGCACGGTCTCATTCTTACTCACTAAGATTCAGAAGAATGAGGAAAACAAAAGAAAACACAATTTTCTGCAGAAAATGAGACTTTAGCTGAGACTTGAAGGAAGCCAGGGAAGCCTGGTAGCTGAGATGAGATGGGAGAGTGTTCTAGGTATGGGGGATAACCTGCGAAAACCCTCCCTTACCTAAGGGCATTCCAGCTAAAAATGGTCCACATGGGGCTTAAACCTTGGCCTTTGGGACTTTCATGCTAGTGTTTTGTGCGCTAAACAACCACTTCTTCTAGACTCTGGTGCTTATACTCCAGGCAGAGACACAAGGTTTAGCTAGCCACCAGATTTTCTTCTTCAGGTCCATTGTAGGCTTAGGTAATGAGCCTGAGAAGTCTGAGAGATGGCAATATTGGACAGGATTGACCTATTTTATTAGAGAGAACATGATACCTTGAAAAATACATCTTGTGAAAGTTAAAGTTGAGGAAATGTCCTTCCTTGCAACAAATCAATGACCATCTTAGGGCAGCATCAAAATGCTGGCTTTAGAGAAGATAAGTTTGAGTCATGGCTCTACTATTTATTATTTCTGTGACCTTGGACAAGTATTTTAACCATTCTGGGTGTCCGTTTCCTAATATGTGAAAGGAAGGGTTTGGACTAAATGTCAGAGAAGGTTCCTTTCGATTTCTAAATCTATAATTTTGTTCCTAACTCTTCCACTAATTTTTGTGACTTTGCTAAATTCTTTCCCTTCTTTGGGCATTGTATTTAAAATGAAGAGGGAAAACTTGATGATCCTGAAGGTGTCTCCCATGTTTAAACTTCTATAATTCTAAAAACATTATTCACATATTTGCATTTTGCCACACACAGGAGATGCTAACTGCATGAAATAAATGTGCTGCTGAAAAGGTGCGTGGGAATTAAATTTCTGTCGATGGAATTGCAAATAACCCACTGACTTTCAATAAAATTTCTGAGATGCCTTATCTTCATTTCTAGCCATTTTCCAGTGAATAGTCATTTCTAAACATTACTTCTAAGTTAATCTTTGTTGTTGTTCTCCTACTGTCTCAGATCTTGTCTTGAAATTATTGATCTGCACAGCATGATAGGGTGGAAAACACATTGCTCTAGAAACCGCGGGACTTGGATTCAAGCCTTCATTTTGCCATTAATTAGTCACATGACCTTGAGCAAGTCACTGGTCTTTGATGTCTGTTGCCTTATTCATAAAGTGAGATTAGACTAGACTATTTCTAAGGCACGTCTCAGCTCTGACATTCCATGTTCTGTGATTCGAAAGATGCTCCCGTCGCTGAAGTTGTAGAATTATTCATGAGTTTACCTGTTTTGTCACTCTATAGTTCATATATAGTTGAGAAAAACTGAGGGCTACTGGGTGAAACATGGAATTGGGGTTAGAAGACTTAGTTACTTATCTCATTTCCACTGTTAACTGTGTAGCTTTGAAGAAATCACTTAGCCTTTCTGGATCTCTGTTTCCTCATTTTTTTTCAAGGGTAAGTATTACCCCTATTAGATAATTTAGAGATCTGTTTTGAGGATGAAATTAGGTATTGTTTCTAAATTTCTTTTAAAAAGTTCTTTTAAAACTTCTGGCTGATAGAGTGAATTTCAAAGTTGTAGAGGAATCTAAATTTCAGTTTCACTGAGCCTAAGTCTCATTTTGACTAAGGCAACACTCATTCAGTGATTAAGGACAACAGTAGGCCCAAGGCCCACCTGGTGTTTGTCTGGGAGATGATGACCCAGAATGAAGGCAAATAGCAATTGTTTCTGTTTTGGCCAGGGGTCTTCCTCTCAGAAATAGATTTTTTTAACTAGGTAAAAGAAGCCATTCTTTGCCTCTTTTCTTACTTACCCTTAATCACTGAATGGGCTTTGCCTCAGTCAAATTGAGACATGGGAAAAAATCTTGGCTTAAAAAGGTCAACTGAGGTCTCCCACTGCACCTCCCACCAGCTCCTGTAGTCCTAATCTGGGGCCAGATGATCCAATTTACTTGTAAATCATGGCATCATTTTCCTGATAGCACAGTCCTCTTTGAGAGCAAAGAAGAAACAACAATCTATGAGAAATGCAAACTGCCCCACTGGGGACCCAATTGACCAATTAGGAAAAGCAGCTCCTTTCTCCTCCCCTCCCTCCCTCCCCTCTCCTCTCCTCTACTCCATCCACCTAGGGTATAATAACCTTACCTGAGGGTGCTCTGCCCAGAGGAATGTAAATTTTAATTACTGAAACCCCACAAGATATCTTGGCATTTACAGATTAGATTTCTTTCTTTCTTTTTAAAAAATTTACTTACTATTAGCTTACAACATTCAGTTCCACAGGTTTTTGAGTTCCAAATTTTCTCCCCCCCCACCCTATAATGGCATGCAATCTGATTTGGATTCTACATACATACATATACAAACATACATATACCTTCACATTAAACATTAGTCAAGGTGTAAAGAATTATAACCAATGGAATGAATAATGAGAGAGAAGAAACAAAACAAACGAAAAAGAGAAAGTAAGCAGTTTGCTTCAATCTGCATTCAGACTCCTTAATTCTTTTTCTGGATGTGGAGCCTTTTCCATAATTTTGGAGTTGTCTTATAACCTTGCATTGCTGAGGGGATAGACTTTGTCTATCAAAGTTAGTCATCACAGATACCATGTGTCTATAATTGTGTACAATGTTCTCTTGGTTCTGTTCCGCTTACTCAGCATTGGTTTATATTAGTCTCTCCAGGTTATTATGAAGTTTGTCTGCTCCTCGTTTCTTATAGCACAATAGTATTCCATTACATTCATATATCACAACTTGTTTAGCCATTCTCCAACTGATGGGCATCCCCTTAATTTCCAGTTCTTGGCCACCGCACAAAGAACTGCTCTAAATAATTTTTGTACATATGGGTCCTCCTCCCGCTTGTGCAGTCTCTTTGGGATACAGCCCTAGAAGTGGTATTGCTGGGTTAAAGGGTATGTACTTATTTGTAGCTCTTTGGGCATAGTTCCAAATTGCTCTACAGAATGGTTGGATCAGTCACAACTCCACCAACAATGCTTTAGTATTCCAATTTTCCCACATCTTCTCCAGCATTCATCATTTTCCTATTTTGTCATGTTACCCAATCTGACCAGTGAGATGTGGTACCTCAAAGCTGTTTTGATTTGCATTTCTCTGATCAATACTGGTTTAGAGCATTTTTCATATGTGTATAGATATCTTTAATTTTTTCCTCTGAAAACTGCCTGTTCACATCCTTTGACCATTTATCAGTTGGGCAATGACTTGTATTCTTATGAATTTAACTCAGTTCTCTCTATGTTTTAGAAATGAGACCTTTATCAGACACAGTGGCTGTAAAAATTCTTTCCCAATTTTCTGTTTCCCTCCTTACCTTGGTTATATCGACTTTGTTTATATGTAAACTTTTCCATTTAATGTAATCAAAATGATACACTTTGCATTTTGTAAAGCTCTCTATCTCTTGTTTGATCATAAATTCTTCCCTTCTTCATAAATCTGACAGATAAACTATTTCTTGTTCTCCTAGATTGCTTACAGTATCAGCCTTTACAATTAAATCGTGAACCCATTTAGACTTTATTTTGGCCTACAGTGTAATATACTGGTCTATGCCTGGGTGTTACCATACTGTTTTCCAGTCTTCCCAGCAGTTTTTGTCAAATAGTGAGTTCTTAGCTGGGTTTCTCAGAGAGCTGGATTTCTTTGTTAAGGACCACATCTTAAACCCATATCACTCTGGCTCACATTCTAATGGGACTAAAGTGAACAAAGGAGGGAAAAGGGGAATGGGATCAGATTTGTTCATTTATGCATTCCTTTTGTTGATGATACTTTTTTCTCTCTTTATATTAACAGGTGTAAGGTTCTTAGAGGATGTGATGATACATGTGTTCTTATATACATACATACATACATACATACATGTTGCTTGGTATAGTGGATGGGGAGTCAGCTCCTAGTACCCGAGCTTGAACATTACCTCTAATACATGTTGACTATATTGCTCTGAGTAAGATACTTAGCCTTTTAATATTTTAGGCAGTTGTCTAAGATTACTAGTATTTTATAATAAAAATATTTATATCTTGTTTTTATAGCACCAAAATTTCTCCCAGCATCCCTTTCTCTTCCCAGAGAGCCATCCCATATAACAAATATTTTTAAAAGAAAAAAAAGTGAAAAAATAGCAAAACGGTTGAATACACTGAAAACATTTGAAAGTAGGTACAGCATATCTCATCCATGGACACTTTTATTCAGTCTCTCTATTTTTTATTCTTAATTATGGTAATGTAATGAAATAGTTCAAGTTCGATAATCCCACCCCCTCCCCCCATGCCCATCAGCTTGGAGTTAATTCCATACTTCATCAATACAAAAGAGCAGGGTGGGGGCAGAGCTGTGCCCAAATCAGCTCTGACTAGTTGAGTCAATTATGAAATTTTCAAAGTGAGCATTTAGAAGTTGGAAATTGGCAAACACTAAAAATCAAGACTTGATGTATTGTTTTGTTAATAGTTTAGTCTTAAGAGAGTGACGAAGAAAAGGTTAATAGGTACGTTAAACTGAAAAGTGTCTTGTGAGTGTGTTTCTCCCCTCTCATGTCCACCCCAGACAGCTGGTTATTAAATATTTAACAGCATGCCGCCATGCCTTCGTGAGGATGTTTCTTAGATTATTAGCTTCAAAGAAAATGTGAACCTCTATGAGTTGAGAGATTTTGCTCACTTTGGAATTCCCTAAATATATGTAATCATAAGATCAGTCTCTATCCTTATATTTACTGTAGTATGTGGAGGCAACCCTGGGAACTCAGAATCTGGGTTAGTAAAGTCTGAACTGAGAGGTTTTTTTTTTTTAACCAAGTTTGAAAACTTTAATGGTATTTCTAGGCAGCTTGGTGGCACAGTGGATGGAGAGCTGGGTCCTGGAGTTAGGGAGACCTGAGTTCAAATCTGACTTCAGACACTTAACAGCTGTATTACCCTGAATAAGTCACTTAATCCTGGCTGCCTCATTTTCTCATCTATAAAATGAGCTGGAGAAGGAAACGGCAAAACACTCCATTATCTTTGCCAAGAAAACCCCAAATGGCGTCATGAAGAGTCAGAAATGACCAAACAAAAATAACAAGTTGTATTTCCATTGTGTCTCTTGTTCTGGGACCAGCATCATTGGGCACAGAGAGTGTCATTCATGGTCACAAGGTGATAACAATTATCAGCAGAGTCACTGGTAACTCACAAAGTAACTTAGACAAGGACTTGCCTCCTGCATTGCTTAAGGAAGCGTCTACCTTGATGAAATTAAGGATTCTTGAAGCACATACTCCTAGGCATTCCTGAACTGAAAAACAAAATCCCAAATACCTTACCTCAATTCACTTTCATTTCCTAAGTATTCACTCTGGCAAAGCCTTGAACTGGGAATGCAAAGATGAAACCACCCAGTTCTCTGTCCTTGATGAGCTCACAGTCTATTGGGGGGAAGGAGGATATATGATATCTAGAAATGGGTATAATATAAATTAAGTATGACTGTATGTGCCAGGGTGGTCTGTTTCATTTTGTGGATAAAAGGCTCTGTCCTACCTGGTTGTGTGTATGAGGGAGTACGGGAGGAGGAGGGCTTCCTCTTATAGCTGGTCTTCAAAGAGTTAAATGCTTGTCCGTATGTTCTTTTGTCTGTGATTACTCTGAATTATTAGAAAGGTACAATAGCTTTATTCTTCCTGTCAACTGGGCTAGGAAAAGGCCGGATTAGTAATCTCCTGGGATCAGTCACTGAATTAATGCAGGCAGGGTGAGGACAGCTAATATTTGAGCCTGTGGCCGGTTGGGGGTGGGGAGGTGAGGAGGAGGGGAGAGTGGTGGCAGCTGTAGCATCTTTAGCTCCTATTTGAATTTGAATTCTATCTGCCTGTGCAGCACTGGTATGATTTGGCAACACGTTACAATAATCTTGGTGACACAAATGTCAGGGTTTTTTGTTACATGCCCTCAAAGCGATTTACGTAATTAATGTTAAATTGATGATATAAATCCCTCATTCGATCTCTCCGTTACTTATTCTGAACTACTGTAATGTAGTGAAATATTCCCAGGCTGATAATCCCACAGTCAGCCTTGGGGTTAATTCGTAGTTTATGTCAGGGATGAGGCTGGCCATTGTCAGAGATGTAGAAGGGTCCAGGGTCAAGGTCACTGTCTTCTGGTCAAGTTGGTAGAGTGGAAAGAACTTTGGGCTGGGACATGGGACACTTGAAGCCTAGTCCCTGCTCTATTTCTGGATCCCTTATGATCCTGAGTAAGTCACTTTCCCTCTTTGATTCTCAACTGCATCATCCCCTGAAAAGTGGGAAGTTTTGATAGAGTATGGCCTAACTGATCTCTAAAATATTTCTCAGATTTAATAGTCTGTGTTCCTTATAAGTGTTATGTATAGGGCGGCTAGGTGGCGCAGTGAATAGAGCACCGGCCCTGGAGTCAGGAGTACCTGAGTTCAAATCCGGCCTCAGACGCTTAACACACACACAAACAAAAAAACTAGCCGTGTGACCTTGGGCAAGTCACTTAACCCCAACTGCCCTCCAAAAAAACCCTGAACAAACAAAAAAAATGAGTGTTATGTATATACGTCTCTGTGTGTTAATGCCAGAATTCAATTTAACAAACATTTATAAAACACCTACTATGTATGCAACATATACAACACTATGCTCAGGAATTGCAGGAATTCCAATATTATAGAACAGTGAAGAAGTCTTCCTCCCTTCCCCATCCATCACTTAGTTGGGAAAAGGTACATGTCTGACAGTATGTATGGCAAAGGGTGGCATTGGTAACAAATGAAGAATGATTCAGTAGACTGTGCAAGGTGGAGAGGGTGGGAGAGAACATTGAGTTTAACCCTTTTTATTTTTCAGATTGGTAGGAGAAAAAGGAAAAAAAGAGAAATAAGGAAAGAGCTTCAGAGAAGTTATAATGGCATCTAGGAGAGAAGAAAGATTCTGGAGATTTTCCCCTTATCCTAAATGGGAGAGAATGTGTTAAACTGGAGAACCATGAGAAACTGCAAGATGGAGGATACAAGGAAGCTGAGACAGAGACAGACTCAGAGAGACAGAGACACAGAGAGAGTCAGAGACATACAGAGACAGAAAGAGAGAAAGAGAAAGAGAAAGAGAGAGAGACAGAGAGACAGAGAGAGAGAGAAAGGGAGAGAGAGAGACACAGAGACAGAGACAAAGAGGGGAGGGAGACAGAGAGACAGAGACAGAGAGACAGAAAGTGTTGCCTTTGCATCAGAGACAGGTGGTCAAAACCAGAATGTGTGGGTTCTTAGCCTGAGGAGTCCTCTTACTTTGTTTTTTAAGAATATTTGGGATTTACACATGTCTTTGAAAAAAAAGTTTCCTTTTTGAACATTTTTTTGGTTTTTATTTCCTCTAAATTTATATAAAAATATCTTTACAAGTGGAAGTCAATTTCTGAGTTCCATGGCAGTTGATGGTACTATCAATTCTTCTGGGTTCCTTAGAAAGGGCTATGAGTCAAGATAAGTGCCAAGTGTGTCCTGCGGCCCTTTATGTGAGGGATTCCTCTGATGTGAGGTTTACTTTTATACAAAAGGCAGTCCTTGCTCTCATGGAGCTTATAGTCCAGTAGGAGGGTAAGATCCATGTGCACATAACTATATTACAAAGCATTACATAATAAATGCATCAGAAAAGTACAAAACAATGTTTTGTGAAATTCAGATTTCAGCGAGGAAACAGCTTAGGTTCAAGTGCCACTGTGCCTCGGAGAAGGAATCAGAACATTGCTTGGGGAAGACAAGACAATGTAATGGGACAGAGGTGCTCAATCAGTATTTTGCTTCTGTTTTCTCTGTTAAGCAGAATGAGCTTTGGAATGGAAAGGGCTGGACAAAAGTGGCCTGTACTTTAACCTTGATGAGTTAAAGTAACAAGACCCAGATAAACTCCTTAAGTACTAAATGAACTGACAGATGGGATTTTTGAGTTGCATCAGTAATCTTTGAAAGACAGCGGAGAAAAGGAGATGTATTCAAGAAGTGAAGCAGGGCAAATGGTTCAATTATCTCCAAACAGAGGAGAGCAGGGTCTACAAAGTATTGACTCATAAGCTTAACTTCAATTTTTGGTAAAACTGTATTTTAAAGGATCAATCAATCAATCTATAGATCAATGAGCATTTGTTAAACGTTTCCTATGTTCTATTTACTATGCTAGGTGTTGGGGTCACAAAGAGTCAAGCACAACTGAAATGACTGGACAATAATGATAAAAGAAAAATATATTGGGGTTATACATACAAAGAATTAAATTATGCTTACATCCAAGGGCTTTACATTCTAAAGGGGAGACACTAACTAAAAATATATATATTTAAATATATATATGTATATACATACACACATATGTGATGATATAGATATATATTCAAATATTTTATACATAATATATATGATGAGGCAACTGACCACTAAGGGGCTAGTATTTAGAGAATATGCAATATTCTTTGACTATATATGTACATAATACAGGCAAATAATTACAGGGAGTTAAATGATGCAAGGTTACTAGAGAGAGAGGACACCAGCAGTTGGGGGTGTGGGAGAATCAAGAAAAGATTCATGTAGAAAGTGATGCTTGAGTTGTGTCTTGAAGGAAATGAAGGATTCGAAGATGTGGAAATGAGGAAGGAGCACATTCAAGGTATAGGAGATGGACAGTACAAAGGTATGGAGATGGGAAATGGGATAATATTTGTGAAGAACAGAGAGGTCAATTTGACTGAATTAGACAGTGTAGGAGGGGAAGTAATGTACACTTGGGATGGAGATATAGATCAGAATCCATTTGCAAAGATTTTTTTTTTAAATTAGAGTGGGGAAAGAATTATATTCTATTTTAGAGGCAAACTTTTAGAGGCCACTGGATTTCATTGAATAGGAGAGTAACATGTTTTTAAGATCTGTGCTAACAGAAAATCACTGGTGGGGTGTAGAAGATGGACGAGGGTAGGTAGAGAGGAGGTGAAGAGACCAATAACAGTTATGGTCATCTAGGTGAGAAGTGAAGAGAACCTGAACAAAGGTGAGTGTCCTGTGAGTTGAGAGAAGTTAAATATGAGAGATGTTTTGGAGCTAAAAATGGAAAGATTTGTCAACTGATTGAATATGTGAGATGAGGGAGAATGAAGAGTTGAGGATGACAGGAAGCACTTAATGAATGCTTTTTGATGGATTGGTTGATTAATTCTAGTTCCTCTCTCATTCCCACAATCCTTCAAAGATCAGTAGGTTATGCACCTAGTAGATTGGAAGAAATGTGATGAATTTATCAGAAAAAAAAGCATTTGGATTGAGTTTTTGGCAAAAGATAATGGATCCTGTTTTGGACATGATGTGACTGATGTCCAGTTTGAATGGTAAAATAGGCATCTGGTGACATGGGAATGGAGCTCAAGAGAGAGTTGGGCTGTATCTATAGATCTGTGAGGCATCTGCATAAAGATAGTAATTAAACCAGTGGGAGCTGTTGAGGTTACTGAGAGAGTACAGAAAAAGCAGATGAAAGAGCCCAGGATAGACACTTAGAGAATGCCTACGGTTTAGGGGCATGAAATGGATAATAATCAAACAAGTCAGAATAAGACTGAGTTGACAGATAGGTAGGAGAAAAACCAGGAAGGAGGGGTCAACAGGGATAGATGTAGCAGCAAGGGCAAGAAAGAATTAAGACTGAGAAAAGAACATCCATTTTGACTATTGGGTCATTGAGGGGTAGTCCATGGACAGCTAGTAGAACATGACTTTATCAATAAGCAGTTATGACAGACTAACTTCATTTCTATTATTTTTAAATTAATTTATTTTCTTGTTTACATCATTCATTTTCATGAAATTTTGAGTTACAAATTTTTTCCCCATCTTTCCCCCACCCACCACCCCAAAACAGTCACCCCACTGTATAAACTGTCCCCCAATCTGTTCTCTCCTATGTCCTCCCCCATTGCCCTTCTGACTTTCTGGTAGGGCAAGATGTATCTCCCTGCCACAGTGCCTGTATATCTTAATTCCTAGTTGCATGTAGTTAATAATAATATATACATATATATTTTCAACATTTGATTATTGAACTTTAAATTCTAGATTCTTTCCCTTCCCCCCTCGGGACCTGCACCCACTGGATAGACAAGCAGTTCGATACAGGTTGTACATGTGTAGTTACACAGAACATCTCCACAATGGACATATTGTGAGAGAGTGATTATATGTCCCTCCTTACTATCCCTCCCCCATCTTGTTCTATTCACTACTCTGTCCCTGTCCCTTTACAGAAATGTGTGCTTCCAGCAATCCTTCCCCCCACCTTACCCCGCCCTCCAACATCTCCCCTCTTATCCCTATCCCCCCTACTCTCCTGTGTGACAAGATACCCAGTTTAGAGTTTATGTCATTCCTTCCGTAAGCCAAATCCAATGAGAGTAAAAGGTACCCTTTCCCTTTTGCCTTCCTGTTCTTCCCCTCCATTATAACAGTTATCCCTTACCTCATCTATATGTATGATTAACCCCATTCTGTCTCTCCCTGTCTCCTCTCATTTTATTCCTCTCCCACCTCAGAATTTCACCTTTTAAAGTATCATCCGTTTCTATTCAGTTGATCCTGTTCCCTCTATGTACATACACACACACACACATACTCAGATATGCATTCATACATGCATATATATATACTCTTCTGTATAGGCATATGTGTATGTATATGTATATATACATTTATATTCCCTTCACCTATCCTCATTCTGAGAAATGTTTCAGAAATTGCAATCATCATTTCCCATGTTGGCATGTAAAAAGTTCAACTTTGATAAGTTCCTTATGATTTCTTTTACATGTTTACCTTCTCATGCTTCTTATATTTGAGTGTCACATTTTCTTTTTAGTTCTGTTTTTTTCAGAAAGGATGTTTGAAAGTCTTCCACCTCATTGAATGACCATATTTTCCCCTGGAACATTGTATTCAATTTTGATGGGTAGGTGATTCTTGGTTTTAATCCTAGCTCCCATGACCTCTGGAATATCATATTCCAGGCCCTTTGATCCCTTAATGTAGAAGCTATTAGATCCTGGGTTATCCTAATTGTGTTTTCACAGTATTCAAATTTTTTCTTCTTAGCAGCCTGTAATATTTTCTCCTTTATCTGGGACTCTGGAACCTGACTATAACATTCCTAGGAGTTTTGTTTTGGGGATTTTTTTTCAAGAGGTGACCTGTTAGTTCTTTCAAGTTCTATTTTGCCCTCTGGCTCTAAAATGTCAGGTATATTTTTCTTGAGAATTTCTTGAAGGATGATTTCTAGTTTCTTTTTTTGATCATGGCTTTCAGGTAGTCCAATAATTTTTAAATTGTTTTTTTTGGATCTACTTTCCAGGTCAGTGGTTTTCCCAATGAGATATTTCACATTGCCTTCTATTTTTTCATTTGTTTGGATCTGTTTTATAGTATCCTGATTTCTCATAAAGTCATTTGCTTCCATTTGCTCCACTCTAATTCTGAAGGAATAATTCTCTTCAGAAAGCTTTTGAGATTCTTCTTCCATCTGGGAAATTCAACTTTTTAAGTTATTCTCCTCCTTATTTTTGGGTCTCTTTTGCCATTTGAGTTAATCTATCTTTTAAGGTGTTATTTTCTTCA
>CM053595.1:3047001-3066386 GCA_028646575.1 Pseudocheirus occidentalis | reverse complement strand
TGTAGGCTGGGAGATTCTGAAGCTGCCATGTGGAAGTGGCTGCAGGGCTGCCACTTCTGCTGCTTCGTTGTCCTGGAAGCAGTTTGGCCAGATCCTCTCCCCTGAATTTAGCCAAGTTCCACCAACCTTTCACTTAGTCCTTGTTTCTTATGGCTTGATAAGTCTGGAAACTTCCACAGATGCCACTGATTCACTCTCCTGAAGGCTCCAGCTGCAGCTTGTTCTGACTGCTCTGGGACTAAGCTGCAGTTTCAGGCTGGACTCAGCTCCCAGTGCTCTGCAATGAGCCCTTCCTGTCTACCTGCCAAGTTGCCTTCAGAGAGAGATTTGTTTTTTCTGTAATTTTGTGAGTTCTGGAGCCCTAATATTTGTTTAGAGTCATATGTTATTGGTATTTGAGTTGATTATGTGGGAGCTGAGTGTTCCTGCTTCTACATCACCATCTTGGCTCCACCCCTGCTAACACACCTTTCATTTCTATTGTTGACAGGATTATTAGACACTTGGCTATTTGTGATTTACCATCATGATGCACCTTTAGGCATATCTCTGATAAAAATTTTAAACAATCTAATTCAAAATAGAGATTCCAATAAAGACTTTCTTCCCAATTGACATAAGCCCATCAATGATTATGGGTCCATCCATTCAACAGATCTGAATCTGCCTATCTTTATGATGGTCTAGAGCAGTGGTTCTCAACCTGGGGGTTGCGACCCCTTTGGGGGTCAAATGACACTTTCACAGGGGTCACAAGGGTTGCCTAATACCATCAGAAATATGTGTTTTCCGATGGTCTTAGGAACCGAGACACCGCTCCTCTCTCCATCTACAGGTGGGTCTGTCCACATACAGATATGCCCACATATGGATATTAAAGGGTCATGGCATTAGGAAGGTTGAAAACCACTGGTCTAGAGTGACTCAGGGTTGGGAAACTTGCTGTTGTCCACATCTTCCTGTCCTGTCTGCAGGAATCATTTGAGGGACGTGTAATACTTTGCTCAGTATAGGTATATCTACCACATATCTCATATTCTATCTCTCTAGCAGCCCTGTCCGAAAAATAATAGAGAGTTGTTTTTATAATAAATTCAAACTTCTAAATATTCACCAATAACCATAACTGGCATTTGTGTAATGCTTTAAGGTTTGCAGAACACTTTACGTGAATTGTCATTAAATAAAATTGACCGACTTCTGAGATAGGTCCTGTGGATATTAGTTTGTCTGTTTTTGTAGATGAGAGAAACTGAGACTAAGGAACATGCCCATTCATGGTCACACAGTTAATAAACATCTGAGGCAGGAACTGAATCCAGTTCTTCGTCATTCTGGTCCTACTCATTTCCTTAATAGACTTTGCCTCCCATCTAATAGTAGCTAGAATTTTGCTAGGAGTCCAAGTGAAGCTCATTGGCATTATATAAAGATTCCATTCTTTTCCCTTTATTCACTTGTCCATTCACTTATTAATTAGTCTCCCTATTTATTTAATTATGCACATCAGGACAACTACCTCTCTGTGGTCTTGTGTATGGAACATAGTAGGCATTTAATAAACGTTCATTGCCTGAGGGATGGATTGATAGATTGATTGTGGCACTTCTTTCATTATCCCACAATCTTTAAAAAAAATTAATGGTAGTTCAGTTACAAATTCTACCCACCAGTTCTTTCTGTACCCTCAGATGTTTTTTTTTCCTAAGCCTCTTAATGACTCTCTCATTTTACGATGAAAAATCTAAGCCCCAGGGAGGGGAAATCACTTGACTAAGGTCACATATTTGTGTACTACACATGAGACAGGGGAGTCAATCTTAGGCCCTCTGGCTCTAAGTCGTATATATTTTCCTTTAGACCTGGGATCTGCAGATGACCTCCTGATGGAGACCGGCTTCCCCTGGGGGATTAGAATGATTTTTACATTTTACAATACAATGAAATTTTATTTAAAAGTGTAAAAAACTCCACATTCTTAAGTGACAGTTCTTACAAAAAGAGGAGACTGGGAGCATTGGCCCATGGGCCGTGATTTACTGACCCTTGCTCTAGATCAGTTTCTATAATGAAAGCTTATCTTTTCAGTCTAATTTAAACAAATTACAAGAAGGTAGTTCATCCCTCTTGCTTCTAGCATGTTATTTTCTATTCACAAGTGCTTAATTAATGCTTATTAAAGTACCCGACTGACTTTATTTAAAATTGAAAAAATGTCTACATCCTCTTACATTTTTTATCTGACTCCTCAATCCAAAATGAATTGGCAGACCCCAGTTCAATTCCTACTACTGTCCTCCACAGAATCATTCCTCATCCATTGAACAAGGCTTGAAATTCCACCATTAATGTTACTTTACTTTAGCTTGTTATTAAATTATCATTACTTTAAATCTTATAAATGACCATAGCGTGCAGTTCTGGTACATTTTAAGGTACTCATCTATAAAGTGCTCCCCTCAAATAACCCTGTGAGCTGGGCAGTATAAGTATTGTTATACCCATTGCACATATGAGGAGGCTGAGGCTCAGAAAGATTAGGTGATTTGGGTCGAGTAATATAGATAGCATTCTAAATATTGGCGACAGGATTAGGTCCTCTGACTCTTTCTGTGATCTCTACGCTTGGTGGATATAAGATCTGACAACTGGGTCAAGTGGTGGAGAGTGAAGCCACTGGGTTCTCAAGAGGAAAGGTTACTATTAAAGGGGATAAAATGAGAAAAGGATGCCAAATAGCAGGCCTAATAACAATGAAGACAGATGTATTCTTTCACCATTTTGCCTAGATTGATGCCAGAATATTCCCAAATCAAGACATCAGGCTATATAGTATTCCCCTCAGAACTGGTCTTGAATGTCTCATTTTTTCAAGTTAATCTCATTAGACACTCTTTCATCTTATCTGTCAGTTACAGTGATGAAAGATACCTTAGTTTGGGGGAAAGAGTTGTCAAAGGACTTGACTTTGTTTAAATCTTCTGTGTGAGCTTGGGTAAGTCATTATCCCTCTTTGAGTCTTAGTTTACTCTTCAGAAAAATAACTGAAGTGACTGATCTCTAAAGTATCTCCAGGTCTAATTCATTTTTATGCTTTAAACCAGTGACCCATCTGCTAAGCCTGTACTGCCAGAAGATCAAAGACAAGAAGAAAAATTCTCTGCAAACCAAAATGTTCACAGCAATAGTTTTGTTTGATCAGAAAACCAGAGACAAAGTTGGTGCCTACCAATCAAAGAATAGCTGAACAAATTGAAGAATATGGATTAAATGAAACAGTATTGCTCTACAAAGAAACGGCAGTTATGAGGAATTCAGAGACACTTAAGAAGACTTGTATACGTTGATGGAGAATGAAATAAGCAGAGTCCTTCCACAATGGCGTTAACAGTGTAAATGAAAAGAATGCTGAAATAAAACAGAAAGCAGTGGAATTGTATCAACCAGTCTTGCATTGTAGAAAAAGAAGAGGAAATGTACTTCCTTCTCTGCCTTTCCTTCCTGGGGAAAGGTGAAGAGTATGGCTACAGAACGAGGCATGATTTTGGTTAACTATTTTTTTTTCTTTTTTTTTGCTACTATGGCAAGGGAAAACTCTCTGGTTGGAGGGAGGTGGTATATCCAGAAAAAAAGTCCAAAAATATCCTGAGAAAAGTAAAACAAAACAAATCAGTAAAATTTTAAAAGATTTTTAAAAAGAATAATGAAAAACTGAAAAATCCTGTGACCATTTCTTAAGCCTTCACTAAGTAATTCTTTAACAAATAAAACTCTGACCCTCTTATGCACCAACTGATGATTCCTCTCATTTATCACCTTGAGTCTCAGGGGGTTGGAATAAGTGACATTTTGTACACGAGATTTGGAAGTCTTTACTTTCACAGTATGAGACGCATTTGTGTGATTTCTCTCTCTCTCTCTCTCTCTCTCTCTCTCTCTCTCTCTCTCTCTCTCTCTTTCTCTCTCTCTCCTCCTTCTCCTCCCTCCCTCCCTCCCTGCCACCCTCCCTCCCTCCCAACCAATTCCATCCTTTGCAGTTTCGTGGTTCCCACCCTACTAAACTGTCTAAGATTCCATCTTAGGCTGAGGGTACTAAAAGAATGGTGTAAATGACACAAACACATATTTTTGTCTAATTTTTTGTTTTTTAAAATAAAATAATTAAGGATGGGAGGGACCAGTGGTGTTGGGTGGGTCAGATGTCTCCATCTATTTTCAAATATTTGGGGGTCAGCAAAACCCAAATTGTTTTTAGCCAAGTTCTTTTGCCTTCAAGTTCTCAAACCATGTGTTTTTGCAAAGGAAATTTAATCCGTATGTTCCTGATTCATTTACACTCAAATCACCAAAATTTTGCCCGTTAAAAGCTATTTGATGTCCAGGCAGCCTTTAGGACTATTTTTTTAAAGACCCCTTTTTCAACCCCAGAGGGTAAGGATTTGTCTGTGCTGGAAGGAGCTTTTAACTCAATGTGTCTCCTGTTCATTTTTCATCTCAGAACCTATGAAATTTTACTAGATTCTGACATTCAATTTGCTGGCCTCTGTAGTAATATGTGATAACACTCCTTCTTGGGTGGTCTTTACAACATTGTCCATAGCTCTGCACAAATGCCAGTTAAGCCCTGTGCCCCCACTCTGCTTCCATCCCTCCCCATCTGCCTCCTGCCAGAAAAGAGAGACATAATTATTTGTATTGTCAAAGGCAGTGGGCTATAGTAGAATAGACACCACAATTGCAATCAGGAGACCTGGGTTTCAGCTTTAGTTCTTCAATTAATAATGTGACCATGGCATAAACCACTTAACCCCATGGGGTCTCAGTTTTCTCTATTCAAAAAGGGGGATTGGACTATATAATAATAATTTATATTAGTAAAGTACCTTACTTGTGTAGGGAATCAGTTCCTCAATTACTGGAGAGAAGAGGAGAGAAGAGGGGAGGGGAGGAGAAGGGAGGGAAAGAGACAGGAGGAGAAGGAAGGAGAGGGGAGAAAAGGGGACAGAAAGGGAGGAGAGGAAATTGTTTGGATGAAACTTGAACTATTTGACTTCCAGATTCTAATGGGGAAAGACAATGCATAAAAGAAACTTGGAAAGCTAAGGGATTGGGGGGGGCAGTTAAGAGCGCATACAAAGACACAGTAGAGAAAGTCTGGAGTACAACCTTTAGACAACTGAAACATGGCCAGCCAAAGGAAGAGTCTGGGGTGATACTTTCAACATGTGAATTCCATGCCTGGAGTGAGTTTCAGGATGAGGAGGGAGCCAAAAGTATTGTGTGAAAAAGAATGAGACGTGGCTGATCTGGGAACCTCCTTAAATAAAAGTTCTGGGAAGAGCCATCCAAGCAAAAGGAGAAGTACAAGGGATGAAAGGTTCATCCAAGGTGTGAATTTTCAGTTGGTGTGAGTGAAGTTTCCAGATAAAGAGCTGAGGAACAGTTGGGAAAGTCCAGAGTGTAGCCTTAATAATCATTAAAGAGCTTTAAAAATAACCTATTTTATTACTCAAAATATCCTTGATTTTATAAGCATGAATTCTCCTCTTCACAAATGCAGATAGCAGCCCAATCATACCTTTGTTTTTAAATTCTTTTATTTTTTAAATATTATTTATTTATTTTAAAATTCTTTTCTTTTGAATTTTGATTTCTGAATTCTTTTTGTCTCTCTTCTCCCTCACCCATCAGGAAGGTCAGAAATGTGATATCAATTATGCATGTGAAATTATACAAAACATTTCCATATTAGCCATGTTGAAAATAAAAAAAGAAAAATAAGGAAAATTAAAAAAAATTATGCTTCAACATGTATTCAGACTTCATAAGTTATTTTTCTGGAGGTGGATAATGTTTTTCATTACAAGTACTTCAGAATTGTCTTGAATGATTGTATTGATAAGAATAGCTAAGTCATTCACAGTTGATCATTATACAATATTCCTGGTACTATGGACAATGTTGTCTTGGTTCTTCTCAATTCCCCTTGCATCAGTTCATATAAGTCTTCCCAATTTCTTCCAAAACCATTCTGCTCATTGTTTCTTATAGCACAATAATATTCCATCACAATTATATACTACAATTTGTTTAGTCATTCCCCAGTTGGTGGATATCTTTGTCTATTTCCAGTTATTTGCCACCACAAAAATAGCTACTATAAATATTCTTGTGCATATAGATCCTTTAGTATATAGACACAATAGTGATGTTACTGGATCAAAGGGTATGCACAATTTGGTTGCCCTTTGGATGTATTTCCAAATTGTCCTCTAAAATGATCATATCAGTACACAACTCCACCAACAATGCATTAGTGTCCCATTTTTTTCGTATCCTCTCCTCACTGTCATTTCTATCTTATGTCACATTAGATAATCATAAATAAATATGTCAGATTAGATAATAAAACCTCAAAGTTGTTTTATTTTGTACTTCTCTAATCAATAGTGATTTAAAGGATTTTTTTCATCAAATCATCCATGGGTTTATTTATTTTATTTACTTATTTTTTATAAAACCAGCTCCTAGTTTTTGACTTGTGCTAGTCAAAATAGCAACAACAACATTAGTAATGATAACAACAACAATGACCTAATGACTAATCTTCTATTTGTTGATGAGCGTATCTTCATTTAGCTGGGATGGTCATCAGACAATAGATAATATTTCAATGGCTCTGTAGGTTAAGCCTTTCCAGCTTTGTAGGACCTATCAAAAATTTAGCACTACTATAGTAGAACCTAATCAATAAACTCTGATTAAAGACTTCCTATGTGCTAGCCATAGTGTTGGGTACTGGGAATATAAGGACAGAAATAAAACCATGCCTGCCATCAAAAAGCTTACATTATATTGAGGAAAATAAATCTCAAAACCACCAAGATGGTAGCCTAGAGTATAGAATTTGAGGAATGTAGAAGATGCAGATTTTTGTATGTTGTATAAAAGGAAGTAGATGTGTTCCACTTAACCTCCTCAGGTAAAAAATAGAAGCAATGAGTAGAAGATGTAGAGGGGCTGTTTAGACTTAATATAAGGTAAAAACTTCTTAACAATTATAGTTATTGAAAAGTAGGGTGAAGTGCCTGGCTAGGTAGTGATCTCCAGATTGTGTAAAGGGAAGATGGTGATGGCTTCTTGTAGGGGATATTTTAGAATTTGTAATCAATTGTGAGGTGTATTAAGTCAAGTGATGTCAAACTCAAATAGAATTAGTTCCTGTTGCCCCATATTGATGCAGAAAACTGCAAATGCACATTATCTATTTTTATTGTGTTTTTATTTATTTTGCTAAACTTTTCCAATTACATTTTAATTCCAGTCTACTGGACTTGTCACAAGTTTGAAACCTCTAGATTAGATAATGATTGAAGTTCCTTCTACCTCTGAGTAACCTCCACCCTACAAAGGAGGACTGGAAGAAAACATAAATAAACAGTACCCATGAATTGTTTTACTATAATGACTACTACTACTGCTGCTGCTACTTCTGCCACTGCTATTGCTACTACTACTACTACTACTACTACTACTACTACTACTACTACTACCACCACTCCTCTTTGCTACTATACTTACTACTCCTAAATATTGTCTAGTGCCAGTACTATAAATCTTAAAATTCTTTTAAATAAGCTATTGCTAGATGATTATTTCTTCAATATTTTAAGGATTTGAGACTTTATCAGTGTGGATATTCTGCTGACCACCTTGTATCCTAATGCTTGCATCTTATATCAAATAGTCACACCAGTTGCTGTGTGTGTGTGTGTGTGTGTGTGTGTAAATCATTTCTAGCTGGGTAGACTTGTGTTGATGAGCTTCTCTGAACCTAAAGGACCATATATCTAGAGCTAGAAGGGGTCTCAGAGTCATCTAATCATTTATTTCATTTTACAAGTGAGAAACCTGGGGCCCGGGGAAGTGAGTTGACTAACTCAAAGTCACACATGTAACAAGTAGTAGAGCCAGGATATGAATCCAGAGCATCTGGAATAAGAATTTGATGTCTTTTGTATTGTCTCATGCTGCCCGCCTCACCTGAGTGATCGTTCAGAATTCTGGGAACATCATTGGTCCAGTGTGTGTGTGTGTGTGTGTGTGTGTGTGTGTGTGTGTGTGTGTGTGTGTGTGTGTGTGTGTGTAGTTGGTACTTAAACATTGAAAAATCTAATATAATTTACTGCCAAAGTGCCAAGGTAATTAAAATAGTTGAAATTTCTATCATCTTTTTTCTTGCCCTTGGTCCAAGCTAAGGATTTTATTTGGTTCAGGAAAATCCCAGTGAGAATCAAAAGATTGTAGATTTATGACTAAATAGGATGTTAGCGGCTCCCTAGTCCAATTCCCTCATTTAAACATGATGAAACGGAGCCCCAGAGCCATATAGGTACTAAGGGTTAGAGCCAGGATTAAATCTCAGGCCCTTTGTCTCTGGATCCAGTGCTCTTTCTGTTGTACCATGAAGCCTCCACCAGTGGAAGTATTCAGCAACTATTCTGTCTGTAACTTGGACTCAGAGTGTAGCTAGGGACACAGAGAACATAAAGTTCCTTAGTTTCATATAGGTAGCATATGCTAGAGTTAGGACTACAGTCTGGATATCTTGACCTGAAAGTTGACACTCTTTTTGCTCTCCCAGGTGGTAGTGATGCTATGTACATGTGTGTGCAAGAATGGGAATGTATGTTTGTGGGTGAATATGGTGGCAGGGACTACATAGATAGGCTCAGACACTTCTCTCTAGGTCTCAGTTTCTTCATATGTCAGGTGAAGTGTATGTATGTGTCGGGGAGAATGTCAGGGAGTCCACACTAGGTGGTTTCAAAGGTTTTCTCCCAACTCGAAAGTCTAAGAACTTTAAGTGGGCTTTGGAATAATGTAGTATTTGGAGCTGAGAAACCTTGGGTTTGTATCTCAATCCTGTGATGTTATGACTTTGAGCTCTGGACTTCATTTTCCTCCTCTGTCAAATGGGTACATTTTTTTGATCAGAAGTTCTTCAACTGGGGTCCACAACTCTTGACAACTCCAAGCGTAGATTTTAGAGAGTCAATGAACTTTGATGGGAAAACAATCATCTTTATTTTCTTTAACCTCTAACCGAAATCTAGCACTCCCTTCAATTATCAATGTAGGCAACGACACATGATTCTGAAAAGGGATTCATAGGCTTCATCAGACTGCCCAAGGGATCCATGACACACAAAAAGGTTAAGAGTCTGCAGTGATCTTTAGGTGATCTTTAAGAGGTCACTTTCCATATTTGAAAGTGCACATTTGTTTATTATCTATCCAATGATATAGCTCAAGTAGGTATTTGTTAAAGTCAAAGATTTCTTTTAAGAATAGAAGAATCTCTCTCTCTCTCTCTCTCTCTTTCTCTCTCTCTCTTTCTCTTCCTCACTCTCTGTCTCTCTCTGTCTCTGTCTCTGTCTCCCTCCAACTGTCTCTGTCTCTGTTTCTCTGTCTCTCTCTCCGACTCTGTCTCTCTCTGTCTCTCTCTCTCTGTGTGGTGTGGGGACGTAGGGAGGTGAAAAAAAAGATTTTAAAACCAGTGCTATGAATTGAGTGCCAAAGGGATTGTAAAGCAAAATTTCTCTTCTAGCCCTGGTTTACCTGGTCTCCCACGACAACAGACTTGATGGCAGCCAAAGAGCTCATATGGCAGCCGAGCGTGACCGTCGACATCAAAGTGGGAATACCACATCTTGATCCAGACTTTCCCATACCTGTCAGGGCAAAGTCATGAATGTGACCACCCCGGGAATTCAAAGGAGTTCTTAAAACATACACACATACACACACGCACACACATACATTGAAACACAGGCTCACACACTCACACACATACAACCCTGCTTGTCGTTTTAAATGAAAATAGAAGTCTAGACATCTTTTCTTCAGATTTCTTTACTGACCTAATTATTCAGATCCTGTGCTTTATTTTGCTCTTTTCAAAGAAGAAGAAGAATAGTTAATTTCCCTTAATGGAATAATTGAATGTCATAATTGTTTTTTACATTTCAACAAGAATGTTTGAGTTAAGCTGCTGTCTCTCTGTGTAGAGCTGTTAATAACCAGGCTGCTCACACAGGGCATTATATTCCGTCTTTTTGTTTCCTTACTGGACTGTCTGGGTTAGCTTTTGGAGGCTTTTTTTCCAGGGTGCGGGGGGTAGAAGGGGGGAGATAGTTGTGGTTAATAACTGTTTTGGTCTTGGGTGTTCTGAACAATATGATGATTTCTCTTTAATTCATTACTCGTCCGGGATGAGAGCCACCCCAAATTGGACAATGTGCAATGACTTTTTATTTTCTCTCTCATTTTTTTCTCTTACTGATTAGAGAGTTGAATCAAGGAAAGCTCTAACTACATGGTAACACTATCACTCACAAAATCATTGTCACTATTATGTGATGTTCAGCTCCAATTCCCCTGATCTTGTCATTGTCATCACCACCATTTTTGCCCTTCAGCAAATTCAACTCAAATATACATCAAGCACACACTACGTCATGTGCTGAGCTGGATGAAATTGGACCAGTTTTTTTTTTTTACTATGGGGGCAATCCACTAGTTGTCATCATTTTTATCACAAGCATTACCATCATCATCATTTGCAGCCTCCTAATAATTACCATTATCCTTAACATACCAAATATTATTCCCCTCATCCTCACCACCATCATAGTCTTTACTATCATCACTCATAAAGATGACTTCCATTGCTATCAGCATTATCACCACCACCACCATCCTCACCATCACAATCATTATTTTTTCCAACATCACTCACATCATCAACATAATCATCCCCCATCATTACATCATTACAATCCTTGCCAGATCTCCAATACAATCATCTGTTACGATAATCACCATTACTATCACCTCCATCATAACAATTCATTGATTTTCTCTACCTTCTGAGATACCCTGACCTAATCAGCTTGATCATCTTCCTTGCAATTTCCTTCCTTTGTTTTACTGTACCAGGGATAATGAACCTCCTTGCTCAGCTCTTCAGTAATCTTGTTCCTCACTACAAGGCTTTTATCCCACTCAACTTTGAGTCCTTCCCCTCTGGTGGAACTACCTGTATTGGAGGACAAATGAAGCCATTGTCACCATATATATCCAGTCATCCAACAAGGCTGTCCAGGAGAATTCTAGGAGAGTAAGGTCTAGCCAGCATGAACATATTGCTATCTTCTTCAGTGCTACACACCCTTCTCTCTCCACTTCTTCCCTTCTCACCACACCACTACTGGTGCCTAATGCTTTTCACCTCTTACTTTGTTTGAGAACAATAATCAAATCAATATTATCATTACTATTAGAAAAGGCATGTAAGTTCTGATACTCTATAACCAGAGGGTAAAATAGAGACTGAAAGAACCCACTCATCACCTCCTTAACAAGATTCCAACATGAAAGCTGCCAGGAATATTATAGCCAAATTGCAGAGTTTTCAGGTCAAGGAGAAAATATTGCAGGAAGCCAGAAAGAGGCAATTCAAATATTGGGGAGCCACAGTCAGGATAACACAAAATTTAGCAGCTTCTACATTATAAAAGGACTTGAAATATGATATCCTGGAGGGCAAAGGAGCTAGGATTACAAACAAGAATCATCTACCAGAAAAACTGAGTATAATCCTTCAGGGGAAAAAATGGACATTTAATGCCATAGAGGAATTTCCAGCATTCTTGATGAAAAGACCAGAGCTGAACAGAAAATTTTACTTTCAAATGCAAGCCCAAGAGAAGCATTAAAAATTCACCACAAATCTCCACAAATTCCCATTTGATTATTAATGGCCAAACCATGGATAACAGAAACCAGGAAGGTGAAGCCTATGAATGTGTAGGGAGGACTACATATTTGTACACCTTAATTTATTCATCCATCCCCCAGCTGATAGCCACCCCTTTAGTTTCCAGTTCTTTTCCACCACTGAATATACTGTTATAAACATATATGTATATACACACATGCATGCACACAAGCATACATACACACATATGCATACATACATGTATATAATGCATAGGTCCTTTTCCTCTTTAATTGATCTCTTTAGAATATTTGTACAGTGGTACCTTGACATATGAGTGTTCCTGCTTACCAAATTTCTGAGATATGAGTTGTCACCTGGTCCATTTTTTGCTTTAAATCGTGAGCCAAAATTTGAGGTACGAGCTGCGGCTAGTTGGTGCAGTAAACCCCACAACCTAACACCCACCCAGCATCCCGCACCTCACTTATTCAGTGTTTTTACCTCACCAATGAAGTTAAGTAAGTATAATATGAACTAAATATAAAAAGGTAAAGGGGCATCAGATTGTAAAGGTTCCAAAATGCTAAGTTCAGTTTTGTTTTGTTTCGTTTTTTTTTTTCCTGGAAGCAATAAGAATCCATGATGATTTTTCTGTCAGGGACTAGACTGACATAGTCCAATCTGGTTTTTGTTGTTATTATTATTTATTTATTTTTTTATTGTTGTTATGTTAGGATGTCAAACCAGTAATTATGTAGAAAGTGGTTCAAAAGGGGAAGGAACTGAAATCAGAGAGACCAATTAAGAGGCTACTGCAAATTGCCACCTTTCAGCATCTCTAAGATCAGTATGACAATGTTATGAAAAAGCACTTCCCTAAAACTTTTAAAAGTCAAAATATAATCAAATTGAAATGGGGGGAAAAAAGCAAAATCAAAAGCATGCAAATCTTATGTCTGTTGGTTCTACTCATGATCTCTAATGACTACCTAGATTAAAGCTCCCTTCCATGCAAACCATTTCCCAATATGGATTTTATCCTTTTAGCAGAATGTAAACTATTTGAGGGTAGGAACTATCTATCTAGTTGTTTATTTTTATCCCCAGCACTTAGCACAGGGCTTCATGTATATTGGGTGCTTAATAGAAGCTTCAAAACTAATCATTATCACCATTCCTTAAATTCTCTCGTGGCTTCAAATTTTACGATTATAACCACCATAATTCCTACCATTTTTTTCTCTTCAGAACTATCGCCACCATCCCTATTGACATTACCATAATAATTGTCTTTATCATCACCATGATCATAGACAGTTACTAGACATGTATAGTACACAGGCCCCTGTTTTAGGTTCTAAGGATGCAAAGAGACATGAGACATTCTTCCTGTCCTGAACAGCTTCTAAGCTAACTAGGCTAGGCAAATAGTTGAGTATATTGCTCAATTTTCTATGAATGGCAAAGGCAGTGGCTTCTATAGGGACTTTACATTAGACTGTACTATACAGTCTGTACTATAATATAGATTGTACATTACAGTATTAGAGTTAGAAGGGGGTGATACAGATCATCTAATTAAAACTCTTCCATTTTGCAGTTGAGAAAACTTAAGCCCAGAAATGGACTTCCCTAAAGACACGCAGTAAATTTCTGCCATACTCAGGCTTAGAACCCAGTAGATGACTCTTAAATTCATAGTCTTCTGTTTTTTTTTTTCTAAAGCATCTCCTTATTGTCGAAATGGGAATTCTAGAACAGAGTCTAACCACTTTATTGAAACTTTTCTTCTTTAAAAACGAATAAATTTTGATTTTAACACATTCATTTCCAAAGAAATCCTTCCTACTGTAATGAAGAATAAAAAAGACAGGGGAAAAACCAGTTCTGCAAAGCCATTCAGGACTTCAGCTGAGTCTGATACCATATGCAATGGACCCTATTCATAGTTCCCCATATCTGCAGAGAAAGAAGAGGAATGCATTTTCTCATTGCTTCTTTAGAGTCAAAATTAGTCAGTATGGCTATGTAATGTTCAGGCTTTCTTTAGTTACCAAGTCACAGGACCATAGTGCCCTAACAGGAGTGTGTCTCAGAGATTATCCAGTCCAAGTCTAAGACTTTGGATATTAAAGCATGGTGCTTTTCCTGGACAAGTGCCAAGGACTCTTCCAACACGCATGTCCTGTAACCTTATGATTTTGAGTGTTGTGTTCTTTTGCATTGAGCTCAGAAAACACAAAGATCTTTTAGTTAATGTAGTACCTGAAATTGGCTGGTGGTAATGGGAGCACTATAAGCATGTTGATTGTCCATAGTCAGTCCAGGAGCTGAGAAATCTAAATTGTGACTTCTCAACCTGATGCGAATTCACTGTGTAATCTATTTTTTTAAAATGCATTTTTAGTTTTCAACATTCACTTCCATAAGATTTTGAGATCCAAGTTTTCTCCCCATCTCTCTCCTCCCCCTCCCCACAATGGCGTGTAATTTGACATGTACTCTACATACATATTCATATGGAATCTATTTTCACACTAGTCATGTTGTGAAGAGTTAGAACCAATGGAAGAAAAGATTTGAAGGAAGAAACAGACAAAAAAAGAAAAAAAGAGAGAGCAAATAATATGTTTCAATCTGCATTCAGACTACATAGTTCTTTTTCTGGATGTGGACAGCATTATCCATCCTGAGTCCTTTGGAGTTGTCTTGGATCCTTGCATTGCTAAGAAGAGATTAAGTCTATCAAAGTTAGTCATCACACGTTGCGACTGTTACTGTGTACAAGGTTCTCCTGGTTCTGCTCACTTCGCTCAGAATCAGTTCATTCAAGTCTTTCCAGGTTTTTCTGAAGTCTACCATCATTTTTTTATAGCACAGTATAGTATTATTCCCTTACATTCATGTACCACAACTTGTCAGCCATTCCCCAACTGATGGCTATCCCCTTCATTTCCAACTCTTTGCCAGCACAAAAAGCAATGCTGTAAATATTTTTGTACATGTGGGTTCTTTTCCTATTTGTATGATCTCTTTGGGATACAACCCTAGAAGGGGTGTTGCAGAGTCAAAAGGTATGCATAGTCTTTTTAAAAAGTTAATTAGTTTATTTTTAGTTTTCTACATTTACTTCTATAAGTTTTAAATTATCTCTCCTCCTTCCTGTCCTCCCTCCCTAAGGTGGCATGTATTCTAATATAGGCTCTACTTGTACATTCTTATTAAACATATTTTCATACTAGTCATGTTGTGTAGAAGAATTATGAATGGGAGTAAGCATGAGGAAGAAAAGCAAAATGAAACAAAAAAAAGGAAATAGTCTGATTCACTCTCCATTAAGACTCCATAGTTCTTTCTCTGGATGTGGATACCATCTTTCATCATGAGTCCTTTGGAACTGTTTTAGGTCCTGGCATTGCTGAGAAAGGCTAAGTCTGTCAAAGTCTGTTATTGCATACTGTGGCTGTTATTGTGCACAATATCTTTTCTGGTTCTGCTCATTTCACTCATCATCAATTCATATAAGTCTTTCCAGGTTTTTCTGAAGTCTGCCTGTTCATCATTTCTTATAGCACAGGTATTCCATTACATTCATATACCATAACTCATTTGGCCATTCCCCTATTGATGAGCATCCCCTCAATTTCCAGTTCTTGGCCACCACAAAAAGAACTGCTATAAATATTTTTTACATGTGGATCCTTTTCCCATTTTATGATCTCTTTGGAATATGTCCCTAGAAGTGGTATTGCTGGGTATGCACATTTTTATAGCCCTTTGGGCATAGATTCAAATTGTTCTCCAGAATGATTGCATCAGTTCGCAACTCCACCAACAAAGAATTAGTGTTCCAATTTTCCCACATCTTCTCCAGCATTTGTAATTTTCCTGTTTTGTCATGTTAGCCAATCTGATGGGTGCGTTCTCACTGTGTAATCTTAACCAAGTGATGTGTCCTTCAGCTTCAGTTTCCTCATTTGGAAAATGAAGGGGACAATTAGATGGTCTGTAAGGCTTTAACATTCAATATCCTTTTATTCTAAGATCCTTTCAGCTCGACATTTTGTGGATTCTCTGAGACTCATTTTGAAGAGCTGAATATAGAGTGTGAATGTAAACATGCAACTTTCTTTGAATCCTCCTCACCATATCTCCTCTAGCAGATGAATTATAAAGGCTCATGCTCTTGGGACGGCTACCTGCTGGATCTTTCTCTGCCATTATCTTTACTATAGGGTTATTGTAGTCAAAGCCTGGGGCATCTCTAAAATAAGTTTGTACATGATGATGTTTAAACTGGTATAAATGAAATGGTTATCTATGTGGATTATGAATTTCATTCCCTTTCACAGCATGGGATGGTAGATAGAGAATCATCTGTAAAGCTAGACACTAGTCTGTTTTTGTATGACCAGGGACAAGTCAATTAACCTCTCAGTGCTTTTATTGTTCCTGTTGTTCAGTCATCTCAGGCATGTACATTTTGTTACAACCCCATTTAAGCGTTTTCTTGACAAAGATAGTGGAGTGGTTTGCCATTTCTTTCCCAGCTCATTTTGCATTTTACTGAAGCAAACAGGGTTAAGTGACTTGCCCAGGGTCACACAGCTAGTAAATGTGTGAGGCTGGATTTGTACTTAGGAAGATGAGTCTTCCAGAATCCAAGTCCAATGCTAGAACCACTGTGTTTAGAGAACTTTTTAAGAATGTAAATTGCAGAGAAAGTAATTTAAGTTAAGATGACTTAAAGGAATTTAAATTAGTTCTGAATTTATTAATTCCACTGATGAACTGAAGCAAGAATTCACTAAATATCATACAAGTGGCTTGACAGGATCTACATAGCTGCTATGATTTCTAGGTATGAACTGAAGTGTTGGAATCATAACACATTAAACCTTAATAAGGAAGCACAGTAGAATGAATAGATCAAGTTTCAGATCACCAGTTGGGAAGATTCAGGTTTAAGTTCCACTTCTGACATGACTTGTGGGATCGCAAGCATATCTGAAGACTATTTGGAGCCTCGGGCCACTTGCTGAAGACTTATCTACTGAGTTGTAGACAGTTTGTGATCTTTGTTAGTAGAAGGATTTTCCACATGAGTGCAATTGCAGGTAGTTGGTATATGAGGTCTGACCTCATGGAGACATTCTTTCTTTAGAAGCAGAGTGTGATTTAGAATGCTGGGAATATGGTGGCTCCCTCTTATATTTTCTGAAGCACTCTGTTGGGACTCTCCTCTTTACACTTACAGTCTACCCATTATGATGTAATAGAAGGAGCACTGATCTTAGAATTAGGAGATGACCCTTCCACTCTAAGTTCCAAGTACTCTCTGTGCGACCTTGGGTAAGTTTCTTTGTGTCTCGACGTCCCAGTTCTTCAACCACAACATGAGTATAATGATATTTATGTATTTTAAAGGGTTATTTGGAGGAAGGCAATCCATGAGCATTAAAGTAGTACATAAATGGGAATTGTTATTCATTTGCACACACTCCACTCCAAACCACTTGACTCTTACGCCACTCCAGTTCCACATGTTGTGGCATGGTGCTGCCCCCAGGTTCTTGAAGGCAATGTTAGTGGTGGGAAAGCTCTGTCAAGTTTTCTTAAATTGTAAAGCTTTTGAGTACACATGGCCAGTGATGATCTACATATCTACTGTCCAGCAACAGGAGTAGCTAAGCTCAAAGAAAGGCTTATCAACAGGTTGCATACAGAGTGATACTTTTTTTTCAGACACAGCAACATATTTTCTCATTCTTTTCAGTAAAAACATTGTCTTAATGCTTTTTAAAGTTTGACACTGAAGATATTTTCCAGTTGTTTCTCACAGCAATTTTTGAGGACTGTCTAAAAAACTATAGAAGAATGACAGGACATGCTGCCAATAGAAGAAGCCGTCAACTATGTAATTACGGATCTCTCTAAAATCTTCCCAGGATAATAGATTTAGAGCTGGAAAGGATCTTAGAGGCTGTCTAGTTTAACACTTTGATTTTCTGCATGGGAAAACTGAGGTGTTGGGAGGTTTAGTGGCTGTCTCAAGGTCACATAAATAGTAAATTGGCAAATGTGGGATTCAAATTCAGGTTCTCTCTTTCCAAAACCAGCTCTCCTACTGTAACAGTATCTTGAAGAAGTATTGTGTCCACATCAGACCTTTTGGAGGGCATTTTTCTCATTTGAGGGTCATTTTCAAAATTTTGTATCCCCAGTACTTAAGATGACCTTGCATAAATTTAGGTGATTAATAAAAATGTCTGTTAAATTGAATTGGTTTAGACTGGAAACCTGATGAGATTTCCCAAGAGGGCAATGAAATCTTTAATATGTTGACTCTGAGTTGCACTTTTAGAGCTGAAAAAAGACATCATAATGTCTTCAAAAACTCTAGCTACAGGTCTAATGTCAGAAAAAAATGGCCCAGTCAACTTTGCAGAGATCATTCCCTGCTGATCAGAATAGGTTCCTGGGCTGCCTAGTTCAGAGTGTGAATCTTCATTGGACATTTATACAATGGCTAGAAGGCAATGCACTGGCTCTCTAGGGTACAGATTACTGAATGAACTCTTGGTGTATTTATGCACCACTAGCAGAGGCTCCTCTGGCTTCCTAAGGGGTTCCTTGTTGCCTCAGAAGTGCTGTGTCAACTATTTTTTGCCCCAAAGTTGCCAAATAGACAAGTGAAATAAGGAGCTTATAAGTAGGCAATACATTACTTAACACATGCTGCACAACAACCACAATCAATGATAATAATAATGAAATGCTCTAATATCTATAAAACACTTTCCTTACAACAATCTTGTGAGCCATATTGTGCAAATAATGTTACCCCACTTTTTTTTTTATTCACAGAGGCCAAACAATTTGTCCAAAGGCACCCTGCTAGTAAGCATCACAAAACTGGGACTGAAGCCTGGCTCTTTTGACTTCTCTTTGATTATTTTTTTTTGTCTTTCACCACCTTCCTTCCCCCCAAATAGCATACTTTTCCACATACATGTAATTTCCTCAGAGTAGAATGGATGCTCTGTGTGAACAGGGACTATTTTTATTATTGTCTTTGTATATTCAAGACCTAGTAGTGGGGTGGAGCCAAGATGGCGGCATAGAAGCAGCAAAGCACCACAGCTCCCACACAAGCAGGCTAAAAAACTCATGAAATGGGACGCTAAACAGATTTTCAAGCTCCAAAACTCTCCACAAGACAGAAAGCACATCTGTTGCTACAGGCAGCGCAGCAGGTGGGGCTCTTCACAGCAGTCTGGGACCCACAGCCGAAACACAGCCGGCTCAGGCCCTGGGGCATGGGCAGGGAGCCATGGCTATAGGAGAGCAGATCAGCTGCACTGGAGGCAGAGTTACCACATTTATCAGGCCAGAAGACAAAAAGGCTAAGAGAAAGGTCAGTGGATTTTGCTAACTGGGGAAGAGAAGAGTGGGTCTGGCCAAACTGCTCCCAGGGCAAGGAGGCAGCGGGAGGTGGCTGTTGCAGCAGGAACGGCTGAGAGCCGCAGCAGCTTCCACTGGGCTGCTTCAGAGCCCTCGGCCTGCAAGGGCTCTTGCATTGAGCGGCCTGGATCTGGAT
>CM053595.1:3031075-3046501 GCA_028646575.1 Pseudocheirus occidentalis | reverse complement strand
AAAAAAAAAGACCTAGTAGTTCCTGACTCATAGTAGGTGCTTCATAAATGCCTGTTGGATTGGCTTAAATTAAAGTCTTTTTTAAAAACCACTTTATTTATTTTTTTAAAATAAATTTCATGTTTATTTTTAGTTTATAACATTCATTTGTACAAGATTTTGAGTTTCAAATTTTCTTCCTCTTTGTACCCTACCCACCAGCCTAAAGCAGCTGTCCCACTGAATATACCCTCCCCCAATCTGCTCCCTTCTATATCCTCCCCCATTCCCCTCTGATTTTTCAGTAGGGCAAGATGGATTTCCATATCCTAGTGCTTGTATATCTAATTTCCCAGTTTCATGTAAATAATAATAATAATAATAATAGTAACAATAACAATAATAATAATAATAATAATGTTTTTAAGCATTCAGTTTTAAAATTTCAAATTCCAAATTATTTCCCTTCTTCCCTCATTACCCATCCTTACTGGGAAGATAAGAAGTTCAATATAGGTGGTACATGTGTAGTTATACAAATCATTTCCATAGTGGAAATATTGTGAAAGACCGACTATATTTCTCTCCATCATATCCCACCCCACCCTCACTTGTTCTATTTTCTACTTTGACTGGAAACTGCCACAGCTGCCAGTGATCCACTCTCCTGAAAACTCCAGCTGTCGCTTGTCCTGACCACCCAGGGGCCAAAAAGCTGTTTCAGGCTGGGTTGATTTTGGCTCCCTGCTTGTTGCAATGAGCCCTTCCATTCCCACCTACTAGGTTGCCTTCAGAATGAACTTTGTTTTACTTTTGTGGGTTCTGGAGCTCTAAAATTTATTTAGAGTCATATTTTATAGGTATTTTAGGTGGTTATGGGGGAAGCTGTGGAGTTTTCCTGCTTCTATGCTGCCACCTTGGCTCTTATCTGCAGTTTCAGAATTATCAACCCATAAGAAACAAGGAGAAAGTGAAAGGTCAGTGGAACTTGGCTAAATTTGGGGGAGAAAAGCTGGTCTGGCCATCTGCCTCAAGGGCAAGAAAGCAGCAGAAGTAGCAGCCCTGCAGCCTCTTCCACATAGTAGTTTTCAGACCTCCTGGCCTACAGATTGCAGAGGGGCCAAGGAATCACTCAGAGGCTAAGTACTCTTGCCTTAAGCTGCCTGGATCAGGATCGTGGTCCTGGGTGGTGGTCTTGAGGTGCGTTGTCAGCAAGCCAAAGCTGGTGGGGGCTACAGAGGCTCCTAATAGCTCCAGCAGCTGCAAAAACCTGAGTGATTTGGGACAAAGCCTCCCCTCTGGAAGCAGAGTTCTAAAGAGCTAAAAAGTCAAGTAATTGATTGTAACATGAACAGGCAAAGGAAGCAAAATAAGAATAGCCATCCAACTTTAGATTCTGGCTTTGGGGACAAAAACGATCGAAGCATGGAATGGAAGGAAGACAGCACAGTCAGAACTCCTGCACCAAAAGTTTCCAAGAAAAATGTATACTGGTTACAAACCACAGAGGAGCTTAAGAAGGATTTTGAAAACCAGATAAGAGAAGTGGAGGAAAAATTGGGAAAAAAATGAGAATGATGCAAGAAAATTATGAAAAGAGAATCAACAACCTTACTGAAGAAAACACCTTAAAAATAGACTAACTCAAGTGGCAAAAGAGGCTCAAAAAACCAATGAGTTGAAGAATGCCTTAAAAAGTCAAATTTGCCAGAAGGAAAAAGAATCTCAAAAGCTCACTGAGAAGAATAATTCCTTCAGAATTAGAGTGGAACAAATGGAATCAAATGACTTTATGAGAAATCAAGATACTATTAAACAGATCCAAACAAATGAAAGAATAGAACGCAATGTGAAATACCTCATTGGAAAAGCCACTGACCTGGAAAATAGATCCAGGAGAGACACTTGAAAAATTATTGGGCTACCTGAAAGTCATGATCAGAAAAAGGACCTAGAAAGCATCCTTCAAGAAATTCTCAAGGAAAATTGCCCTGATATTTTAGAACCAGAGCACAAAAATAGAACTTGAAAGAATTCACTGAATACCCTTTGAAAAGATCCCAAAAAGAAAACTCCTGGGAATGTTATAGCCAGGTGCCAGAGTCCCCAGATCAAGGAGAAAATATTACAGGCTGCTAAGAGGAAGCAATTTGAATACTGTAGAAACACCATCAGGATAACCCAGGATGTGGTAGCTTCTACATTAAGGGATCAAAGGGTCTGTAATATGATATTCTGGAGATCAAGGGAGCTAGGATTAAAACCAAGAATCACCTACCAGGCAAAACTGAGTATAATGGTCAAGGGGAAAACATGGTCATTCAATGAGATGGAAGACTTTCAAGTATTCATGCTGATAAAACCAAAACCGAATAGAAAATTTGACATTCATATACAAGAAGCATGAGAAGGTAAATATGTAATAGAAATCATAAGGAACTTATCAAAATTGAGCTATTTACTTGCAAACATGGAAAAACGATAATTGTAACCTAAGAAACTTTTCTCAGTATGAGGATAGGTGAAGGCAATATAAATGTATTTATATATGCATACATACTCATATGTCTATATAGGATGGTATATATGTATAGGAATACATATGTGAGTGTGTGTATATATGTGTACATAGACAGAGGGCACAGGATCAATTGAATAGGAAGGGATGATATTTTAAAAGGTGAAATTGAGAAGTGGGAGAGGAATAGAAGGAGAGGAGACAGGGAGAGTCAGAATGGGGTTTATCATTTCATATAGAAAAGTCAAGGGATAACTGTTACAGTTTTGGGGGGTCAGGCTGTATAGGTTTCACCTATACCCTTCCTCAACAGGCCTTGGGCCTCCCCGGCTCCCGGCTTCCGCTTTCTCCGGGAGAAACAGCTGCACAGAAAACTTAAGACACAGGGCTTGCTTCTTGCTACTTTCTCTTAGGCTTGGCGTGGCTGGAACTCCCTCTCATTCTCTAAGCTTGGCGTGGGACTGGAACTCTTCTTCAGAACACAACACTTGCTTCTAGCTCTCTAAGCTTGGTGTGACTGGACTTTCTTCTGCCTCTGGGTAGCCTGTATTTAAGTCCTTTCTCCAGGGCCCCTTAGGGCCCCTCCCCTGGCCTTGCCCTCGCCACAGTGAGCCAATCGTGCATCACCCCGAAGGCAGAGATAATCCTGCTTATCGCAAACAAGTGCAACCTTCATTATGCCCAGAGGTGATCACAGGCCTCCTGTTAGCTGAGGACCAATTCAACCCATTACCAACAAGAGCCCCAACAGATAACTATAATGGAGGGGAAGGACAGGACGGCAAAAGGGAAAGGGTCAACCTTATTCTCATTGAATTTGACTTAGGGAAGAAATGACATACATTCTAATTGGATATGTTGCCTTACAGGAGAGTAGGGGGGATGGGGATGAGAGGGAGGATGATGGAGGGGAGGGCAGGTTGGGGGGGAGTTTGTTAGAAGCATACTCTTGTGTAAAGGGACAGGGCCAAAGTAGAGAATAGAACAAGGTGGGGACGGGATAGGAAGGAGGGAAATATAGTCAGTCTTTCTTAATATGTCCATTGTGGAGATGTTCTGGGTAACTACACATGTACAGCCTCTTTGAGTTGCTTGTCTTTCCAGTGGGGGTGGGTGACAAGGGAGATAGAGAGAGAATCTAGAATTTAAAGTTCTAAAATCAAATGTTAAAAAAATATAATAATAATAATAATAATAATTATTATTATTATTTACATGTAACTGGGAATTAGGATATACAGACACTGAAAATTCAGAGTGGTAATGGGGGAAGATATAGGAGAGAGCAGATTAGGGGAGGGGGTATTCAGTCAGATCGCTATTTTGGGGTGGTGAGTAGGGGAAAGATTGGGAGAAAATCTGTAACTCAAAATCTTGAGGAAACAAATTATGTAAACTAAAAATAAACAAAAGTTATTTTTTTAAAAGGATGCTTGAAAGTCCTCTATTTTATTGAATGACCATATTTTCCCCTGAAACATTATATTAAATTTTGCTTCGTAGGTGATTCTTGGTTCTAATCCTAGTTCCCTTGACCTCTGCAATATCATATTCCAAGCCCTTTGATCCTTTAATGTAGAAGCTGTTAGATCTTATGTTATACTGATTGTGTTTCCACAATATTCAAATTGTTTCTTCTTGGCTGCTTATAATATTTTCTCCTTGATCTGGGAACTCTGGGACCTGGCTATAATATTCCTAGGAGTTTTCTTTTTGGAATCTTTTTCAAGAGGTGATCAGTGAATTCTGTCAGTTACTATTTTGCCCTCTCATTCTAAAATGTCAGGGAAATTTTCCTGGAGAATTTCTTGAAAGATGATTTCTAGGTTATTTTTTTGATCTTGGCTTTCAGGTAGTCCAATAATTTCTAAATGATCTCTCCTGGATCTATTTTCCAGGTCAGTGGTTTATCCAATGAAATATTTCACATTGCCTCCTGTCTTTACCTTTGTTTGGATATGTTTAAGAGTATCTTGATTTCTCATAAAGTCATTTGCTTCCATTTGCTCCACTCTATTTCTGAAGGAATTATTCTCTTCAGTGAGCTTTTGAAATTCTTTTTCCATCTGGCAAATTAGGTTCTTTAAGGCATTCTTCTCTTCATTGGCTTTTTGAGCCTCTTTTGCCACTTGAGATAGTCTATTTTTTATTTTATTTTCTTTATTTTATGTTATTTTCTTCAGTCAGGTTGTTGACTATCTTTTTATGATTTTCTTGCATCATTCTCATTTCTCTTCCCATGTTTTCCTCTACTTCTCTTACCTGAGTTTCAAAATCCTTCTTGATTTCCTCCATGGCCTCTAAACAGTTCATATTTTTCTTGGAAGCTTTTGGTTTAGGAGTCCTGACTGTGTTGTCTTCTTCCTGTACCATGCTTTGATCCTTTTTGTTTCCAAAAAAGGAATCTAAGGTTTGATTGCTGTGCTTGCTTTGCTTCATTTGCTTACTCATATTGCCACTCAATTACTTGACTTTTGAGCTCTTTGCCAAAGTGGAACTATGCTTCCAGAGAGGAGAGCTTTGTCCAAAATCACTGGGGTTTTTGCAGTTGCTGGAGATATTAGTTGGGTGCCCTCTCCACAGTCCCTACAATCCTTGGCTCACTGGTCACATACCCTAGGACCTCCATCCAAGACAATGATCCAGATTCAAGCAGGTTAAAGCAAAAGCCAGTTACCCTCTGAATTGTCACCTGGTCCCCCTGTGGTCTGCAGGCCAGGAGCTCTGAAGTAGCTATGTGGAGGAGGCTGCAGGGTCTCTGTGCCTCTGCAGCTTCTCTCCTTCTTTCCCTGGGGGCAGTGGCCAGACTGTGCTCTCAGTCCCCCTGTTCCTACAGAGTCCACTCTGAACTTTCACTTTCTCTCTGGCATTTATGGGTTGATAATTCTGACACAGCCACTGCTGCTGGTGATCCATTCTCTTTAAGACCTCTCCAGCCACCGCTGCTTGGGGCCAACCTGGGGCTAAAACCATGAGCTCACATGGGGCTGGGATCAACTCCCAGCACCCTGGGATTGATACTTCTTGTACACCTGATGGGCTGCCTTCAGTGGGAGATTTGTTTCTCTCTGTTACTTTGAGGGTTCTGTAGCCCTACAATTTGTTTAGAATCATATTTTTTAGGTATTTGAGGTGATTATGGGGGGAGCTCATGGATTTTTCCTGCTTCTATGCCACTATCTTGTATCTGTCCCACTTAAATTACACTCTACCTTGTGTTTTGTAATTAATCAAATCCTCACATCCCCTTTTCTTCTCCATGGCCCTTACCTTCACTTTCTTTTCTCCAAGTACCCACCATCTATTGGAGTCCATTCCTAGGATTCTCCCCATATTCTTCCCAACCTGTTTTCCCCAAGCAGAACCACATATTTATAGCAGATTTTGAAATGTCATTTATGTCTAATGCTGAGGATACAGCAGCAGGCTCACTTTCTGGTTTTCACATGTGTGCATAGCTTGAAGAGATTTTTTTTCTTTAAATCAACTCCCAGAGATCATAAGGCGTACTGTCATCACTTGTGACACTTGATTGCCCATGTCTATGAGTCCTGGGGCTCAGAGAAAAAGGAAGCATTTTGCTGTGCACAGCTTGGGACAGTTTTCTATCTTACTTTTTCCCGGAGTTTTTTTCAGTTTCATGGGGTTGCATGCCGACATAGTAATAATGATAACTACCATTTCTCAAGTGGGTGAAAGTTTACAAAGAATTTCGTTCACAAAATCCCTGTAAGGTAAGTAGACAATGCAAATTCTGTTATTCTGACATTCCAAATCAGGAACCTGGAGTTTAAAGAATTTGAAATGTCTTGTCAATTGTTACATAGCTAGTTAGGGACAAGGCTGGGACTAAAATCTTGATTTCTTGACTCATAGATGAAGACATTAAACTAAAGCAACATGTTCATAAAGACCCAAATTTTACCATGTGTTACAGTAGGAAGATTCTGGATTTGGGGTCAGAAAACTTGGTTTCATATCCTGCCTCACATACTTATGACCTTTTGGACTGTGGTCAAGTCTTTTACTTTGTGGACCTTAGACTCTTCACCTATAAAATGAAAGAGCCATTGAACTAGACTTCTAAGATTCTTTTTAGCTCTGAATCTATGATCCCATTGAGGGCTTGAGTATATATTTTAACACAGAGAACAATTGAAATTTATTACAGAGAACTCCAAGGAAAAATCCACATTCTTCAAGGGGATGGGAATTTTATTGGAGGGAACATTGCTTTTGACAAAGACAATATTTATTGACTTGAGATTGGAAATCCTTTTGTTAGAGAGTCTTCCTAGTGTAGAATTTTTTAAATAATTAGGTCAAAGGCTTATAGGATCATAGACTCAGAGCTTGAAGGCATCTTTAAGATCATCTAGGTCAGTCCCCTTATTATATGACACATATTCTGTGATGTGTATGATGTCACAATAAGTTAACTGTGCTTCCCTTTACCCTAGGGTCATTAGACTAGTCGATCAAGGCAATAGTATGGCTACTATGCATCACAATTTCAGCAAGATAGAAAACACAAAATAAGCAGCAACAAATATTTTTTGAAATCACAAACCCAAAGGACTTCAAAGTTGGGAAGGATTTCAAAGGATGTATAGTCCAACTGTATCAAACCAAGCACCTGCTGACAAGCTACCACTGATTCAACTTGTGCTTGAAAACCTTCACAGAGGGTACATCCAGCACCTCCCCAGGGAGTCTGTTCTGCTGTGGGACATCTCTCATTGAGAGAAAAATTTATTTTTTTTCCATCAAACCTAAATGTACCTCTGAAGAAAAATGTAAGCTTATTGCTCCTAATTCTGACTTTGGGGAAACCATGTACTAAAAGTCTGTTTCTTTTTCATTGCAACAGCCCTTCAAATACTTGACTGCTACCATGTGCCACAGATACCAAGCATGTCCACTTCCTTCACCCAGTCCTGGAATAGCATATTTTTCTGGTCCACTCATCTTCTTGTCTATGTCCCTCTTAACATGTGGTGTCTAGAATTGAACACAGCACTTCTTACCAGTCTAAGTAAAAGAAAACTCTCATCTGCCTTGTTGTGAACCTGATGACTCATTGCAATCTAAGGGAGCATCAGTTTTTTGGGGCTATCACCCCAAATAATCACACCAAAATAATCAACCGATCACATTGGTTACTTATGGTGAGCTAGCTATCTACAGAAACCCTTAGATCTTTTTTCACAGAAACTGTTGTCTAGTCACACCTTGTCCATAATGTTCCTGTGAAACTCTTAAAAATATATCTAGTACGTTTTATTTATTCCTATTAAATGTAATCTTTCTGAATTTGGCCTGTTGTTCTAACCTAATTCTGCAATATAATATATATACTATCCAGGGGCTTGTTGTTAAATATTTAACAATCATCTCTCAGTGGGAAAAAGAATGACCCATTTTATGTTTAATCTGTATTAAGCCATGAGGTAAAAGTGGCTTTTACATTTTAAAATAAAATTTCATTGTATTTTAAAAATCCATAAAAATGATTCTGAATGCCTGGCCTGTTCAAAAATAGACAGCAGGACTGATTTATCTCTCAGGCAGTAGTTTGCAGACCCCTACTCTACATAATCAACAAAACAATCTATCAAGCTGAGATTTGTAACTTGGGAAGATTTCTGATTTCTAAGGTTCAAATGCTCACTCTCAACATTTAATGATGGGCTCTGGTCAGTCTGTTGGAAATGATTCCAGTACATTCTTGTGTTCTCCATCCCTGCTTTATGGTGTGTGGAAATTTTATAAGCCTATCTTCAATTTGTTGTTGTTGTTCATGTCTGACTCTTCATGACCCCATTTGGGGTCTTCTTGGCAAAGATGCTGGAATGAACTCATTTTACACATGAGGAAACTGAGGCCAATAGGGCTAAGTGACTTTCCTAGGGTCCTACAGCTAATAAATATCTGAGGTCACATTTGAATGGAGGAAGATGAGTATTTCTTACTCCAGGACAGGCACTCTAGCCACTATACCCCTTATCTTCAAAGGCTTTATCCAAATCATTGTTAAAAATGGTGGATAGTCTAGGGCCAAGGAAAGATCCCAAGGGCGCTCTACCAGAGTCTCCCCTACAAGTTGACATGGACTCAGTGATTCCCTTGGAGATTAAATAGAGAAACAAGGACTAAGCAATAGTTTCACTGGTAGCGGGCTGAGGATGCTAGCCATGAGTGTTGTTAAATGGATCAGTGTCTACTTGTGGAGAAATCTTCATGGTTTCCTCCAAGGTGCTGAACTTGGCCTTTCTCTGTCTAACAGTTGCATTACTTACTTGGGTAGAGGTCAGATTTATGGATGGCACAGAAGAATAGCTAATACTTTGGATGAATGGCTCAAGGGTTAAAAGGATCTTACCATTGGAGTGGTGGGCCAAATCTAATAAGATGAAATGTATTAGGAGTAAATGTAAAGTCTTATATTTGTTTTTCTTTCACCACTTCCATGAATACAGAATGAAGGACACATGTTTGACAGAAGACTTTGGAAAAGACTTGGTGTCAACATTGTGATGTGGTTGCTCAAAGAAGAAGCAAAGCTAAAGAGCTTATGTCCTCTTAGTCTCTGTGAATAGAACTGTAGGGTCTGCATCCAAAGGTGGTAGTTCTGTGACCCTCTGCCTGGGTTAGACCACCAGCATTGACTGAATGCTTTCTATGGACAAGCCACTAGGACAGGCACTAGTGAAGTGAAAAGAAAAATACAAATATCCAAGGAACTTATATTATAACTGGGAAGATAACAAGTATCTCTCTCTCACTCTATTTCTCAGTCTATCCTCTCTCTCTGTCTCTCTCTGTCTCCCTCCCTTTCTGTGTCTGTGTCTGTCTCTCTGTCTCTTTCTCCCCCTCCTCCCTCTCCCTCTCTCTCTGTCTCTGTCTCTCTTTCACTCTCACTCTCTCTGTCTCTCTCTGTCAGAGAGTCAGAGAAGCTGCTGAACTCTGGCGCAGCAGGCTACCCCAGGGCATGAGGAGGGTGCACAGGGCTTTTCATTCCCCATAAAGGGTTAGCAGCCAAAGCAGGCAGTGACTTGTGAGCACATTTGAACTGTGAGCTCTAGTTACTGATGCTGGGAGAAGGGACAGGGTGTGCAACTGCCGGTTCGATAACTTCATAAAACCCCTGACATTCAGTTCTGGAAATTACCTTAGAGATCATTTATTCCACCCAGGTCATTTGAGAAAGAAAGAAAATGAGACCAGGAGAAAGAAAATGACACATCCAGGGTAACAAAATAAATATCATAGATGAGGTTTGAATCCAGGCCTTTTGATGAATCCAGTATTAGTTCCCAGAATCCAACAGATAAAGAGGAGAGTGGGTGGTAGCAGAAAAGAGGAAAGAAGAGGAGAGAAGGATCAGTGAGGGAGGGAAATGGAGAGGGGAGACAAAGAGAGGGAAAGAAGGGAAAGAGAGAGTGAATGGAGGGAAGGGGAGGGGCTAGGAAAAGAGAGGAGACAGAGGCCTGAGAGCAATCGTCTGGAACAAAGCTTCTGAGGCCTTTAAAGAATGTAACCCCACAGGTTTCCATTTCTGCCTGAAGGTGAGCCCAGACCTGGGGAGCCACAATAAGCCCAGTTAAAGTTCACATAAATCACGCGTCTACAGTGATTTACACACTTGGTTTAAGGGCTTCCCTCCCCTTTTTACATTTCCTCAGTCACATAAGTTTTTTTTTCTTTTCTCTTCTGTTCTTTTTTATCCATCTTTTTTTTTCCCTGAGGTAGGAGAGTCAGGGAAAGTGTGGGAACCTTAAAAGTCCATGGTTAGTCTTAGGTTTATGGAGAAACAAACCTGTCAGTGGAGGGCAAATGCTCGGACTTGTTTCTGTTGTCTTTTATCTGATGAGTTCATGAGAATAATACCGGGCAGTGGAGGGAGGCCACAGCCCCTTCTAAATGGAAACCCATTAGTGGACTGGTAAATGACACAAAGACCTTGCTTTCTTGGCTATGGAACACGGAGGCCTCAGCTTAAAAGGCAGGGGGTGGGGGAGGCCTGGGGGGTAAGGAATGAATCCCTTGCCAAGATATTTTAAATTGGACTCCATGATAAACGGAGATTTGATATTCCTGGATAATTACCAATGAGCACACTTTCCCTTTAATTATCTTGTGGTCACCATTTCAAAGGTGATTAAAGCTATTCTTCAGTAGATGTGGTTATAGATTTAATGCAAACCTGGTCTTTCTTGTGGTTTTTATCACAGCAATTAAATCTGGCTCTTTCACAGACTTTGTGTGGCATGAGGGATTTTACCAAGCAAAATGATTTTTCCCTTCAGGCAATGTTAAATTTAGGAAAAATATAATTAATTATATCAGACAGGTATCTATTATATATCTTGAATACATTCTTAGAGTCAAAGAAGCCTGTTTCTACCCCAAACAGAGACCGTCATCCTTGCCAGTTTGGGTCTTAGGTTGCTAACTCCAACAACTCAGACTTGTTGTCACATGAATCTCCAATTCTTTTATTTCTAGTTAACACAAATCACCTTCCTTTGGAGATGAGGTGATTTTTGACCGGATCATTTCATGTTTTTAAACAGATTTCCGACAGAGTCCTTTTGGAAAATGGGATTTAGTGGAAAGTAAATGGGCCTGAGAGTCAAGAAACCTGCCTTCTATGGCCAGCCCTTCCACAGATTAGCGGTGTGACCTCACTTAATATCTGTCTCAGTTCCCTGCATTGCCTCTTCTGTAAATGAGCATGGGATAGATCAGTGTTTCTCAAACTATGCGGCAAGTAGCCAAGAAACTCTTTAATTAAGAAAAATGAATCTTATAGTATTTGCTCCGAGGCATTAAACTAATATTTTAAGTGGCTTTTGCTATAAAGTTTATGTCAAAGTTTTGTTTAAATTCAAGGACTCTGCTACTGTGGAAGGATTTGAGAACCACTGGCCTAGGTGGTCACCGTGCTCCCTTCCTAACTTTCCATAGTTCCATGATTCTAAGGCCCCCATTTTGGTCTTAATATCCTTAATCTAATGTCTCTTGTCGTTCTGACATTTCACAATTTTACTAATATTGTATGATTCTCTTCAAAACAGAACCACAAAAGTATAACGGCAACAATGTCAGCTTCTGTTTTAAAGGCTTGAGTTACATTCTTCTGTCATGCCTTCACTCTATGCAACGAGCTCCAATTTGTACAATGCTATCTAAAGTGATTGGCAGCTAGATGGTACAGTACATAGAGCTCTAGGTCTGGAGTCAGGAAGACCTGAGTTCAACTATGACCTCAAACGCTAGCTGTGTGACCTTGAGCAAGTCATTAAACCCCATTTACCTCAGTTTCCTCATCTGTAAAGTGAGCTGGAGAAGGAAATGGCAAACCCCTTCAGTATCTTTGCCAGGAAAACCACAAATAGGGTCACAAAGAGTCAGGCATGACTGAAATAATTGAATAACACTGAAGTGAATAGAGAACTGAGTTTTGGAGTCAAACCTGTGTTCAGCTCCTGCCTATTGAGAAACACTGGGCACGTTAGTCAGTCAATAAATATTGCTTAAGCACCTATTATGTGCCAGATGCTTTGGTAAGCTCTGGGGATGCAAAGAAAAGCCAAAGGCTGATGGAGGAGAAAATTTATAAACAACTGTGTACAAACAAGCAACATGCAGGATAAATGGGAGATGGTCTTGGAAGAGAAGGCGCTGGAACTAAGGGAGATCAGGAAAGGCCTCCATTAGAAGGGAGGATTTTATCTGGGACTTGGAGGAAGGCAGAGAAAGCAGTAGGTAAATATGAGGAAGGAAACCCCTGTAGGTGTGGGGATAGCCAGGAAAAATGCCTGGAGGTGTGATAGATTTTCTGGTTAGGGAATAGCAAAAAGGTCAGTGTTAATGGTCCACAATGTACATAATGTATGTGTGTGTGTGTGTGTGTGTGTGTGTGTGTGTGTGTGCCTGTGGAGGGGGGGAGGTACAAGAAGATTGGAAAAATAGGGGAAGGCCACATTTATGAGGGATTCTCCCAGTAACTTGGAAAACTTTCTAAGACTATATATTGTAGAGTGGTTTCCCATGTGCATCAATAGAAGACATTTCCTTCTCAGGAGTTCCCTACACCAGCAAAACTGCAGTAGATTGCATATATATATAAAATCCTATAATTTTATTACCAACTAAATTACTGCCCCTTCACCCTTCCCATCTATTCACCTTCCAAACCCTTTAATTTGGGTCATGCAAAACCAAGTTTGTAAAGAATACTAAAATAAGCCAGAAAATACCTAGTCCTTCAAAAAGAAGTCTTTTTCTTCATTAACTGCAACTAGAAGAGCTTGCTCAATTGAGTTCCAGGCAAAGGGATTTTGTCCAATCTGGACCAAGTCCGTAAATATCTCTGTTTCTCACTTCCTTTCCCTGTGAAACTGGGATAAGTTTACTTGCCAGCTGTCTCCCAGGTGGTGTTGTGAGGATTAATGAGATGATATTTTTAAGTGCTCAGAGATCCTCTGATGAAAGAGACTATAAAAGTACAAAGTGTCATTATCATTATAATTAATGGCATTTTTGAGAGTTTTCAAAGTGTACATAAGGTTATAGAAAGACAGGGAAGAGCCCTGCCTGAGGAGTTTTCTGTCCTTTGGGGAAAACAAATGGGAAAAGGAATGGAGAAGCTCTGAAATGAGAGGTTCAGGATAAGGAAGTCATAGAATCCCATTTTAGAAATGGTAGAATCTTAGAGCTGGTGAGAAGGATCTTAGAAACCTATTAATGTAATCTTTTAAAATCAGAAAACTCCTCTACTCTGTGCCTGATATTGCGGCCAATCTAGTGGCAGGAAACTCACTACCTTCCTAGCTAGCTAGGCATTGTTAGAGAGCTCTGACTTTTAGAAAATTTTCATTCTACTGAGAAGAAACTTTCCAGTGTCATTTAGGATTTTAGGATTAAAAGGGATCTTAACACCATCTAGCATAACCCCCTTATTTTGTAGATGAGAAAAAAGAATCCCCAAGTGGTAAAGTGGCTAAATTTCAGAGAATAGGTTAGGTCACACCCTCCTTCTACCCATCTGTGACTCCTTTCTTTCTATTCATTCCATGTTTTTCCCTTGGAACTATACCACCTGCAGCTTCCTTTTTTCCCTATATGACAGTCTGTCAGATATGTATGTATGTGTGAGTGTCTATGTATGCATGCATGTATCTATCTATCTATCTATCTATCTATCTATCTATCTATCTGTCTGTCTGTCTGTCTGTCTGTCTGTCTGTCTATCTATGTGTATAAGTATAACACATGTTTGTATATGTGTATACACATGCATATACATTCATAAACATATACATACACATATATAATTTGTTGCTAAATTGTTTCAATTGTTTGGGGTTTTCTGGGCAAAGATATTGGATTGGTTTGCATTTCCTTTTCCAGCTCATTTTACAGATGAGGAAACTGAGGAAAACACAGTTAAGAGACTTGCCCAAGGTCACACAGCTAGTTAATATCTGAAGCCAGATTTGAACTCATGTCTTCCTGACTCCAAGTCTAATGCATTATCCATTGTAACACCTTGCTGTCCACTATTTAAAACCAAAAGAAACATTTGAGGGAATTTTACGTACGTGGAAATTGAAGTTTAGCGATCTCATGTGACTGAGTAACATTCACACATTGTCTGCAGTTTAAAGAAAAACAGAAACAGAAAAATACTGTCCATTAGCCAGAGCTCTTTATGACGGAACATACATGATACAACAGCAACATAATCCTGAGAGGTCTTATTAATCATACAAAAGTGAGGGCATTGTAGCCTGCGTCTTTTTGGTATAAAGTGCTGTGACATGTTATGACTATAACTTTGGCATTGTGAGGCAAGTTAGCTTGAGGCTGTTCATTTCTTCTTGGATGTTCAACTGTCCATTCAGGTAATCAGATCCTAGATGCCCCCTGGGCCAGACAGTCAGAGACGGGCCTTCCACTGCTACAGAAAATGGGCAGAGACAACGTAGCATGAGGTGTTGATCATGTAGAAATTTTCATGAAAAACTTGAGAAAATAATGGAGCCGTATGTGGAAATTCCCTTTCAACAATCACTCTGTTGTAAAATGCCATTTAAAACATGGAATAATATTTCAAGTGACGCTGCACCCTTAACTATGTTTCTCATGTGTCATCAGTTATGCCCTTCGTTTTTTGTTTGTTGGTTTTAGATTAGATGAGGTCTAACTCATCCTGAATGTCCTAAATTAGAGGAAGAATGTGCCTATAACTCATCCATGCCCCTAGGACATTTCAGAACTCTATTTTCAAAACATTTTATTGTCAAATGTGTCTATGATCTCATTGATTTGGGAGTATTCTCCTACGATACAACCCATTCATGCCTTCCTTTTTATCTGTGTGATCTTCCATAAGTTCTCCATGATGGGCTCGCCCAACCTTTTGGAGATGCAGCCTATAGAATTCCAGAATTTGAAAGCTGGATAGAACCTCAGCAGTGATCAAGTCCAATCTATACACAAAAAAACTTGAAAATCTTTTACAGCACCTCTTAAGGTAGCCTCTTCTGCTTCTGCACAGCTATAATGGTTATGGAATTTCTTCCCCGCTATTGTGGGGTTACTAGTGAAGCATTCTGGCTGTCCAACTCTCATCCATTCTTGTTACATGCCCAGTCTAGGTTTGCTTCCCATTACACATTTCCTGTATGACATCTTTTATTCCTACTCTTTGAAGTTCTTTGTTGGTTATGTGTTGTAGCCTACCCTCACCATATAACACTCCATTGCTCTCTGCGTGATATTCATTTTAAAACTATTTGGAGGGAGCGGAGCCAAGATGGCCACGTAGAAGCAGCAAAGCATGGCAGCACCCACACAAACACGCTAAAAAACTCAGAAAATGGGACTCTAAACAGATTTTCAAGCTCCAAAACTCTCCA
>CM053595.1:3008778-3030575 GCA_028646575.1 Pseudocheirus occidentalis | reverse complement strand
AACTGGGAAATAATACATACAGGGATGGGGGCAGGGAGGAGCTCCCTGCCCTGCTAGAAAGCTAGAGAGGTGTTGGAGGAGGGCATAAAAGGGAACAGATTGTGGGAGGGGCCTTACAGTGGGATCAATGTTCTGGGCTGGGGGGTGGGGACAAGAGGGGGAGAAAATTTGTAACTCAAAACCTTGTGGAAATGAATGATGTAACCAAGAAAATAAATTAAAATAAAAAAATGTAATTCCACCATGTTTTTCTGACATTTTAATATACTACTGACTTTAACAACTCATTATTCCTTGACTCTGATGCTTAAGTTTGTGCCTATGGGCAAGTCACTCAAACATTTTGACCTTTGATATGCTCACCTGAACTAAAGAATTACACAATCTACTTCCCAGCCTTTTTTTGAGGAAAATGCTTTGAAAACCTTACAGTGCTATAAAAAAAGCAGTTAAGTGACACATAGATAACTAGGTGGTAGAGTGGACAGAGTACTGGGCCTGGAATCAGGAAGACCTGAGTTCAAATCCAGTCTTAGATACTTAGTAGCTGTGTGACCATGGGCAAGTCACTTCAATCTCTTTTTCCTTAATTCACTGGAGAAAAAAAATGGCAAATCACTCTGGTATCTTTGCCATGAAAACCCCATAGAAATATGGTCTATGGGGTCAAGAACAGTCAGACACAATTGAGTGATTGAACAACATTGAACAAGGTGGTACAGTGATTATAGTGCTGGGTCTGGAGTCAGAAAGACCAAAATGCCAATTAGGCCTTTAGACACTTAGTAGCTGGGCAGCTTTGGGCAAGTCATTTAACCTGTTTGTCTAAGTTTCCTCAAATGTTAAAGGAGGATAATAATCATATCGACCAAAAGCCTCATATTCCACTTGGGGGATCAATATTTTGTTATTTCTCATACTCCTTGGGGAATTCTATATAGATGAATGAATAGGAAGAGCTATTTGAATGTATTCTTAAGTCCTAGAGTCAGAGTCATTGTCTTGGTACAGAATTAAATTATTCAGACGTTCTTCCTTTCTAGAATGGGGAAAGTCTATTTTATACTAAAGGCTTTCCCGTTTACCTTTTGAAGTCCCTGTCTCTTAGCCTCTGAAGACTGTTGGAAGTTGTTAAAGTCTTACTTTGGATGTTTTACTTAAATTGAACTGGAAAGGAAATCCAAGGCCATCTAATCCCACCTGTACTTAGACAAGGAACCCTAAATAATAACTTCAAACAGTAATCATCCAGTGTTTGTCTAAAAACTTCCTACAAAGAACTTTTACTTTCAAAGGCATCCCTTTCACTTTTGGATAGCTTTGGTTTATAGAAAGATTTCTCTTGTATCCCTTCTAAATCACTTTTTTTGGGGGGGTAACTTTTGTATTTTTTATAGTTCTGATTTATGGTGTCAAGATGAACAACACTAATACTTTTTCCTGCTGAACCATCTTTGAATCCTTAAAGATAGTTAACATGACTCATGTCTTCTCTTGTCTAACACAAACAACCCCAAGTCCTCCAGCTGATCACTGAATGTCACTGACTGACTGAATAGTCTCATTATTTTTGTTCACCTTTCTCTGGATTCTCTGCAGCTTGTCAGTCTCTTTAAAATGTGGTGCCCAGAACTGAACACAATTATCTAGATGTGATCTATCCAAGGCCAAGTAAAACAGAATTAGCTCCCTTCTGGTTCTGGACATTATTCCTCTGTAAATACTACCTCAGATCCCAGTAAGTTTTATAGCTACCTTGCTAGACCATTCATCATGACCTTCTGATCCATAAAACACCCAAAATACTTGCTCACACACAGTTGTTCTGCTGTTTCTTTTTTTTCCATGCTGGAGGAATTATACGTTTTTTCTTTTTTTAACCCAAGTTAAGGATTTTACATTCACTCATATTAGCTTCTATCTTGTTAGATTCACCATTTTAAAATACCCTATCAAGGACCTTTCAGCTGCTGATTATGTCACCGAATGCATTATTTGTTCCAGATCCACATCATTTCGAAAGTCGATAAATATTCCGTACTGATTTTTAATGATATATATGCCTTAATCCATGTAAGTAATAAAAATTGTGAATTGGACAGAAACCATTAAACAGTGAACTTCTTGAAATCAGGGGTAATTTTAAAAAAATCTGTAGAATTTAGGATGATGCCTGGCCCTTAGAAGGTGCTTATTGAATAGGTGTTGACTTAATTTGAACCAATAATAGACTCTTGGCACACTCATATATAGACTTTCCATTCAACATGAAATATACCTATCAATCAATACTCTTTTGATTCCATTATTAAATTAACTTCCAAAGACCTAACTGGACTACCACCTAGCTGATATCTTTCCTCTATCCTTTCAATGAAGATGGCATGATGGACATCACATGTTTTACTGAAGCCAAGTATCCTATGTCTGTGGTTGCATCTTGACCTACCAGTCTAGTTACCTTGATAAAAAGGGAAATGAGGTTAGTCTGGAATGATATGTTCTAATTGATGACATGATAACCCTTAGTAAGCACTATTCTTTCTGAATGACCACAAATCAACCGTCTGGTAATAGAAGCTAATATTTAGCTAGGAATGAAAGTCAAGTTCATAGAACAGAATTTGAAGAGTTTTTCTTTTTTAATTTTTGGAAAAATTAGCATAGGAAAATTTACAAGCTCTGCTATGATAGAAGAGAAGTGAGAAATTTTCAAAGAACCCAACTTCTGTCATCATCCCCTCAGCTTTGAGCAAACAGATTGAAATGCTTCCAGGCAGTTATGCATATATGTGTATGAATGGTATGTGTACATATATGTTTATATTATAAATATATGCACATATGTATGTGCATGGGCATATGTGTATATACATGTATGTGTATATACGTGCATATACATGCCCATATATATGTATGTGTGTATGTGTGTGTCCACACATAAGAACTATTCAGAGAAAAGTAAAAGAGATTAATCTCAAGATTAAGAAAAAGAAAAAAAAACAAGGAAATACATATGGAACATAAAACAAATGAATTAAAAATATCAAATATGATGAACAAAATTTATAGATTAAGATTTTTTAGAAAAGTCATCAGAAGAAAAAAAAATATTACCTTAAAAATCAAGAAATGAAACTAAATCTAAAAAAAATCCCAAACATAATTACTTGAAATATGATAGAATTGAAATAATTACTTGAAAATTTGAAAGATCTGGCATTTTAAAAGAAAGATCTAGTGCCTATAATGATAAATTACTCATTAATAAACAACAGAGGAAATTGAATTTATAGCAAAAGTCAACAGCATGGGGACAGTTATGAAAATCTGAATAAAGAAATAAAATAAATGGGAATTAGTATTTTTGAGAATAGAAGGCAAAGCTACATAGAGACAAATGGAAATGTTATAGAATGAGTTCAATCAACTAGAAAAGATTTAGAGGCAGATTTAGAAGAACGAACTCAGAGAGGTATCTAGGAGTCATTAATGATAGGAAATTTCAGCACCACAATTTTAGAACATTGTGATTTAAGTGGAAAGAAGTATGAAAAAGAAAGAAGTTATCAAGTAAAGTTCTACAAAAAAATGGATTTTTTATGCATATTTGTGTATGTCGATAGATTGCTAAGCAAAGTTTGGGGGGATTCAATTTTAGCTTTTATTTAAATATTTGTGATACACTTGGGAAATTGATCACAGTATAAAGCAGAAAGAACCTACAGATAAAAAAAATGCAGAAAAAGGAAGGTATTTTATACGTGCTATTAGTGGACCATGATGCAATCAATTACTAATCAATAAAGCACATAGGATCAAATCATTCAGACTTGAGTGGTAAAAAATAAGCAATTTAAGAATGTTTGGATCAAATATTGAAATATACAAACATATCTTAAGAGATGGCATAATGCAATGATTAAAAGATTTTGAGTCAGAAGACTTGTGTTCGAATCTCATTTCTAGAAGTATCCTTGGGTCAATTAAGTCACCTCTTTAGACCTCAGTTTTCTTGTCTGTAAAATGTAGAGGCTGGACAAGATAGTTTCTTATATCCTTTTCTTCTCTATAACTATCACCTCTAAAGGTTTCATTGTCCTTATTTTTATAATGAGATGTTTAGACTTGATAAAATGTAAGATCCTTTCCATTTCAAAATCTCTGATCCTATTTCCTTGTTTCCTGGTCATCCACATCAATCTTTTTAGAGAACTTTGACTTTTCATCCTTGGTGGTAGCATTTGTGTTTGAGCAATTAGAAATTCATTCTTGACAGCTTTCCAATCCTATTTTGGGGGGCATATTCCATGACATAGTCTTGTGAGATGTTGAGTGAAAGCTCTAGATTACCCATGTCACAGATGAAGCTCAGACAGTAAAAGTGACTTCATTAAAGTTTCCAGTCATTAAATGTCGGAGGCAGGATTCAAGCCAAGGTCTTCTCAGTACAGATCCAGGGAAAGCCATCTCAGTAGCATGACAGATGAGAAGAGTCACAGGGAGGTTTGAGAGATAATAGTACAGCAGCAAAGCAACACTAGCTCTGTTGGACTAGGGCACTCTCCCGCACCATGGAACTTTAACTTTGGGCTGAGAAAGGGATTGGATTCAGAACTGTGGAAGCCTGTTCTCTAAAGGAGGTTTCATTCTCTTCATCTTATGTCTCTGGCTCTTTATCCCCGACCCAATAATCAAGTGAAAAATCCTTTAAGAAAGCTTAGGTTCTGCTTAAGTCAGGGTGATCAGAAATGGGATGATATTCAATGTGCATCATATATAAAATAGCTTTACGTGGCTCTTTTAAACAAAAGAAAGCCTTTAAGTATAAAAGAATCATATCTGCACAATAAAAAATCTTAAAACATGGAACAGTGTCATCATAATTTCTGTTTTTCTTCCAGGAAGTCAATATTTACTTAAATCATCCAGGTACAAAACATTTCAAATATAACATGGGGCTCAAGTACATTTGCAAAGGATACTCTTCATTGGTGAAAAATGATTGGTGGATGCTCCACATCTGTGTGAGGGGCAGAATTGGTGACAACTTGGAAGGGTAGAAGTCCTTGTTCTTTTAGTTTCTTGTTTTGAGAGAGAACAGTCAGCTTTCAACCTTTTTTAAGGAAAAATCCTTCAAAGATGAGAAGAACTCTGGGATGAAGTCTTTCAAATAGTGAGGAACCTGTTGTTTTGCATTTACCTCAGATTGTTAGTGGTCCAAACAAATCCCTCAAGGTTCATATCTTCTGGAAAACCAGTCTATGGCCTGGGCTCCTCCCTGCTTTCTTTTCTCTGAGAAAAAGAAAACACTTGACAACTCTGAGGGACCTAAGAGCTCTCAACAACTTGAATTCATGAGGTTGCCTCTGAGACTGGAAACATCTAGCTTGAGATTGCTGTTTGGTCATCTATGCTCAGGGAAAGCAGCACAAGCAGAAAAAAACCCACAATAAGAGTCCTCTTGGAAGTATACTTGCACACTACCATGTGTGAGTAACCACCATCACTACTATATGGGGGTGGGGTAAAAGTACTCACCACTCTCCCTCTTCCTCACAGGAAGTCCTGGGAAGAAAACCTTTGGAATCTCCATCAACAGACAGAAACAGAGCAATAGATTCAAGTGACTTTTTAAATGTTTGATTAATGGGTCGCTTTTCCTGGCTCAGTGGCCACTCATCTTTGATTCAACACTTTATCCTGTTGCCATTGGAGGTGACTGATGAATTGACTGTGTCATCTCAAAATCCTTCCATGATAAACTCATGTGTTCTTGGACGTGCTTAGAGAAGCTTATCTCAATTCCACCTATTTTTTGATCTTTTGGAGAACATTTTAGCTAGAGCAGACTGATGAGGATGTCTTAATTTTCCCTTTTACCATTTTAAATGATAATACTAGGTCACCTTTATGTATGATTTTAAGGTAAACAAAACGTTTTATTCACAGAACCACAGTGAAATAAGCCATAGATGAAAATGGAAAGATGTAATCTAAGAATGTAACAGTCAGGTCTTGGGTTTAGTCAGGAATGGTATCTATCAAAATAGAGCTTCTGGCTGGTGGGTCTTCAAAAGATGAGCTATGTTCTGCTTAATGTTTGGGTGGCCCCATATGATAGCTATGTGCGTGCTGACCTTGTCTCAAGCTGACCGGTCCAGATCTTAGAGAATTCCACAGATGTGCAAGATGGTGTGATTCTATGAAGGACTTACTCACTAGCATTTTTTTTTCAAAATATCTAAATTATTTTAAAGAAATGAAAATCATTCTTCCTAAAAATAAAATTGTTATTTTGTCACAAGTATGTCCCCAATAGTTCACTTAAATGGTCTAATGTCAATTTAGGACTTAATCTAGGCATTAAACTGGTGGCTATGGGGCAGACAGGTGGTATGGTGGAGAGAGAATTCACCCTGAGTTCAAATCTAGCCTCGGACATTTGACACTTATTAGCTGTGTGACCTTGGGCAAGTCACTTAATTTCAATTGCCCCTCTCCCCACCCCCAATAAACTGGTGCTTATGCCCACAGAGTGAAGTAAAGATGCAATGAACTAGGAATCAGAAGACAGGTTTGAGTCTGGTTTCTAAGACTAGCTGAATGTATAACCAAGTTACTTTACTCCTCTGATGCTCATTTGCCTAACCTATAAACTGCAGGCAATAATTCCTTCTCTTCTTACTTCCCAAGGCTGTTATGAGAATCAAAGGAGTTATTGTCCGTGTAAAGTTCTACAGTGAAGTAAGTACTTCACAAATGTGAGGGTTGCTTTTTTTTTTCTTCCAGACCATCTCCAATATGAACCTTCCTGAGATACACAATAGCTTCTTTCCCTAGGCACAGTAAGGATTTTGTAGCCAATTAACATCTCCAATCTGGCTCCAGCCCACCTTTCTGGCATTCTCTCACATTACTCCTCTTCTCATGGCCTGTGTTCCAACTAAAGCAATTTCTGTGCCATTCACTAGGCACATTTTATACTTTCCCACCTTCATGTCGCTGTGATCTTACCCTTCTCCATCACCTCAAAAAGCTGATATTCTACTTTTCCTTCAAAGGTTCAGATCAAAGGTCACCTTCTCTATGTAGATGTCCTCTGACACCCCAGACAGAAGTGACTTCTCACTCTGATGTCCTCTCCCTCTTTGTGCTAAATTGGACTTTAGAGATCATCTATAGAACTCAACAAACACATTTCAATTTAAACAACAAATTTGTACTTTCTATATGCATGACACTAATTTCTTCATTTTGTAGTTGAAGAAATTTAAACCCAGAGAAGACAGTTTACATATAGCAGAAACTGAAGCTTTTTAGCAAACTAATGATGTGCAACACTTCATGACCCCATTGGTGGTTTTCTTGGCAAAGATACAGAAGCAGTTTTTTCATTTTCTTCTCCAGCTCATTTTTCAGATGAGGAAACTGAGGCAAACAGGGTTAAGTGATTTGCCTAGGGTCACACAGCTAGTAAATGTCTGAGACTGGATTTGAACTCAGGTCCTCCTGACACTAGGGCCATCACTCTATGCACTATGCCACTTAATTGTCAAGTATATGAAGGTTAAATGACGTCTCCCCAAAGCCATCTACTAAGTGGTAGAATCAGAATTCAAAACCCTTTAAATATTGTAAAAAGCAGAGCCAGGATTTGAACTGTGTCCTTTGATTCCCACTCCAGTGTTTTTTTTTCTTTTATACAATGCTTCCTTTCATATCGCCCTAATTTACACTATAGGTATGTATGAATTTCTCATTTTCCCTTCTATATTATACTATTCTTGAGGGTTAGGGACTGAGTCACATTTATCTTTTTGTGCTCAATATCAAACCTAATGAGTGTGGTTACATAGTTGGTGTTAATGCATAAAATTATTCTAGTGCCTAAAATCAGTGTTTGGAGAGCAAAGTTTTTTTTTCTTTTAAAAAATTAAAATTAAAAAAATTAAAAAAGGTTATTCTACCTTCCTATTTGATTAAGTACAAATGATGTAAAGTCCATAGCAAGGTGGAGTGTGTGTGTGGGAGCCTGGATTGGGATTCAATAGACCTGTCTTTAGATCCACATGTTGACACCAGCTGTGTGACTCTAGTCTAGTTGACTCTCTCCAAGCCTCAGGCTCCCTGGGGCTATTAGGAGATGATCAGTACTTTCCAAGTTTTAAAGTGTTGTATAAACGTGTTGTTGTTATTATTATTGAATTTAGGAAATCTGGAAGCAAGAACAAACCTGTAAATATTGTTGAGAGAGTAGAAAGAAAAATCCATCATTGTCTCTGAAATGTTTCTTCTCTTGAGAGAAAGAAGGTACCCTAATTCTTTTATTCTGTGAGCAGAACAGTGTAGTAAGAAAAAAAACGCATTAACAATATGTTAGAAGACTGTGCTTTGAATCTAGGTCCTGTTATTTCTGTCTGATGTGATCTTGGGCACAAGGCTTCACTTCCTTATGCCTCAGTTTCCTCATCTGTAAGATGAGGGATTGGACTAGATGATACCTAATGTCTGGCTCTGGCATTCAATGACTCTGCGCTCTAATGTGTATGGAACAAGATAGAGGTATGTCCTGTCCTTCCAATCTTAGGGTCCTCTCCAATGGAGTTTGAAATCTACATAACATCCTTTGAACCTCATTTTTCTTATCTGGAAAGTGGGGGTAATAAGAGTTGCACTAACTCCCTCACAGAAAAACACTTTCTAGAGCTCAAAGTACTATGGAATTAGGAGTCAACATTATTGTTGTTATTTGAATTGAGATTTCTCATTTAATTTTCCCTGAGTGATTGAACATCCATCTCAGCAGGCTTTCTTGCTCATGTATAATGCATACCTTGACCATAACAAACCAATCATTCACAACTGACCCCTGAAATTAATTAGCGCCAGTCAGTGCTATCCATCATAAGGCATTTGGAAGGAGCTAGGGAGAAGAGGTTAATGTTGCCTCCTGCAAACAGGCAGACAGATTTGGGAGAAAAGGACAATCCAGTGAAGGATTTCCGAAGGACCTTGGTTACAGTGATAGACAGCTGACATTCCTCCCAGCCAGAGAAGATTTGGGACAAGAGTATGGTGTCATCAGGGGGTAGAGTCAAGTCATCATAAAAGCTGGATCAAATACATAATGAGAAGGAAACTGCCAGTTTTTTTGGATACATATATATCTTGGAACCCTTAGGAGGTCTTAGCTTGGAAGACAACACACTACCTCTGAATGTGAATCTTGAAAACCTAGCAGGGGGCCCATCCAACTGGCACTGTGGCCATATGTGTTTAGGATTTCATGCACAATAATTAATTTCCATTCTGTAAAAATGAATAATTAATATAGCATTCCACGTCAAATGATACAAACAGAAGTTGACACATATTAAGAGACACACGCTGCTAAACAAACTTTTAAAATTGAGGCATTTTATTAACAAAGCAGTGTCCCCCATAACCCTCCCCCCCAAAAAAAATCTCCCACAATGAGGACTCTACAAATTGAAGATTCTCAAAATAGTGTAGAAAACACCTGCAGAAGGCCATTGTGACAAGCAATTCTACCCCATGGGTGGACAGTGTTTTGTTATTATCAATTGCTTCATAGTCATTTAAATAGTATGTACACGACAAGAATGAGGGGAAAATAGTCCACATATTATCACCTCCAATTTGCAGAAGAGGAAACTGAGGTCATCGAAGATTGAAAGCTGAATGGGACCTAGCCAGGAGTTAGGTGACATTACATAGGCAGAAGTTGTTAACATGAGGTCTATGGAATGTCTGTCTGTCTCTCTCTTATCCATCTATCTATCTATCTATCTATCTATCTATCTATCTATCTATCTATCTATCTATCTATCTAAATATACACATATACATACATCACTATTCCAATGTTATTGGTTTAAATTTTAATCCTATGTATTTCATTTTATGCATTTGAAAACACTATTTTGAAAAGGGTTCCATAGATTTTATCAGGCTACCAAAAGAGTCTGGGACATACAAAAAAGATGAAATCTTGAGCTATCCCAAATCCCTCATTTTACAGGTGAAGAAATGAAGATTCAGAGAGGGAAAGAGACTTTCCCAAGGTCATAAAGCTAGGAAAGAACAGCCAGAATTCAAATCTACTATCTTATCATTTCAAGTCCAATACCCTAGTGCCCCAGAGGAAGGCCAATTACTATCCAGACATCATTTTTCTAGATACCTAATTTATTTTCCTAGGGGATTTCTTCTTTGATTTCTTTACTGGCTGTTCCCATGTCTGACCACAATGTCAGAGCTTTGGTCATTGCTGGTTACTTGGTTTAAGGAAGGGCCTCTTTGCTTACACCCTGTGCCACGACTCTTTGTCACTTTGGAACTTATAGAATTCCTGTTTCCAAGCCAAAGAGCTATGGCATTGTGGTCTGACATGAGAACAGAAAGTCTGGAAATCAGGGATGTAATTCAATAGGAGAACAAAGCAAAGATCTAGAGTGTTAATAGCCTGCCCATAATTTGCTTTCCTTAGGGGTTGGAAAAGAGCACTGAAGTTAGAGGCAGAAGACCACCCTCCTTTATGAGGTTTGCAAGGCCTGACACACAGCTTACAGGAACATCGGTGCCTGCCCACCCGTTTGTTTGGGGGCATTGCCATCAGCGTATAATATCTTCTCCCACCTCCCAAATGGTGAGCTCTAAGTTTCAGGGAAACCGGAAAGCTCCTTTTTCCTACAAAAAAGGTTGAAAACTTAAGATGAAAGATTTTCTCTACTGAGAGGATTTTTAAAGGTTACTCTTTGGAGTCTTTTAAAGTATTCATGTCTAGTTTGATTTTCCTTAAAGTTTCAACTAGTATGAGGTGACCAGGGATTTTCTCCAGGGTGCCTGAATGGAGGGAGTGAGCACGATTCTCTTCCTCCCTGCAGTGACAATGGTCCCCATGTCTTACCTTTTATTATGCTCAGTTAGACTGCACTTGGAGGTTGTGTGGACTGTTTGTGGCATACCACCCCCGGGGTCTCCTTTCTAGGGCACCTCTTTCTCAGGGTCCAGTTTCCCCTCCCCCACCCTCCATGAGGCTGTGAACTGGACTCTTTGGAGGAGGGCCGTCTTTCTATACATCTGGGGTTCCCTTTTCTTCTATCCTGCCTGACCGTACAGTCCATTTGACCTCAACTGAATTTGTGTCAGATGTAAGAATTTTTCGTTCCAGCTCTGAAACGTCTTTGTCTTTGTATTCTTTGACCCTACCTAGGGAGGCAAGCTAAGTGAACACAGGTCTGTGTCTTAACATTATCAGCTGCTTTATACACATGTAGACAAACTTTCATATATTTACATTAATATATAGAGAGACACAGTTGCAGGCAGTCACTGTTATCATGTATACATAAACTATGCATTTGTATCTCATGTCTGTATTATCCATAGATACACATATATAGTAACAGCTGAGAAAGCTATTGACTCGATTTTATATTTCTGACTATCTTATCACCTTTCCCCATTCAACAAATTCTATTGATTTCCTATCACTTTTAACATCAGTATGAAATCTTCTGTTTGGCTTTTAAAACTCTTTAAAAACTGGTCCCCGCCTGCCTTTGTGATCTTTCTATAGCTTACTTCTCTACATTTAATCTGTGGCTCTATGACACTGCTGTTCCTCCCACTCCTACTCCCCCCCACCTCTTTGCATTTTTTCTGGCTGTCCCATTTGCCTAGAATTTTCTCCCTCCTCTTTCCATCTCTTGGCTGCTTAGAGAAAGACTTAGACAAAATCAGACCTTCTGCAAGAAGTCTTTCCTGGTCCCCCTTAATGAGGCTCGCATCTTCTCTCTGAGATTTTTTCCAGTTTATCATCTCTCTATTTTCTTTATACATAGTCATTTACATCTTCTCTTCTCCACTAAATTCTGAGCTCCTGGAGACCAGGGATTGGTTTTACCATTATTTAGATCCCTAGTGCTTAACAGTGGTGGGCACATAATAAACATTTACTAAAGAGTTACTGGTTTGGCTTTCTTCATAATAATTCTGGGAGGAAAATGCTTGAAGTGTTATTTTTATTTTACATATGAGGAAATTAAGGTTCAGTAAGATTAAATTCCATGTCCAAGGTCACACAGGAAGTGGTTACCTAAGAGCTCAGAAATAGTTTCAAAACCCCAGTCCTCTACAACACTGATCTCTACTGCTTTGTTCTCCTTTAGCTAAAGCAGAAACGTTATCTTGTAAAATACATTCTCCTAACTAGACAAAAGTTCATAGGCTTTCAGCACTGCACAGTGGATAGAGCACTGAATTTAGAGTCATGGAGGATCTGAGTTCAAATTTGCACACAGTTGCTTAGTGACTTCCTGACCTTGGGCAAGTCATTTAATGTCCAACTACTTATATTTCATTTGTAAAATGGAGCTAACAACAATGTTCACCTCTTGTAATTATGAAGTAAAGTAAAGTAAAATGAGAGATTTGTACAGTAGATTTTGTAAAAATATTGGGAAGTGAATTTTTAAAATCATCATTATTAATCTCAGGGCTGTAGAGTCCAAAGATAATTTTTTTTTCTGAAGTGACAACTTTTAGCTCTATATTCACACAATTGCATCTTATTTTCCAGGGATGACTTAAGTGATTGTGATGATGGTTTGCCTGATTATAACAGAGAAGACTAAAGGAAAACAATGAGTAGGCTGTCCATATCAATTTTCTCCTGTAGCTGCACATGACTGTGGGGTATAGGCAACTAGGAGAAGACTATAGAATATAGGTTATATACTTTAGAAGCATAATACTACAGAATGTAGACAAACGTTTAAACCTATAATCTATAGAAGTAGGATAATGTAGTAGAAAAAACATTAAAATTTAGCAAAAGAAAAAGACTGTCTTCGATTATTGACTTTTTTACTGGATGTGAGACTTTAGGCAAGTGACTTAATGTTTTTGTGCCTTGGTTTCCCCATCTGCAAAACAGAATACTTGTTTTACTTTAGGATGGTGGGCTTAGAAGTGTCTCCCTATTGTCTCTAGGATAAAATTCAGTCTCCTCCATTTGGTATTTAAAGCCCTTTCTCAGTGACTTTCACATTAATTACTGTCATGGAATTAATTCTCTTCCAGCCGAACTGAAGTACTGCTCATTCCCCTTCGACAAAGTTCCATTTTCCACATCTGTGTGTCTGCCTGTCCCTCCTCATGTATACTGTTCCCTTAAAGGCTTAGTGCAATGGCCACCTCCTATACAAGCTTAACCTGGGCTTCCCCAGTTAGTGTTCTTACCCCAACAGAAATACTTTTGAATTTATAATGACAGACTCATAGATTTAGGACTATGTGGGTCATTAGAAGCTATCAGTTCCACGTTTCCTTATCTTTCAGATGATGAAAAGAAGACTCCAGTGAATTACCCAAGGTCACACGTGTAAAAATATTGGACAGAGGTGAGATTTAAAAGTAGGGCTTCAGATTCCAAATCTAGTGTTCTCTCTCCTTCTACCCAGTATTATCCTCCTCTCTGCTTTGCATAATTTGTTATTTATGTATTTGTGAGTGTGTTGTCCTTCCCTCCCTCTAGCCCCAGTCTCTACTATCCCCAGACCTCCATTGACCCTAAGGACAGGGATTACTTTTGATTTGTCTTTGTAGCCTTGGTGACCAGTATAATTTCTGACATTTTCCCTACCCTTACATAGTTTCCTTAGTGTAAAGAACTCCCTTGGAAGGGAAATCATCTTACCCAAGCAGATAAACTTTTTCAAATTATCTTTTTGGAGGGATACTGAGAGACTAAGTGTATTCACTGGTGTCACACAGCAAAATATTCATGTCAGAGGCAGAGCTTGATCCCATCTCTTTGTGATGGAGCAGAGTAGGTGATTAATCAAAGATTATTGAATAAAGAAATAACCAAATGAGAAAATGTAAGTAAGATGAAATAAAAACAGAAGTTTGTGTCTTAGTTGAATGACTCCTGTAATTTGAGTCACAAGACCTGAATTTAAATCCCACTGCTTTTTAAATATTTGAGTACAAAGATAATCTACATGCATGGGTTCACAGAAATATTCCTGACTTTGGTGAATTTGTTACTAATTATCAACTAAACACATGTTCTCCAAATTCCTTCCCTCCTCGCCCCCTTCCTTCCTTCCTTCCTTCCTTCCTTCCTTCCTTGCTTCCTTCCTTCCTCCTTCCCTTCCTCCTTTCCTTTCCCCTTCTCTCCTTTTTTCATTCTTACCTTCCTTCCCCCATTCTTTCTTCCTTCCTTTCTTTCTTTCTTTCTTTCTTTCTTTCTTTCTTTCTTTCTTTCTTTCTTTCTTTCTTTCTTTCTTTCTTTCCTTTTATTTATTTATCCTTCCATCCTTTTTCCCTCCCTTCCTCCCTGCTTCTCTCCCTGCCTTCCTTCTGTTCTTCCTCCCTTCTTTTCTTTCTCCATTTTTTCCTTCCTTCCTTCTTTCCTTCCTTCCTTCCTTCCTTCCTTCCTTCCTTCCTTCCTTCCTTCCTTCCTTCCTTCCTTCCTTCCATACTTTTTCAAAAACGGAAACCACATATCTCTAGAATTGAGACAATGTATATTGGTTCCAGTTATTTTAGTAGAAAGCTAAGACTATATGGAAGGTATTTAACCAACCCCACGCCATGACCCGCAGCCATATTACTTTTCACAAAGATTCACAGCTTATACTCAATAGCTTTTCTTCATTACAGAGCCATAGCTATAGCATTTCTGGAAGAAATATTCATACACACATATACACATGTACATACATACACACATACATATGCACAAGGAATTGTATTTATAGGTATGCATGCATATATAAATGTGTGTGTGCGTGTGTATGTATATGTATATACACACATATGTGTGCGTTTCCTACAGTTACTCCCCCCTCAAGAAAATTCTCAGGGATGTTTCTCAAGTTGATTCTGAGCAAATCATTCCGAAACCCTCATTAGATGAAATGTGAATAGATCCTTGTATTCAAAGCAGTGGCACCTCTTATGGACTTTCCTGTTTTGACCAGATTTGTGATTCAAGGTTTCCTGAAAATTTTTATGAAAGAAAAATGAAGCACTTTTACCTCTTGTCTGTCTGCCTGAAACCTGTGGGGGTGGTGAACTACTACTTCTTTGTATTCTTAAAGGGAAAATAACCAAATAAGTTAGTGATAGAAAAAGTTACAATTATTGACTTTCCCTGCAATTATAAGCTAAAGCTTACGCCATGGCCCCTACTTTTTTTTTCCTTTTTTTTTTGGAGGGCAGTTGGGGTTAAGTGACTTGCCCAAGGTCACACGGCTAGTTTGTGTGTGTGTGTGTGTGTGTGTGTGTGTGTTAAGTGTCTGAGGCCGCATTTGAACTCAGGTACTCCTGACTCCAGGGAGTCAGACTGCTGCTCTATTCACTGAGCCACCTAGCCACCCCAATGGTCCCTACTTTTGATTTCCCTCTGCATAGTACAAGCATTAGGTAAGTACAACACATATAATACAATGCAGTACAATGTAGTAAAGATAGGGTAGGACAGGGATAAGAACTGGATTTGGGCCTTCATGGGGTTGGGGATTTGGTGCAGAACCACTTCTACCAATGCAAGTCAACATCTTTTCTGCAACTTTTAGTCATGTAAGCACTGGATAGTTAGACAACTTGCCCAGAGTCACACAGCCAATATATGTCAGAGATGGGACTTGATCCAGGTCTTCCTGGATCTCTCTTCACTGCTCCACTTTGCTTTCACCAATATAATACAATATAATCAAATAGAACACAATTCAGCTCAGCATAGCCAAACATGGCACAATACAATGCAATAAAACATTTATTAAGTGCCAGTGGTGTGGAGAATACTAAAATAAGTGTGTGTGTGTGTGTGTGTGTGTGTGTGTGTGATGTAAAGTTGAAATAAATCAGTGATCTTGCCCTCAAGGAACCTTTGGTTTCGAGAGAGCCTTGAATTTGGAGTTAGAAGACAGGTTTGGGTATTGGATTTGCCATTAATTTGCTGTGTGACCTGGGCCAAATCATTTCCTTTCTCTGGTCTCAGTTTACCTACCCTCCATAAAGCAAGAAGGGAGGGGATTGAACCAGATGGCTTCCAATGCCCATTTGCAATGTAAATTCTATGAGTCAATTTGGATGAATATCCCATAGAAGAGTGAGCAGAGATAGGAGGCTTCGGACATAAACAAGAATAATAGGTAGTATTTATATAGAATCTTAGGGTTGCAAAGTTTTCTGTACATATGGTAGTGCTTTTGATCCTCTAAAAGGATTTTTTTGGGAAAAAGCAAAGTTTTAGGGGTTAAAAGGAGAATCTTTTATCCCTGAGTCAATCTGTCGGGATCATAATATAATCATGTACAGTTGGAAGACCCCTTTAAGATGATCTCGTACAACAGCCTCATTTCACAGGTTAGAAAACTGAGAGCCAAAGGGAATTTACCCAAAGTTACACAATTAGTAATTTCAGAACTGAGTCAAAATTCATTGTTATTTGCCTTGCATGCAATTAGTGTTCCATGGAACAGGAGGATGGCTTCTCAGTGTTGAAGAACTAATCCCTTGGCCTGCAAGAATTATCAAGCCTCGGCCAGAAGAAAAGAAGGTAAGACCTTGGTGTCTTTCGCAAAAGTCACTTTAGTCTTGGTCTGAGTAATGCTGATGAAACTGTTGCTGCCTGCTGCTGTCTCTCCCTGGTTTCCTGTGTCTGAATGGGCTTGAGGTTGAGAGTGGTTTCCTGTTTCTCTGTAGCTCAGGACTGGTCTAATTGAAAAGTCATGTCAGGATTATATGTCCAGTGTGGCAAAGAGAAGAAGGAGGAGGAGGAAGAAGAAAGAAAGCTCATTTACTAAAGAAATGTCTGGGAAGGGAACAGAAAGACACGTTGGAGGGCAGCAAGAGAAAATATTTACTAGCTTAATGACTTCACACAAGCCACTTTTTCTGTCCTGGCCCTTAGTTTCCTCATCTGTCAAATAAGGGAGTTGCACCAGATGATCTATAAGGTCTCTTCTAGCTACTATTTCTTAGCAGCATTACTTGGCTTTAGTTTATTTCTATATAAATAGGGATAATGATGCTCTTAAAACTCACTTCACAAGACTTGTGAGGGAAACTCTTTAAACCTTAAAGCACTAGAAGAATGTGAGCTGTTGTTGCTATTTCTTTAATATTTTCATGGATTCATGACCAAATCAACATGAGTGTTTCGTCCAAGGAGCAAGACATATTTTTCTTAGGTGACATAGTAGTTCGAGAGTTGGGCTGTGAATCAGAAAGACACGGCTTCGAATCCAGCTTCAGACACTTTCTGGTTGTGATCTGAGGCAGGTCAATTAAGTTCTCTTCGTTTTGTTTTCCTCACTTGTGAAATGAAGATAATGATAGCATCTACCTCATAGAGTTGTTCTGAGTAAAATGAGGTGTTTATAAAGCCCTTCACCAACCTTAAAATAAGATATGATGTCTCCCCATCCTCCTCTTCCTTCTCTTTCTCCTCTTTCTCCTTCTCCTCCTCTTCCTCCATCTCCTCCTTCTCCTCCTCCTCCTCCTTCACCTCTTCCTCCTCCTCCTTTTTCTCCTCCTCCTCCTCCTCCTTCTTCTTCTTCTTCTTCTTCTTCTTCTTCTTCTTCTTCTTCTTTTTCTTCTTCTTCTTCTTCTTCTTCTTCACGCTATGCCATTATTTTCCATATCTTCCTAATTATCCTCTAAATGCCCAGAAATCATTCTTCTAGGGTTTCATAACATTATCACCAATAGCATTATTGGGTTGGCATCATCTACAGAAATCTTTGTAAAAAGGGGACTTGAGTCTTAGATGTTTAGGACAGGAAGAGACCTTCCCTGATTGCAAAAACATGACTTAGACGACACAAACTGCTAAGGTGATTAAAGCTGTGCTGACTTTTGAGACTCCCTGCATTAAATATTATGTCTACATATAGATTTTTATAACATAGGTATAATATATACATGGTATTTTCTTTAGAAGATAACAACTCAATAATGCTATTGGTGATAGCGGTGAAGATATTTTAAAACCCTAGCAGAAGCCCTTGGGCATGTAGAGACTGAACGAAGACTTGTCAGACATGCTAGTAGAAGGTATTCCTACTCAAGGATAGATGGCTTAGATGACTTCTGAGTGTCTTTCCTTCATTGAGATTCTGTGATTTTTATAATGCAATCAGTTTCATTTGATTCAAGAGCTAAAAAATCTGAGTATTGTAATGATATTTCTAATTCACTTAAAATATTTTAGCAATTAATTATTTCAAACAGTTTATCAAGCACTAAGAGCACATTAGGTATATAGTTTAGATAGTTCTTTACTGCAGTTGTGGCTCTTGTGTCTGACTTTCTGTGACTCCATTTGGGGTTTTCTTGACAAAAATACTGGAATGGTTGGCCATTTCCTTCTCTAGTTCATTTTACAGATGAAGAAACTGAGGCAAAAAGGGGTAAGTGACTTGCCTGGAGACACACAGCTAGTAAGTGTCTGAGGTTGTATTTGAACTCTGGTCCTCCTGACTCCAGGCCCAGGGTTCTATTTACTGCATCACCTAGCTGACCATTAATTGCAGTCCTTACCCTCATATCGCTCTTGGTTAAATTGCATTCATGTTTCCTATAAACATCATCTTGGCATCCTTCTCCTTAGCTTCTGCTATAATCAAATGATTCCATCTCTTCAATATGATGCTGATGTGAAAGAAATGTCCTTGTCCATTATCTATAGCCCCAGTAAAAGTAATCTATATTTCCATGTCTGAAAATATTTAAGGGAAAGCAAGATGATCCCTTATCAAGATGTCTGAGACAGGGAATTCATGTATCAGTAAGTAATGGAGATAAATGTTCCTTGAGGATCATTCCACTCCAGAGATTTGATGTGTCTATGATTCTATAACCTCTTAACTGCTTGAACCTTTGGACAGGAAATCTGGATAATGGGACAATAGAAACAGCTAACATATTCTCTAGTCACTAATTAAGTTGTTTATGGCTGAAAGGATTCACATATGCCACTCATGAAAGAGTTTTCTCTCCACAAATTCCCCCAAACTTTTCCATCAAATAGGGCCCCCTATTCACACCCTGCTGCTGGATTATTTTGCAAGGGGCAGACTTATGAAGCTTTATTTTATGTTGTGAAGTGGTTTCATAAATACCTAAGAAAACCATTCCCACCACAAGAGGAATTCAATCATATGGTTTATGCTAGAGTTTGAGCTCTGCGTACACATGGCCTCCCGAGGAGACAGTGGTGGGATGGAGAGCAGTGATTCTTATAGGACATTTAGAAACAAAACAAAACAAAATCCAAAAAACATTCTCCTCCCCACCCTTGCTTTTGAGAGTAGACAGACCCCAACCGTTCACTTCAAATAATTTCTCTGACTACTTTGGAGTTCCTAGTGCTGTGACCAGAAGGCCGCATCCCTTCGTCTTCCTCCCCCTCCAACAAAAGAATTCTTTGGTTCATTGAACTTCCTATAACAATAGTAGCTCATATTTCTAGAGTGCCTTAAGACTTGCAAAGGGATTTCTTCATAACATTCTTGTGAGGTGGAGAGTATAAAAATCTTCATTCCCATCCCACAGATGAGGACAGTGAGGTTGAGAAAGAGACTAAGTGGACATACTATCACCTGACTGAATGCATAAGGTTCTTACAATTTATATAAAGCATTCTTTCTCTACATTGCCCCTCAGGTTTCTGTGAAGATAGGTGACTTCCCAATGCTTTTTAATCCATATGGGGCCAGACCAGGGAAAACTTCAAAATAGACCAAGTTACAAATAGACCTCACCTCACCGTACCCTTAGACCCTCTTCCTCTTTCTGTTATCCATTTTTCTCCTGGCATTATAGTAATTAACCCAGGTATTCAGAGCATGGCAGTATTTGACAATAGGTTGCTATGGTGGAAAAAGAGTTAGAAAGTCAGAGAACCTGAGTTCAGATCCTGGTTCTCTTATCACAGGGGCCTACAACATACCACTTATTTTCCCTGAACTCCAAATGTCTCTTCTGTAAAATGGGAGAATAGCTAGCTATTTTCCAGCTAGGTTTCCATAATCCTATAAACGAATGGAAACAAAACACAATATCTATTAAGCACTTACTCTGAGCCAAGCGTGGGGTTAAGTATTGGGGATATAGATATAAAATGGAAGAGAGCCTCAGACCTTAAAGACTCAGCTTGCATTCTAATAAGGGTGGGTGGTAGCCAGAAAGGGAGTATTTCAGTAAGAAAACTCCAGGGGGAGAACACTGATGATAGGGAAACTGATTGGTGTATCATTTCTTGCAATAGTAGCATTGGTCTTATTACTATTTCTTGGAGTTAGAGGTAGAGATGAATGGAGAGAAGGATCCATGCATAGCAATCTACCAAAGAGATGGCCTATTATTGTGTGAATAGCTGGTGTCTAAAGCTAGATGAATCAAAAGCCAGAATTAAGGTTTCTGGGAGAAATATCAACAAACTCAGATATGCAGACAATACCATTTTGATGGCAGAAAGTGAAGAAGAATTGTGAAGTTTCTTGATGAGAGTGAAAGAGGAAAGTGCAAAAGCTGGTTTGATGCAAAATATTAAAGAAACTAAGATCATGGCAACTGGTTCTATCACTTTCTGGCAAACAGAGGGAGAAGAAATGGAAGAAGTGTCAGATTTTATATTCTTGGGCTCAGATCATCGCAGAAAACTGCTGCCATAAAATTAAAAGATGATTGCTCCCCGGAAGGACAGCTATAGCAAATTGGGACAGCATACTAAAAAGCAGAGATATCACCTTGTCAGCCAAGATGCATATGGTCAAAACTATGTGTTTTTTCCTTCCAGTAGCAATGTATGACTGTGAGAATTGGACTATAAAGTTGGAAGGACAGATTCTGACGCTGAAACTTAACATTTTTAGTCACATAAAGAGAAGACAGGGCTCATTGGAAGACTCCCAAATATCATGGTTCCTCTTCCATTCTCCCAGCTTTTGCCTGAGTTCATCCAACCATCACCTGGATTCATAGGTTTGCAGCTCTCAGCTCCTTGTCCACCTCCTCATCCAGTTCCTTATCCAGTTCCTTGTCTATTTCCTGTTCTGTATTGAAGCTCACAGTGACCAGTCCACCTCAAGCCCTTCAAAGTCTCTGTTCCTGGGAAGAGAAAACTTAACAGAGCCACAACAATACCTATACACATCAAGCTTAGGAAAATCATAACATTCACACACATTCCTGGCACTATCATCTCAATTCACTTTCTGCCTGAGAAATGAACACAGGTCAACAGACAGGGTTCATGTATCTGACAAAGTAACACAATCAACAGATAGAGTTCTTCTATCTTACAAAGTAACACCAACAACAGACAGAAGGCTTCTGTCTGACAAAGTCAACACAGACAGAAGAGACAAACAAAGTGTTGGCACCCACAAGTGTTCTCCTTCTCAGTTCTGCTCTGTTCCAGTTTGTGCTCCTACTTTTATATGGTGGTACTTTAAGCTCCTCCCTGTTCCTCTCACTTCTTACATCCTTACTGTTCCTGTCTGACAAATCTCTCCCACTATGGGCTTCACAGGTGCTGTTTCTTTTTTTTTAACTTCATTTTCATTTGTTTTCTTGCTTACATTATTCGTTTTCATCACATTTTTGAATTACAAATTTTCTCCCCATCTTGTCCCTGCCCCACCCCTAAAACAGCAATCCCACTGTAAAGCCCCTCCCCTGCTCTGCTGTCTTATTTTCTGGTAGGGCAGGGAGGGTCTCCCTATCCCAGCCCCTGTATATCTTAATTC